>JBCAQO010000011.1:864827-1171241 GCA_039111635.1 Heterobasidion occidentale | reverse complement strand
CCGTACGCTGTTGTCGAGTTTGGTGGATGGAAGAACGACGCGCTGCCTTGAAAGTGCACATCGATTGTTCGACGTGCGAGAACGTCGTTGGGGATATGTGTCGGGTACGTGACGTCCTCAACTACCATCCGTTTGCGCTTGCATTCATTCGCTCACCATACTCGCTCTCCATTCGCATTCGCCTTTCTCCTTAAACCCTTTCACACTTCGCGTTTCGTTTGCGCTCCTCGCACCCTCACCACACATCACGACCTACTCTCAATCATGAACCCCAAATACGCTTGGTACCGTCTTAAAGTCTCGACCTCGTTCCACATCGACGCGCTGCGGGGCAAGATTCGATTTTTCTTCGGACGTCATCCGCCCGATTGTGGGTTCATTCAATCTGTTCGCGCAGAATTGTAGGTTTTTTGTTGTCTTTTCTGCCGCATCCCTGATCTACAACCACAGCCTTGATATTGATGCCGAGGGTTACATTGGCACTGTTGGAAGGAGGGAAGAGGTAGGGGAGAGAGGTGAAAGAGCAGTGAATTCGGAGACGTAGGTAGTGGGATGAAAAGACAGGACATTTCATACGGTTTGCAGGTCTGGGGTCAAAATTCACGCGGCAGAGAAGATGTCTCAGAGGGCCCTACAGCGCGGTATGTTGTCTTCACTCTCATAAATTGTAAAGAAGCTAATGAGGAGGTAACTTAAACTGGGATGCTATTCTAGTTCATGCAAGTTGTCCAGCCAGTTTTCCCTGAAGCAATTTGCATTGCCTATCCTGTGAACTCTTCCCTCCATCACTCCTCGTTGTTATCCTCGTTGTCGCCCTCGTTGTTGCCATCGCCCATCGCCTCGCCTGGCTCCCCCTCGTCTTCGCGCCCGTGTTCTTGCCCACGCACGCTCCTCGTCCTTGTTTTGAGTGACGTTGATGCCAGCCGTGCGCGTGGTTTCGAACTGCTCGACTGCCTTGTCTTCTTCGGTAAGATACTACACGAAGAAATGGACTTTGTCACATTCCATCGGCCGCATACATACAGTTGACGCGGGGATCTTCGATTTACACCCGCAAGCGTGACCACACGAAATGCGACAGCAAGGAAAGGAGAACGCACGTCGAGTCAGCAGTCCCGGAGCCCACCGGCCCAGACGTTCACAGCGAGCGAACAGTCGACGCTCAAGGAGTTCCGTGTACGTGCCCCTGTCCCTTCGATGCTGCCGTGACCACACCATACTCACAGCCGTAGCAGACACACCTCCCCGAGATATTTGCGAGCATGTACGACAAGCTGGATGCGAAGACAGCGCTCTATGGCGCAAATAAAGATCTGATCGTCATATCCAGCGACATACAGCGGTTCCTTCGGTGTGCTCCGCTGGTTTGGCTTCAACAGCTCGTGTTCCCACACACCGGCTGACACGTGCCCCCTTGCGCCGCAGGCGTACGAGTTCTTCATGAATGATCCGGGCTCCCTGACGTAGATTTTCTGGCTCTTCAAGCCTTTGCTCTCCGCCAACACCCTCGCGAAGACAAAGGTCGCTGGGAGCGGCGCACATGCGATCGGGGCAGAGCTGTGGCTGCTCATCATCAACGACAAGCTTCCAACGTGATACGGCGACACCGTGGCCGACACCCCATTCTGATCATGTCCCCCCCTTTCCTCCAATTCCTTTGTGCCGCATTTGCACCTCTTAAAGGCGCCTTCAAAGCACTCCATCACCGCGCTCTCCCACTTTTCCTTCTTGATCTGCGTCCACAAAGTGTCCCTCGTCCAGCATGCGGACTGCAGGCCCACCGCCATGCAAGGCAACGGCATGAACGTGAACGAGACACAGAGCGCGCGCTCCGCGTCCGGCAGGCGCGTCTGCAGTGCCGTAGCTAGAGGCGAGGGTCAGGGCGCCGCGCCGGGGTGGACCCGGCGATGCGGAGGGCTTGCGTTGTGCAGTACTTAGTGATTTTCCAGTAGCCGGTAGCGCGTCCTGTGGCAGGGACGGGGCGGAGTCGGGGCGGGCAGGAGGACAAACAAGATGAGTAACGATGAGGGTGTTGAGTTTATTGAGGGTGGCCTCGCCGCTGTCTTCGAGATCGGAGACGCCTTGCGCGACGAGCCATGGATGTGTCAGTGGCACAGCATAGTGAAGAGGCGCGCAGCTCTGTCCAGGACATATGTTAGCAAGAATAGAACGTTTGCGTAGAGACTAGAGTGATCCACATTCAACTTTTATTATCTTTTTGCGAAACAGTTTATGATACGCAACACTGGTCAGTCTCGTGTGCGCTTGACCGAGATGTAACATGTGTGTGCGGTTTTGTTTTTCGTGTGTGATGTCATTCTCGTGTGTTCGGGAGTTGTGCAGTCTCGTGGGGAGCTTAGTTTTCGTGGGAACCTCCATTGTCGTGCGGAATGAATAAAACGACACTTTGACCGCCATACACAGCAAGGCTTCAACCACGCAGCATTATAGACGACAAATGTTCATCGACATCACTAATATGAACACCAAATAACCACGTTCTTTTGTACATCATGATACGAAACTTCTCAGTGGGGACTACTCATAAACATACAACACAAGACAAAGCACACGACTGCCAACTGACCACAATACGAAGCGCTCATACGATCAGAGATGGTGGAACTTGAAAAATCTGTCTTTTCGATCGAGTGGGATGACCTGTCCTAATCACAATGACTGCTCTCTATCCGCTTCAACATGGATCAAACTGGAGCCTTCGTCGTCGGATTGTACAAGATCAACTGTCGCCATGCCTTCTGGTCAGCTGACGTCCGTTCCAGATTCAGCTGACTTACCCTCCTCTGCTTCCTGTGTTCCGGATGCTAGATAGGCGAGGCGAGGCGGGATATCATCATCGAACAGAAATTGGTCCCCGCTGATGGAGTACTTGCGTTCGCGCCATGCGAACCACATCCTGACATTTTCTTCTCCAAACGAATCATACCCTTGGCTGATATGTCGCCACAAAAAGGATCGCCATTTCCTTCGTTTCATGTCTCTGTTGAGCAGCGCCGCCCAATCTAGGACCAAGTACGATCAGCAAGCCACATTCTCAGATAAAACAAAACACTCAACTCATTTGGGCCACGTCCGGCACAGTGTAAGGAACCTGGCCCACAGCCTGCTCATCCTCACGGTAGAACATTCGCTGTGCGCGATCGTGACCGTAACCAGAGTACTCCCGATACAGGTACCCGTGGATCTTTGGCCATCGCCAGTTACTTCCCATCTGATCATTGCAACTGGCCGCGTAAATTGCCTTAAGAAACGCACGCCGCAGCCTCCAGATGTACGTGTATTCGCACATGTGTCTCGGCGACATCTCTAGATCCTTCTCGTGTGTAGGATAGACGATGGGTGAGCCGTCGGGGTGCCGCAGTGACTCGAAGAAAGCCATAGCCTTGTTCATGAGGGTGAGGGGGATAGAATAGCACCAAGGCATGACGCAGGGATGTTCTTCCGTCTGGTCATCGTCAAGCTGGTGAACAGTAGATAAGAGAACGCGGCACAGGGGACCATTGCCGTCGAGAAACACTCTGCAACGAGGCGCGTCGCTCCTGTCTGGCATGCTAGGCAACTCGGGGAATGCCAACCTGTTGTCATGATTGCAAGAGCGTTGTTCACTCATCTTCCTTTGATATGGCACTAGAGTGATGTGGTACGTTGCCAAAGGGCATATCAATATGTGGGAGAGGCAGATCGGATTAAATAGACACACGAGGCGCAATTTCACTCACTGCGAGCAGGACAAACCCCGTCGTGTCAGTCCGACGTACTAGGTCGCCGCAAGTCCATGATCGAATATGATGTGTCAACAACGTGCAAAGCCTTCCCCTCATCAGAGCATAATTGTCTAACGCAGTCTTCGTTCGAGAGCCTGCAACAAATGTAGTCATCGTAGGTCATGAAGGTGAATAAGGTCGTGTATAACCGGCCATACACACTCATACGCCTCACCCGGATATTTCCGGGACGTGGGAAATTTCCCTTGGCAAACTTTCGCTGCTTCGGGCATTGCCAGGCTGGCCATTTCCACAACGCACTCCGTGACGGACCTCCTCTTTCTGCGACTCTCTCGACATCCGTCTCCCCTTCCACGAAGGTATTCACTTGCTCATTGCAGGTGGTATCGGGTGACCGACATCACTCAGTCTTGCTCATTGCAGGACTGCTGTGCTCGACGAGTAAACTTCGAATGTCCATCGCTTCAGCCTTTCGACGTCCAGACAAATCATGCTATTGAATCCTGAAGATGCGGAGCTAGCTCGCTCCATGAAGAAACCACCACCGAAGGATCTTGTGGCGAGGATGCACGCTGTTATGGGGTTTGCGTCGGCGAGGTATGTTCACTCTGTCACGCACGATCTCAGCCTTTCTCACACAAGATTATGCTAGTGCGTCTCTGCCACCCAGCACCTTGCGAGTGCCATCGCCTCTTGCGCACACTAAGCGGGTGTTATCCAAGTCTGCTTTGTGCCCCATTGCGTAAGTCTGATATGCGTGCCTTCCAGACGCCGCCGACATAGATCATACCATAGGAAACATGCGGCACAATCCGAACGACCCTTGCAACAGAGTGCAGCATCTTCGCATCCTACATTTGCCGTACGCCGACAGAAGTCTTTCTATGAATCAAAAAATTCTTCAACTATAGCGGTAGCCTCGAACACAATCTCGCCACGATATATCTCAAAAATGAAGCCTCTTTTGTCTCTTGGCTCAAAGCCAATCAAAACATCTCGCACACAAGCATCATCTCTTGACACTGGTTTTCCACGATCTGGCACAGGAACCGTGCCGGCGCCCCCACCTCTCTTCAATTCCTCAAATACTCCAGCATCAGCTCTAGAGGATGCTTCGTTGCCAACGGTCTCAGAGGCATTACCTATTCCTCCATCCTCTCCACTCAGTTCTCTCACGTCTGAAGATGATGATGTTGAGGTAGAGCTGCCCACGAAAGTACCTTTGCCAAAGCAATCTGACTCATCTGCTCGATCGGACACTCGCGCGATGTATGTATCAATGAATACATACAAATTGTCACTTATTCTCGACTTTCTACAGTATTTTGACTTACCCCTTTGTTGGCCATGGCGCGATTGATATCGGACCACAGGATATGGAGCGACTAAAACCTCGCAGATTCTTAAATGATAATCTCATCAATCTTGGTTTAAAGTAAGTGTTCGATTTTATCCGAAACCCGAGTGCTCGCTCATATGAACACAAAGACTGTGGTATGCCAAGTCAAGGGTGAAGGATTCTGTTGCTATGGACCAGGTACACATATATAGCACGTTTTTCTATACGCGATTGTGAGTTACGTCTCATGGAGCGCTGTGAAGATCGCTTATTTTTTTTTCGTAGACGAGCTGGCTATGAAGCAGCCAAAAGTCATACAAACAGAGTCGATATCTTCAGCAAGAAGTTCTTGATCGTCCCTATACATGATGAGTGCGAGCAAGCTTCTTAGTTCCGTGACTACATTGCTGAGACATGACTGATAGGGCGGAACAGCATTGGTACTTGGCAGTCATAAGCCATCCACAAGGCCTATTCGAGCGCCCGCCAGCTAAATACAATACTGTTTTTGCCGTTGATTCGGCGCACCGACTTGGATGGACTATGTTGTCGGATAGCGAAGGCTCGACTACATCAAGTTGGGTCCACGCGTGAGCCATAACGATGATGATCGTTTCACTGTTACTCCTAATTGATCTTTGCCAGTACGCAAATCTTTATATTCGATTCTCTCAACCGAAAGCGTCGGAATACGGGCCGGCGCTTAGCTGAATATCTATGTGAGGAGGTCAAGGCCCGAATCAATATCACGCCTCTGTTCGAACCGCATGCAAAACAGTTTGAGGTGGGTCACATTTGTTGTGTATGATGTATGCCTCGAATGAATGTCCTCGTCAGGTGCCCATGCAACCCAATCAGTATGATTGTGGCTTGTACCTTCTCCACTTCAACTATCTTTTCATGAAAAACCCGGATATGTTCATGAGACCGACATCGGTAAGTCTTCACGATGCTTGCTATCACGAATCCTGATCTATTGCCCTTGGGCCATCATGCAAGACATTGAAGAAGGGGCATGCATCAGGGGCAGAAATAGAATGGGAGGCGGGCGTCGTTCCCACCATGCGTGAGATGCTGAAGGCAGAACTCCTCAAACTTTCTGATGAATGGCAACAGCTCTCGGGAAGGTGAGTACGTAGCGTAATGTGCAGACTCAAAGTCATATGCTGTCGAGTCTGTAGAACATGGCCACTACTGTTCTGTCTCGCAGACTTGCTGACCATTGAGTCTTTGGTTCTTCCCTTAATACGCACTTTTACCATTCCCACAACTTGATCTTCATGCATATGAGCCGGTTCATATTGAAATGAGTGGCTACGTATCAATCCTATGGTGTTGAGTCTAATGGCTGTACATTAATTCTATGCTGACTGTAATGGCTGTATATGAATCCTATGGTGTCAACGCTTTGGTACTAATTTTCTAAAGTTCTGTAGCTTGCTCCTCATTGGTATCTCCCCCTTGATTATCTGAATCTGTGGTGAGATCAATTACTTCCAACGGGCATTCATGGTGAGCGAAGGCCCGACGGGTCGTGATCAATCGACAGGAGCACTTCACAAAGAATTTGGAAAAGGCCTCTTCGGAAACACCTGGATAAATGTTCGTGTCCATCTGTCGAAGGAGGTCATACAACGGGTTTGGTCGATATTGAGTAGAGACACGGCGCCTTTGCACAAGGCGGAGAAGTGGGTTTTCGTTCGAGGTTACATCTGAAATGGTGAGTGAGTTACACCTGAATGTCAAACAGGTACTGACACTCACCGATTTGTGCGTGAGTGCGTTTCAGAGGCATTGGAAAGGGGTTCAGGGGGACATATCCTGCTTCGCTAAAGTGTAGCACTGGTCGTGGGCGCGCTTCGGTTGCCTCTGCGTGGGAGTCAATTCTAGACCTAGAGATTGATCTCGAGGTGCTCACCACGAGGCGCGTACATATGCACTGGACAACCAATACGTTGGTAGGCATGCTCGAGGCGAACTTGTGAGATTGGTAAGTCGTGTGTATTCACGCTCATTGGATGGGGACTGACCTATATATCCACACACTCCATGTGCGCATCGAGCAATGTATTGACCATGGAAAGGACCCGACGTTGCAAGATACATAGCTGCCTCCATGAACACCGGTGGTCCGTTTCTCTCGAGCAAGGGGCACAAACAACACGGCCCGAGAAATCTATTCGTCAGGCGGTGTTTCCTCAGAGACGAAGGCACGACACGGTCCCCCTCCCTTAAGCTTACGGGCCTGCATTGTGCGTCAGACATTTCAAATTTTTGAGATGACAAGACCCACCACTTCCATGGAATCATCTCCCCTGTTTGAATGTCGTACTGAAAAACCACGTTGTCAGATCCCCGAACCTTGTCCAGGTATCGGCGATGACGAGAAGGGATGGAGATGACCAGTGATTCGCGAGTTAAAGGTTGGGACGACATGGCTAGGCAGTGCAGGATGAGATGGCCTTGAGCAGGTCAATGTCCTAAATACCCTTGAGGGTCGCTTCGAATTGGCTTGGATACCCGAAGCCCGACCTTCCCTCCTACCCGAGGTGACTCGCTCTGACTCCCACTGACTTTCTGACTCACCATAGTTTATGACTCGTTCGCTTGCTCGCTCGTTAAAAACTTTGGACGCGATACCAGGTCCCACGCCCGTTTTCTCATCGACGCACCGTTCTTACTTCCATGCCTGAGGACCACTCTCTTGGTGATAAACGTCAGCCTAGTGCTCTTCAACTAGGCCCCAGGAAAAGGCCGTAAGCACTACTTTGCCTCGCCTGCCTGGGCGACCTCTGACCCTCCGCAAGGTGTCTCACAGATCCGCTTGTTCATCACGGTCGTCATTTTGGACGGACTGTACACGCTCTTTGCAACGTCCAGTCTATAATCACACGTGGTCTTCTTAGAATGGGAGAGCTGGCTGAGGAGCCTGAGTCCTTGACATATGAGTGAGCCGTTCCTATCTAAGGCCAACTCGCTGAATCAATCATTCTTGTCATGCACTGCGTGTTTCATTGTTTGATAGGCAGAGGCGGGAGTACAAGGTTTATGAAGAATTACTTCGGATGGTCCCCCATCTTGAAGAGCGCCTACAGGAAGGCTCTGACGAGGAGATCATGCACATAGGGAAACTAGTAAGTGTGACCGCATCACCTTGAGTGTGGCTATTTAACGGTAGGGCAGATTCAAAAAGGGGTGTCTAGCGCTAGATCGGACGATACAAAGAGTATGAAAGGCCCTATCCTCGATTGGATCACTCCTCGAGGCCAATCCCTTATTCCGCCACTCTCCCGTAACATGAAATCAGATCGGGGCTTTCGCCATGAACAGACAGGAGCGCTGCTTTGCCCTGCAGGATTGGATTGGTCGAATCCTGAGTAAGATCAAATAATCTCATTTTTTCCCGTTCATCTCACTCGAACAGTATCAAACGGAAATTGCGAGACGGTGAAATGCTTATTCCAGGAGACCAGTGGCCCATTTTTCTATATGCTGGTTATCGGTACGATTCTGATGACCCATGGAAGGGGCTTTTCAAGAGCCAGCTGCTCGTCTCAGTATGTTTCTATCTGGTACTTTCGACGAACTCGCATGCTGATGTTCATAGGCCTATAAGCACGTGTTTACATCTCCAAGTTCAGTGGAAAAGGATGCGAGGGCCACAAGGTCTGGGAACGCGCGGATTCACGGTATGAAATGCGTCACACCGGCATCGATCGCTTACATTGCCACGCAGGTAGCTGTTAAGAGACCCCTTCGCATGTTGCTTCTGATTCCCCTTTCTAGGCTCGATTTTCCCTCTCGTCGTCAGCTGTATTTTCTCGAACAGATACTGTCACCGACTCAGAGCGTTTCTTCAATAGTGTATTGGAATTGTTTGAGGATGTGGAGGAAAAGGAGGAAGTTGACGCGCTATTATTATGGTGGAACTGGTACGTATCTCAAAGTATCTTCAACCCTTTCTGACATTCTTTGAAGTCAGATTTTTCCCAGTTTTTCTTCAGCTCACCCCGCAGCATCAACCAACAGTGCGCTGGCCAAGATCAGAGAAAGAAGGGCTCAGAGAAAAGCGGCTGAGGCGAGGAAGGATCCTATCTCAAGGGAGCCTACCGTTGAGGAACGTACTAGACGTCGGGCAGTATAATATGCTTTTCACGGTATCAATGCCTATCATCTGTCGCTTCATCTTGTGTGCAGAAGGGACTATATCTTTCCTTCCAATGATAGTAGCTTCTGCAATCATCATAATTAGTTACAATAGTAGATATCCTCGCTAGACATTGCTATTTCTTAATCATTTGAACAATTAATGTGTCAAGCCTGACCGGACTCCATCATATGTCCAGGTCTTGATAATCGCAGTCAATCGTGCGGCTTTCTTACTGCATTTCGCAATTATTTTGCTTCTGATTCATTTTTACTCACATTCAGACTCAGTATCGCGCTGATGTTGCGCGATCAAGTCTGGACGAACATTGTCACTCTCGCATGTGTTGGCCGTGAACGTCAGTCTGGCAAGGATTGTCGGCACCGGCAACTCCATTGTTAATTATAAAGGTAGGCTTTGTTGCTGACAATTCGGCTTTCTTATTGACCTTTGCGAAGCCCTTCTCCCTGATGTAGGTTGATCTTATGTAAAACTCTTGCATGTATTGGCTGTTGCGCGATCAAGTCTGGACAAACATCGTCACTCTCGCATGTGTTGGCCGTGAACGTCAGTCTGGCAAGGATTGTCGGCACCGGCAACTCCATCGTTAATTATAAAGGTAGGCTCTATTGCTGACAATTCGGCTTTCTTATTGACCTTTACGAAACCCTTCTCCCTGATGTAGGTTGATCTTATCTAAAATTCTTGCATGTGTTGGCCGAGAACATCAGTCTGACAAAGATAATAGCCTTCGCAAATCCCGCCGTCTATTACAATGATTGGTACTACTTTGAATCACATAACATTCTTGTTGGCTGTCTCGAGGGCTGTCCCTCCGATGCATGTGCATCAACCTTGAACCATGGCTATATTTCCTCCATTTCTTGACATTTGCTGTCAACCTGTTGTTGATGGAGAGTTTCACCAACATCACCGGGCATTACTTGACTAGATACTTGTGCTGTGTACCCAGAAGTATGATTGATATGTCACTTCATTATCTTTAATCTTTTGCTTACCAGAGGTCATCGGTGTTGCATTCCTGCTCATCTTCACCTTCTAATCCCATATCTGATATTCTTTGTGAAGTTCGGGAAGTCTGAGGGATGTTGTGGTATCTACCAACCGTGCCGCCTCATGTATGGCTTGCCCGTACGATGTAAAAGTATTGGATATATTATGGTTGTTACATAGCTTATATTACTTTATATAAGAATGTCATTTCGCTGCCAATTTCCCGATGTGGCAATGATCAAGATTGGCAAAAGGACACTTCAGCGTGACAGATCGTGACAGACATATAGAATAATTTAGAAAAATAGTATCGGAGTGTGACGCATCTGTGTCACATGTACACGGAATCTGCACACTGGTAGAGTATGTGGTAGGTTGTGATGCATCCGCGTGTAACAGGTGACATTATAGGAGGGATGAGTCTATGTAATGAAACAGAGTACATGTGCGCACTGTGCGGGGGGAATGAATAAAATAAGTTATCGTGACCACGGGTCTGCGCCTCTACGACATACACTCGCCATTCTAGCAAAAGCCTACACACACAAAGAATGTGGGCAGGAATGAGCTGCTTATGCGCCCATAAACCTGTCCCACTTGCTCAAGCACGAGTAGCCGTCGTAATCTGCGACCACACGAACAACGGTCAGGACGGAAGTCGGGCAGGGAGAAAGATGACGTACCGAAACTCTTGCCTGGATCACACGTGCAGCGCCCTCGTTGCCAGAGGTCCTTCTCCTTCGGACAGTGCGTGTACGGGTTGTGTTCATATCCGATCTCGCGGAAGAAGTGGAGCTGGTCTTTGCGCGCGAATAGCGCCGCAGCGATCGAGTGTACCGGAGCATCGCCCCACCGCTACAAGTTGATCAGGTTTATCAACATTCGCATTCATCATCAAGGCAAGAATGGGCATGGACGATCTCTTACCTCGTAGTAGAATCCACCCTTGGAATCCAAGAACTCGAAGAACTTAGTGTATGCCTCTCCTCGCCAGAAGTCCATGTCAGCAATCTCAAAGTTACTCCAGACTGCGGATCATTTTTCGATGTTAGCAACCGCGTGTGATAACTCGGAGAGGGCCATATATGGACGTACAATGACATAGGTTTGTAGTTGTTACCGTGGTTGTCAGACACGAAACCCATTGCATTGTCGGGGGATAGGTATTGTGGATGTTGATCAATGAATTCTATATCGATGGGTCGAGTTAGTACGAAAAACAGTCAGGATAAGTAAACGGGTACCCTTGGCGGTTGCCCATAGTGTGGGGATTGTGGCCTCGAATTCGTACATTGTAATCGTAAAGCCTATTTCGAAATAAGTGTGAGATAGGCAGAGGGGAAGTACTTTGAGTACCATAAGTTTTGTTGTTGCTTTGCATGTATAAGAATGGGTCGAAGTTCACATCGCAATGGAAATGAACATCTGGCCTGAAATCCGCCAATGTCAGCATATACCGAGTATAAGCAAAATAGAAACGTACTCGACGCGCCAGTAGTAGCGGTACTGTTGGAGGAGTTTGTGACGGTAGAAGAACTACATACCAGAATACCGCGCTTATTCAATTTCTATTATGTTTAAAGATTTCAGTGAAAGAGATGCGTACACCATAATTAAAGCGGCACATGTTGCGGTATCTGTGATGGGTCAGTTCAACGACGTGTTTCCGTCTAATTCGAGACGCATGACTCACGAGACACTGCCTCCATAGATGATGTTATCTTCGACCATCTTGTTCCGCGCGTTGGTAGCTCTTGTTTCATCTATCCAATCCGGCTGATGCCAGTGCTCCGTGGGATCTGACCGAAATGAACGGCAGCGCCAATGAGGTTGCCCAACTCGTCTGGCAGGGGCAGTTTTATTTGATGCCGGACACCACGAACGAAATCACGGCGCCACCTCTTGAAACTCATCCGAGAACGGCTCCTCATTCAAAAATACCCATGGATAGTTGAACTTTTTGTTGAACTTGTCCTCCACTTCTCGTTACACTGCGGATAACACCGTCCAAGTCCGAGTCTACTCGCGAGCAAAAAGAGCGATGCGTTGGCCTTGCGTAACAAGAAGGGATTTTGCTTGAGAGACACCGGGGGCGGGGGAATGGGGATGGCTATTTTGTTCTCTTGAAGAATAGAACGAATCCGGAAACGCCATTGACTGAGTGTTCCGATCCGGCGAGACCATACACCGACTTGAGGTGTGCGAAAGGTTCTGTGAAAAGGCGAAGGAGAGAGAAGACGAGGACCTGCAATTGAAAAGTCAGATATTTCCAACGAAAGACGCTCGATATGACGCACGAAGACTACCGCCACTGCGCCATGGACCGCACAAACTTGCTCATCGCGCTACCTCGCCGAGCCGGAGTAGGAATACAAAGGGGGAATAGATGTCAAGACGTGAGAATAGGATGTTATTTATGGCGGGGACGCCCGCCAAAGCGATGCTGCGGAATAAGGCTCAGGAAGGTGCCAGGAGAAAGCGCAGCCGCCGTGTAGATTGTCCTCCGTCGGATCCAGGGCCGGCAGCTCTAGAGCCTGGGGAGAAGTCTCCCGACGGTGTAGTGATGTGTGTAGAGAGGTGAGGGGCGAGAAGGAGAACCTGAGAGCATCATTATGTTAGAATTTGCTCAACGGAAAGAGGGTGAGTTGTTGTGACGGATATCCGTCATTTTTTTACTCAGCGGCCTTGGCTGCTGTCCTTTCGTTGCCTTCCACAGCCATTATCAGTCCATCATCGCGCCGATCTTCACCGGTACCTCCGGTACCGGCCTCCCTCTTTCTCTTTCCACTTTCCCAAGCGCTCAGCAGCTGTGCATCGTGCTCTTTCCCTTTCGACATTGCAATCCCCTTCGAAGCGATTGAGGGCAAACTTGCATGCACAGATTTCCCCCCCCCCCGCGGCGGTATCACTAGCAAAAAGATCTCAACGGGGTTGACATCGCAGTTGGTGTTGATGATGTGATGATAAGATCCCTAGAGGAAACTGTGTTGTTGAACATGCGATTTAACCACATCTATAGCCCTCATCTAGACGCGTTGACCAGCCTATGCACTGTCGATGTTGTTGCCGGCCTCATCTGTCTTGGTATATCATTCGCACCATAATCCCACCTGTGCCCCACCGATTCCTGTGTCACTATCGTGAGAAGGTGCTGTTAATCCGGTGGAGGTTTAGCTCAGTCCAGCTCAGCTCACGTCTACATTTCAACTCGATATAGCAGTTATGATGTCCCATTGGATCCTTCTGACGCGCGAAGACGCTTTATCTGATAGGTACCGCGTAGTAAACCCGGAGATGAACGCAGAATCCTGCAGGTTCATAACACGCGGCGGTCTCAGTTGGACACCTCACTCAATTTCATGCCGACCCGAGCACAAAGTGGCCTTACGGAGATCAGATACTGTATATGACATGGAAGCGCGGATAACATGCGAAAAAATAGCTATGCAGCAGGAGTAGAAGCATATCCTAATAGATACTGGCAGTGGATTCCTAAGAGACAGCTCAGCTCGAAGATTCACTATCCCCATCCCTTCCGGGCAGTCGATGTAATGTTCCAACCCACCACTATTTCATCGTCATCGTAAGTAAGTCGTAAATTGGGTAAGGAACAGGTCGAACCATCTGACGCGCAAGGTGATTTATGCTGATGCCAGCCAACGCGGAAGTCTATGGCGGCATCCCTAGAAAAGCACGACGTCTCGCCACCAAGCTCTCAAGCCCGAGCAGAGCCTCACTATCACCCTCCTCTCCTGGCATCAACGTGTGGACTACACGATACGAATGGTGCTCCATGAAGACGTCTAGTCTCGTGTAATACCTGGGCTTATAACGGGGAACCCGGTGGGCCCTAAGACTGCACGCCGATACGCACTGTACCACTTCAAGATCCACCAACGCGTCTAGTTCGTCAGCGAAACGAATCCAGATCTCCCGCCACGGATGCGGAGGCAGTTCCTCTTCGTCGACTGCCATTTTGCACTCTTTGAGATGCAGCGCCTTTAGTGTGCATTTATGACGGACGATGAAGTCCTCAACTTGGGTATCATCATTGAAAAGAATCCCTTCCAAAGAGAGGTGTGCGAGTGAGGGAAGGTTCAACCGCGAGAAGTCCACCCTGGGAATAACGCCGACATCCTCACTGCTTTGAAGACTGAGCAACGTGAGCGATTGGGAGAGAGAGCTGAGTTGGTTCAAGACTTGATATTGCATTGTCCGCTCCCAGAAAGTCTTAAAGGGAGACTGTGAGATACGATTGCGATTTGGGCCAATCGTGATACGCAGACTGTCTAGCGAGTCCACGAGATTCTGAAATGATGGACTTGTATAGGTCGGGTTGGGAATGGGAGCAAGATGGAGAATGGTAAGAGAAGTCAAGAAGGGAGGCCGTGTTGGACCGGTGATAGCAGCCAGGATCGCGCATTGGAGATGTGCTGCAGGGAGATGGTGCTGGGGGTCGAACCACAATGACAGAGCCCTGAGCACAGGAAGTTTGTGGAGTTGTGAAAACAAAGACGCGAGGGAGTCCAGCATGCGCCCCTCTTCCTTCGAACCTGATATCAAGTTTGAACTCAGCTATTGAAGTCGTGCAAACAGAGCTTACCAAGATCGATTGCAGGGAACTCTTGGAATGCAATTGCTTCAATATACTTGGCTAAGTACCCGTGCCGCAAGATTTCACTGAATCTCATAGCACTTGCGAGGGTATTCCTGATCCTAACGTGCTGAAACGCGTGTGGCGTGGCCAAAGCACAGAGATCCCTGTTTGACAATCGAATCCGTAGTTGGTCCGAGCCTCGAGATACTCTGTCAACGATGGCCTTGAGAAGATCGTAAGGCAAAGGATCCATGCGGCTTGGGTCACTGGGGAGATGATCAGAGTGGTCCTGGCTGAAGATCGATATTGAGCTATGCCATGCTCTTATATGCGGCAGTGGCTGTGACGCACCGCATCCCGAGGACACCGATATAGGTAGAGAATTGTACTTCCCAGCCGATAAGCCCACGAGGGAACATTCGATTCTAAACATGTTCCTGTCCCTGTTGGGGCACTCAATGTACGAGTAGAAGAGAAAGAGACGCTGTTGTTGTAGACCAGACGTGTTGTTATTAGCCTCCAGCATGACATAGAGCCCGCCTGTCATGGCGAGCAATGCCTAGTACTCAGCGATCTACATTTCTGGCCATGCATGTTGACAGAGATCGAGATCGTCATGCGTACCCTAGTATCGAATGTGTTACTATCCTCCCGTCACGTCCAATGCCATTCACATCCTCGGGTAAGAAAGGGTTGGAGGGGCTGTGGCGAGAAGTGGGGCCTTCAACAAACTTGCAGCTATGTTACATGGATCGGGCAGGAGACGGCAGCAAACGAAGGGCTGTGCGCAAGGGAGATGACGACGGCAGTGGAGCCTGTCGATGAGTTCTGATACAGTAAGGCGCCTTCCAAGTTCCCACAAGTAGACATCCAGCAAAACATTCAGGAATGCAGACAAAAATGAAAGCGTGCGTCCAGGATGGTTGACCTTGACAAGGAACAAGCTGCTGCATTCCTGTACACCTTGCAAACATTGATTCCGTCGAACACAGGCAGGCTGGATTTGGAGACTTGGGCAATATATCTTCCTGAGCCGAATTTCTTGCAAGGCTTGGAAGTGGACGAAACGAGAGTTGATGGTCGGAGATGCTAGATGAGAGGCAAGGCTAGATATTGTGAGCAGCAAAGTCGGCCTAGATTGCGGCAGAATCCTGGGGTATAAGTGATTTGAGACACTTTTGAGGCGAACAAAGGATGTGATCGTCGATCGATGTTGCGCAATGCGCAGTGAAATGGCCTGGACGAAAATGAACACGTCATCGGAGACTGTGAGCCCCAGCTCGCAATACTACAGAACTTCCCAATATTTCGCCGCGCTGATACTGTGCAAAGTGATCTGGGTCAAAACATTGATTGATAGGTAGTGCGTGGCTATCTCGTATTATATGCCAACCCCAGCCATAACACTCGACCGCCTTACGAGTCAGTACTCGCACAACCTGACTCTCTCCCAGGCTTGCCCCTATTCAAGCTCACAGCTGTTTACTTCAGTCTATATCTCCGTGTTCTGCCGCCTGTGAATGAACC
Organism: Heterobasidion occidentale; assembly: GCA_039111635.1. NCBI lineage: Eukaryota > Fungi > Basidiomycota > Agaricomycetes > Russulales > Bondarzewiaceae > Heterobasidion > Heterobasidion occidentale. The sequence goes on along the minus strand of JBCAQO010000011.1, from coordinate 1,154,871 downwards.
TTACGTCGAAGCTTTGTAAGAGCCTGCTCATCGCCGACATCATATGGCAGCGGCATAGTGACCGGCTTATACCAGTTCCCAGGTTCTAAGTGCGGCCGTACGTAGTTCAGGGGTCTCCCATAGTCGACGAACTCGTGGCCAGGTTGTTTATAACGCGATTGGGGCTGCACAACGAGAAGCACCATCGCCCTTAGTTCTCCAGAAAAGCGGGTCCAGATATGTGACCACTGGCGTGGCGCTCTTATCCCCTCGTCCACTATCACGAATCTACACTCCTTGAGATGCAGTTTCTTTAGGGTTTCCTTGTGGCGTACGATGAAATCTTCGATGTGGGTGTTCTGATTGAATAAGATTTTTTGCAAAGAGAGGAACTCGAGCGCGGCGAAATCTGCTTGTGAAAAATCGGGTCCAGGTACAACCCGAACATCCGCTTCGCTGTGAAGCGTAAGCGATGTGAGAGAGCTTGAGGGGAAGCCGAACATATGCTTCCAAAGATCCACGTGGGGATTCCCAAAGTGGGGCTCTACCTCAGCAATTTGGACACATGGACTGCCTACGAGTGACCCAAAAAGGCTCCTAAACGAAGGACGAATTTGAATACTTTCCCGTGGAGTTAAACTATGAACTATGAATGGTAAGGGAGTCAAGGGCGATTGGCTCAATGACGCAGAGATGACGGTCCGGTGGTGACACATAGGTTGCGCATGGGGTGTTGCGCGAAAGTGCAACTTCAGGAATTTGAGTCTTGGAAGATTGTGAATGTGGGCGAATGAAGGACTGAGGGTTTCCATCAAGGCCTCAGCATGTGAAGCCGCATCCTCTCTATATTGTGGTAGCAGTAGAGGCATTTGACCTTGAATACATAGTCCCCCACCCGCTTCAATATGAGGGGACAAACTTACTGTATGTAGACAATTCTATATATACGATTGTTTCGATAAACTGGGCCACATCGCTCCGCAATACCTCACCAAATCTTAGAGTGCTCGGGAGGATGCTCTTGACTGTGACTTGTCGGAAAACGTGTGGCGTTGCTACCGCCCGAAACGTCTTGTTCAACATTCGAATCTGGCCCGAGTCCATGCGATCGGGAACTCTGTCGACGATGGCATCGAGGAGTTCGTAGGGTAAGGAATCCATGACAGCTCCTTAGCGTTGACGACGCTGGATTTTGAGATGATTGATGGGATTTGGATGAAAGATGTATCAAGTCCGATCAGCGATGGGTGCTAACTCGAAAGAGCACGTGCCCTACGTACATCATTCGTCATAGAGAAAGTGTTCGACTCGATTCCTGACCAGAGTACCAGTCAAAGGAGGAAAAAGGAGACACAATGCACAAGGTCTTAGAGTCGTGAATGTGCATTCAGACTAATCATTGCTGCTGCACATCGAGCGTGATGTTCTTGAACTCGAGCAACGGGTACGACCCGGCCTGTCATGGGAAAATAACCCGTCAACGTCCATCTATCGCATATCGACGCCTCAAACAAAACGAAGATGCAAAGTGAAAGCGTGGATGAGGAAAAGAGCATTTTTTGATTGACACTCACCCCGACGAGACTCAAATGCGTGACAGTCAGCACTGCTGTGCCGCTCTGCGTCGCCGCAGGCACGGTCACCGTGAAATTCTGCTGCGGCACATCCTGCGGCGTGCGAAAGGGGGGGTATTGTGGGTCAAACGGCCCAGCGTAGAGAGTGGGCCCGAGGAGCTGCGTCGGATTCGGGCAGTGGGGCACGTCCGACGATGAGCAATGCGCGAGAGAGATGACGATGGCGACCTCCTGCGAGCCGGTGAGCGAGTTCTGCGGAAAGGTGGAGTGAGCGTTGAGTACAGGTGAGAGGAAGAAAGGGGTGAGAACGCATGCGTACTGGGCGGTTGACTTGGACGATCAGGGAGCTATCAGGAGCCACGGCGAATCCGTCGGGTGGGTATCCAATCGCAATGTTCTGCGCAGATGCGCGGCCTATGAGACATGCGAGGATCACAAGCGGAGCAAGGCGAGCAGAGAACTTCATGGTGATCAGGGGGCAGACGTGTGCTCGAAGTGGTATGCGGCGAGGATGCAGCTTTGGAGAGAACGATGGAAAGGTGGTGAAAACGCGGATGAGAAATCGTGCAGTCCTTTATACCATTATTTGCTCGTGTGCGTGCACAAGTCAACTGCAGCGGGAGACATTGTAGAAGGAGACTCCGGCCCCTGTTGTGCGTGCCGCTGCATATTCATGTGTCAACAGTGCCGCGCGCCGCGTTGAGCGTATGACGCCCCTCTAGACTTCGAAGCAAGCGACCTTTGGCGCGCTGGCGATGGCCGGAGTATGCAATGGGCCGCAAGTCAAGGTGTTTATATGGATAAAGTGTAAGCGGACGCGAACAGCGTTGTGGGAGGGTGAATGGATCGGAGAGCAAGCCAGGCAGGGCCGATGATTCTGGGCGGCAAGGAGTTGAGGAGTTTGAGAGGGCGAGAGAGGTCCGAGTGGAAGGGGACTGGATGACGTTATTTGGAGAAGTTCGGAATCACGACGAGGGGCACATCAAAAACTCAGCAGTACAGATAGGGTCGTCGTGAACAGCGAAAGAATCAGAGGCTGGAGAGTGCTGCGTGCTTTGTGATCATCGCAGATTTGCTGAGATGCTGCAGCTTGTCCATCTGATACAGATAAGCTTCAGACAGAGGTCATTCGAGTGGTTGCAAGTGAGGACTGTCGTAGCTGCATCGACTGGAAGGCGAGGCCTCGATGAGGGTGGAAGGAAGACGTGTACATCGTATGATGGAAATTGCAGAGCTGAAGGAGCTCTGGAAGGAGCCGACGTTTCGGCAATATCCGAATCATCAACTCCTTCGTCGACTCCCCGTTATCCCAAGAACTTCCGCGCTCTTGACAATCAGGTTCCCAGCTGGTCCCAATCAAGCCCTTGCAATGAACTCCAGTCTCGGATTTCCATCACAGTGCCTGCGCTGGCTCAGATCCGAGTGCATTGAGAACATCGGCCGCTTCCCCTCGAAGGCCTGTCCTCAAAACCAACGTATCTCGCACGCAGAAGCTCCCATCGTCAGCTGAGTCTACTTCTATGGATCTGAGCGCAATTTCTTTATTGGAGCGTCCGGGACGCACTGCTCACACTCAGAGATAGCGACCACATCAGATTGTCGCCCAACGAAAAATTTGCCCAATGGAAGGTGCACTTTCGATCCTTTTCTAGAGCTCGCCCTGAAGCTCACAGGCACACGGCTCGTTCATCATCTCTGCACAGCCCTTCAGGCTTTCCTCATATCTTTTCATTGCCCTCCGACGGAGGAGCGATGCACTCGCCAACAAAATCAGGCCTTGTCGGTGGTCGCGAGGTGCGTATATCAGCCTGTATGCATCTTCCAGTTCCCCGACCTATAATCTCATACTCGCTTGAATGCAATGGGAATTATTCTTACATCTGTATCTACAACCCTACAGGGTAAACAGCCCAAATGAGTGCTTATGGGCACCTCTCAAGCAGTCAATAACAGGATGCATAGTCGACCCACTACTATGACTGGTATGTCCCCATGTATCATTTATCGTTCACAATGTATGTTCCAGATCGAAAATCGGAAATATGAATGATCAACCGCGATAGATACCGCTGACATGTATCGAGAGCATTGATATCGAAAGTTCTAGACAAAAAGTGCATAAAGCAGACGATGTGCAAAGGGCTAAAACATGGATATCGTGAACAGGAAAACATCGACATGACTGAGCTGGTAGTAGCAAGTAGCAAAGCGAAAACAGTGAATGAGAAGCAAAGCAATAAGACTGGACAGCGAGTGCAGAAGAACCATGCGAGTCAACAAAGCAAGTGCAGGTTCTGATGCGAAGCGACGGGGAAATTGCAACAGGGTTCACAAAGAGTAATACGAGGAAATATACACACTTCATAGGACGCCTTTCTTCTTCAAGCATGAACCTGTTGAGATGAGTTGGCGGCACGCACGTCAGCAGAAGGTCGCCATAGAAAACAAATCTGATATACGAACAAATAACCATCCGACGTCCATCAGGCACCGATGTGCACAAACGCAGCCCATCGATGGGTCGGGACTTTCGCATCTCTCAACGCTTTGATCCCAAATCTCAAAGCGACCGCAGAATCCTTGAAATCCACCTTCGTTGGATCATTGTGGCGGAACATGTACTTGTAGAACTCCCGAGACAAGACTGGTCCATCATCGTCCGCCATTGCCCACAGCGTCCCGACAACACTCCGGAACCCGCAGAATTGCATCGCCGCGGCTAGGTGCAGGACTTCGTCGGGGGTGTGGATATAGTCGCCCGCAGCACTATGACAAGCAGACAGGAAAGCAAACTCTGCATTGGGAAGGCGGGACTGTAGGATATTCATCACAGTCAAGCGGGAGCTTCCATAGAGCTTGAACGACGACTTGAACGGTTGCTCATCGTCTAGATGACCATGACAAGCAAAGTGAGCCCATGGGTGAGTTTGAAGATTCTCGAGCACTGCATCGGGCGTCGCCTGTTTCTCAACAATGGTATCCACAAAGTTCCCAAGTTTCCTTATCTCTTCCAACTCCGCATCTACCCACCGTAGGGAGTCGTCTGGTTGACCGACAGTCAGGAGTTGGGGGTAGTCAGAGCGCATTGCAGGTATGTTCTCCCTTGCTGTAATGAGTGAGGAAAGCGTAGGAGTGTAGGAAGATACATAAAGATCCGGAAGACCACGTTCGCCGTTTATTAGGGGTTGAGCAGCGTGCAGCGGGAGAGAGCACAGCTTTCCAGTCGGACACCACCAGATCCTGGAGTTCTCGGCAACTTCAAGAGTCCGAAGTTGATCCACCACTGGCTGAGCAATGAGTTTCCACAGTGTGCGCAAAACATCCTGCATCACCGCAGCGAGGGTAGTATTATCACCGCGTCTTCGAGCTTGGCCGAGCACTTTGGACAAATTTCCGACTTCGTCAAATACTGAGTTTGCGAGGCGAACAAGGGTAGGATCAGAAGTGTCGTCTCGAAGGACCAAAGCGTCTGATCGGTACGAAGACACATTGACTATGATGACAGGCCCCTCCGCCGCGGCGCGCTTGAGACGTACAAATGGCACTGGCTGCAAGAAATCTGAAAACCCATCGATCTGGCGGATACATTCCACGATCTCGTTCCATTCATCCGACAGGACACGCTGTTTCATCCATTGATCATCCCACGCAGTCGTGTATCGTGGAACGCGTTTTGACACATCATCTTCCAAACGCGATCGTGAGGTAGCAAGGTGCTCCAACTCATCGCTGACGGTCTCGAATTTGTCGGCGAGTGCTGGGTTAATGGCTCGAAGTTCCAGGACGGGCTGCCTGTAGCCTTTCATTCTGGACCAAAGCAGGGCTCGTCCTTGCTCCAGCATCTCGATCGCGACGTTCAGCTGGCCCTTGTCAATAGCAGACGATGCAGCATCGACTGCAAGCGAAGAAGAGTTCCTAGTAAGGGTGTTCCACTGCATCTCCAAGCTGGGACTGATGGCGAGGCCGCGCTGGAGGAGGGCTAAACATTGTACATGGGCCGAAAGAAGGGAATCGTGTTGGAGCTCGCGAGCCGACCGTACCCACGATCGCGCAGCTGAGAGCTGCTCTCTCACGTCAGTAAATTGGCTTTCAGTTGCAATGGCAAACATATTGAAAGCCTCGTTCAAATCATCCTCTTCAGAAATTGCTTGAAAGCGAGCCAACAAAGCGCGAGAAAGACCAGCGAGGCAAGATATATGCATCGAAGATCCATAAGGAAATGTTACAAGTGCTTCCCGGTGATATTCCACGGCCTCCTCAATGTCCTGCAGCTGCCCGGTCTGCTTGAAAAGAGATTGCAATAAAATTGCGAGGTTGTAGAGTTTGCCCGAGCGAGAATGATGATCGAGGGGTGGAAGAGACAGCGCTTCATTGACTAATTTTATCGCTTCCTCCAAATCATGCAGCTGCCCTGTGGTCTGGAAACGATAATATAAGCTTGCTCCAAGATTGATGAGTGATTTGGAGCGAGGAAATTGCCAAGGGGTAGGGACAGCGCTGCGCGATGCATTTCTATCGCTTCTTCTAGGTCTTGCAGCCGCCCTGTCTGCTGGGAACGAATATCCAAGCTACATGCGAGGTTGTTGAGGAATTGGATGCAACCAGAATGATCAGGGGTATGGAGAGACAGCGCTTCGCGATACAATTCTATCGCTTCCTCCAGGTCCTGTGCCCGATTTGTCTGCATGAAACGAGAGCGCAAAACGTTTGCGAGGGTGAAGAGCGAGTAGGAGCGGTAAACATCGCCAGGGTGTTGGAGAGACAGTGCTTCGCGATTCATTTCTATCGATTCCTCCAAGTCCTGCAGCTGCCCTATGTAATCGTAGCGACAATGCAAGACATTTGCGAGGGTATTGAGGCACCTGGCACGATTAGAATCACCAAGGGGATGGTCAGACAGCGCTTCACCACCACAATCTATCGATTCCTCCAGATCCTCCAGCTTCCCTGTCTGCTTGAAACGAATACACAGGGCCTTTGCGAGTTGAATGAGAGAGTTGGAGCGAAAAGGATGACCACAGGGTCGGAGAGACAGCGCTTCGCGATTCAAATCTATCGCTTCCTCCAGGTCCTGCAGCCTCATTGACTCCTCGAAACGAGTGCGCAAGCCAAGTGCCAGGTCATCGAGAGAGCTGCGGTTCAAAACACGGCCAGGGAGTTCAAGAGCAAGCGCTTCGTCCCACAGTTCTATTGCTTCATCCAGATCCTTCTCCCGTCTTGTCCGCTTGAAATGAGCCCAGAGGGAAGTTGCCAGGTCGTTGAGGGACTTATAGCGACCATGATCACCAGGGGGTCGGCGAGCAAGTGCTTTGCGATCTCGACGGATGGCTTTATGGAGATCATGATGCGTGGGCTTAGTCTGATCAATGCCAAGTTACAAGCCATCCGCGAAGTCCAGAATGGTCAGAACCTCTGCGAAATACTTGATCACAGGCAGTGAAGACTTACCATGCTGATCAAGATACCCTGTATTGCCTAGACTATCGAATAGAGGAAGATAAACCTACCAGCCGTTGTGGGATAGGTGTATTGTTGGTCGGAGACCTCGAGGTTCCGGCGTACGAGTACAACAGCGTTGTGCCAGTAGACGCCGAGGTCCACATGTCCAAACATCTCCTTGATATTAGCGCTCAAGATCTAACCCGATATAACACCCTCCCGTAGCAGCCCGTAGCAGCGCTTTCCAAACGCGGTGAAAAGGAAGCTAACTATGTATCTCGCATATTTCGATGACTGAAGTTGAGCGACTACGCTGACAGTAAGTAGACGATGTTTGGTGGGCTTCAGACCACGGACCTGAGATGCTGTGGGAGGAAGGGGCAGGTCTCAGAGGAGAAGAGGTGTCGGAGTGCGACCCGGCTGGACCGATAAATCTGGGCGGCCAGGTGGAAGGGGAAATGTTAGGGGTGACGCGTGACGTCATTTGAGGAAGTTCAGAATCATGACGGGAGGCTCGAAGCAGTGCATTGAGTCGTCGCGGACAACGAGAAAAACAGATGGCAGAGAGTACTGCATGCTTAGTGAGATGCTCCAGCTTCACCGTCTGATTCAGATAGATATTTTGAGCGGTTTCAGGCAAGGACTGTCGAGGGTGCGAGGAAGATATTATGTGATGGAAATTGCAGAGCTAGCAACTCCTCGAGGGTGCAGCGCTGAGCGTATCTAGCAACTTGAACGCAATGCTTTATGCTTCCTCTTTACACTGTATCATCATCCCTCCTGTCCCTTGTTTCACTTCCGCTGCCATCTCCAGCCAGCCCAGTAACACGAACGTCTCCACTCACACCCACACCACCATTCTCGAAATATGGCGCGAAAAGACCTTGACGGACTTGTCTGTACTACTCTCGCACACATCCACTCCTCTGCCTGGCACGCACAGCCGCTCCTACCCAACTGAACACGCGCGCAACCCTCTACTTCAACCTCGCACTTCTGCCGTTCTGCCGCCTGCGACCGAACCAACTGCCGAAGCTCTATAAGAGCCATATGATCGTCAAAACCATATGACAGTAGATTGCATGGCTCATACGTCTGCCAAGGACGGGAACTTGGCTGTATATATCCTAAAGAGTGGTGGTCTCCAACAGAGTCGGTGGTAAAGGCATCTTCATCGAGCGGATCGCACCGGACGATAAGCAATACCAGTCCCTTTAATTCCCGTGCAAATCGCTTCCAAATATGCGACCACTGGCGTGGGACTCCTTCATCCAAGTCTTCTACCGCTATGGCGCAATCCGCGAGCCATAGTTTCCGCAAGGTTCCTGGGTGGCGTACAATGAAATCTTCGACATGCGTTTCCTCGTTGAACAAGATTTTTTGCAATGAAGGGCCTCCAGCGCGGGAAAATTCGCTTGCGAGAAATCGAGCTTAGGCACAACGCCGACGTCTGCTTGGCCTTGAAGCCTGAGCGTGGTGAGGGAGTGTGAGCAAGAGCCGAGCATGCGAGTCTGAATTGCCTCCTCCCAAAATTTGACAAAGGAACCCTGAAAGCGAGGCTCTGTGCCAAAAAAATCATCATAAGCCGTCATGACGGAGAGACTGGCCAGCGATGGAAAGAGATCCCCAAACGAAGGAAGATCGTAAACGGGGTTGTACAACGGAGCCAATCTGTTGATGACGAGGGTGGTAAGAGTCGGCCGGGGCGATCCACTTGATAGCGCAGAGAAGATGGGCCACTGGATACATTGGCAATTCGCGCTCGCTGCATAGCGCGACGCACCCATCAACAACTCGAGGGTTTTGAGTCTCGGAAGCTGGTAGAGGCGTGAAAATGAAGAGGTGAGGGCTTTTAGTATGATGTCGTTCAAGTCCGACTTGTATTCTGTTATCAGAGGTATCTAGCCTTGAACACATAGTCCTCCACTCGCTTCAATGTGAGCGAACAAACTTACCCTCATCATGTCTCTACGCCTCCATTAAACGTGATCGCTTCGATAGATCGAGCGATCACGTCACGCCCTAGGATCTCGTCAAATCCTCTGGCACTCTTGACTGTGCTCTGTACCATGACGTATCGGAAGATGCGCCGCGTGACCAGCGCACAGAACGTCTTGTTCACTGCTCGAACCTGAACCAAGTCCTTGCGATCGGGAACTCCATCGATAACGATATTGAGGAGTTCGTATGGTAAGGAGTTCATAGCAAGTGATAGAGCGAGGTAGTCGATGTCGGCGGGAATATGATTGAGCGAAACCGCTGCAGGAAAAGTTGAAGTTCGATGAGCGATGAGTTTAGGTTCAAAGCCCGTGACCCGGGCCCGGAGTCCAGCTTGCTCTGCACCATTCCTCGCTCTCGAGGCTCGCTTCATCCATGCCTTTGTACTTTTCACTCCAACACCATTCTCCACGAATGTATACACTCAAAAGTAAACTGCTGTGAGACCATGACCTGACCGCCGTCCTGCCCTCAAACACGTCTACGACTTCGCTTCGCTTCTGCTCGCCGCCGCCCGCTCCCGTCGAAGGATTTGTGCCCGCAACTCTCTACCTCAGTCCTTGTGCTCCAATTCTGCCGCCTGAAGACCAACCATAACCTGCAGCTTTTCAAGCGCCTGCTTGTCGCGAAAAAAATACATCTCAATGGGTTTGTACGAGTACCCGGCATCTACATCCTGCTGTACATAGTCCATGGGTATCGCGTGGTTGACGTGTTGGTTGACAGTATCGTCAGGGCCGGCGGGGGGGCCAATGATGATAGAGTCGTCACTAGAGTCATAGTGCAGTTCGGACCGCACGTCAAGTAGCACCAATGCCTTCAATTCTCCTTCGAAGTGCTCCCAAATTTGAGACCACTTGCGTGGTGCGTTTCGCTCCACGTTGCCCACCGCGACTCTGCACTCCGTGAGCCACAATTTCTTCATAGTCTTCTTGTGGCGTACAATGAAATCCTCAATATGCGTTTCCTCGTTGAACAAGATCTTTTCCAATGATAGGGACCTGAGTGCAGGGAGATTCACCTGCGAGAAATCGAGCCTGGGTACAATCCCGACGTCGATGTTGCTGTGAAGTACGAACGACGTGAGGGAGTGTGAGATCAAGCTCAGAACGTCAAGCTGGATCACCTGCTCCCAAAAAGCAATAAAGGGATCCCGGAAGCGGGAATCGTGTAGGAGACCAAGATTAGGTGCAATGTGGAGGCGAGTTACTGAGCTGATTAGACGTGCAAACGAAGGGAGTTCGTAATGGGGGCTGCGGAAGGCCATCAGGCCCTGGATTTCTAAGGAGGAAAGATTAGGCGGAGGCGATTGGCCTAATATTGCTGAGAGGATGGTCCACTGAAGAGGTATACGATATGCAGGCGGATCGTAAACAATGGAGAATAACAGCTTGAGAGACTTGAGCCTCGGAAATTCATGGATGCGAGCGAATGAAGAAACGAGGGATTTCTCAACACGCAGCGCATTCGCCTCGCGTATTTTTTCTAGACGTATTTGGGTATGGGTTTGGACACTCAGCATCAAGGCCCGATAGCACCAATAGGACCGAACGAACTGACCATCAGCGAAGAAGTCAATCCTACCGGTGAATGAGATTACTTCGACGTGCTGAGCGATGTCGCGCTCTATGATCTCGCCGAATCCTGTGGCGCTCTTAAGCGTACACATGATGTTGACCCTTCGAAAGATGCGCGGCGTGGCCACCGCACACAACGTCTTGTTTACCATTCGAATACCCAATACATCCTTGCGGCGTGAGACTCTGTAGACGATGGCTTTGAGGAGCTCGTAGGGCAAGGAATCCATGAACGAGGTCGATTGCTGAGGTGATCGATGAGAATTGGATAAGGGATGGTGCTTGTTATGGAGTAGGTCCCAAAAAACAGCCCTACAGGACGTCCGATCGGTGATAACCAGCACAGGTGCAAAGCTAGAACCCGTGACTTGAGTACGTACTTCTCGAGAACGCGAAATGGGTGCACGCAATTGAGTACAAGAGGGCGTACACTACCTACATGTCCAAGAGGAAGCATCCGATATGAAACAGTGTCTAGGATAGTCTCTGTCCCTGACTAAAGTACGCGCTAAACAGGAATGCGAAAGTTAACGTCGTTTTGGCATGAGCGTGCTTTCGGGCGATCACTGCTGCGGCTGCACATCGAGCGTGATGTTCTTGAACTCAAACAACGGATACGGTCCGGCCTATCGTGAAAGAAAAGCCCGTCAACATCTCTCGCGCAAACGTAGACCGGAAGAATGCACTGAGAATATTGCGAAAAAGGAACGAGCACTCACTCCGACGAGACTGAGGTGCGTGACCGTCAGCACTGCCGTGCCATTTTGCAACGCCGCGGGCACAGTCACCGTGAAATTCTGCTGCGGCACGTCCTGTGGCGTGCGGAAGCTAGGGTACTGCGGGTCGAAGGGACCATAGTAGAGCGTGGGCCCGAGGAGCTGCGTCGGATCGAAACAGTGGGGCACGTTCGACGATGGGCAGTGCGCGAGGGAGATCACGATGGCGACCTCTTGCGAGCCGGTGAGGGAGTTCTGCGGAGACGCGGCGATCAACATGAAGTGCGAGTGAGGAGAGGAGAGCGTGTGCGTACGGGACGGTTGACCTGAACGGTCAGCGAGCTGTTCGGTGAGACACTGAACCCCTCGGGCGGATATCCGATCGCGATATTCTGTGCGGAAGCACCGAGGAGGCATGCGCCGAGTGTGGCGATGGCTGCGAAGTAAGTAAAGAGCTTCATGGTAATGCACGGTGAGGGTTCGATGCAACGAGGAAGTTGCAAACGAAAGTCGAGACACTAAATCGTTAAATAGGGGGTATCGAAGACGAGGAAGGATCGAGAAACTCGCACTCTAGGGGGCCCTGCTCTTATATATGGAGCCAGCATGCACTCAGGCGATCGCAGACCGCAGACCGCGGCGCTAAGCATGAAAGGAGACGCCACTCTCCCACCCATTCCGTCAGCGAGAGTGTGAAACGCGACACCTTCACAGCCCCAGAAGTGTGTATGACGTCGGGTGATGCCCCGGAGCGCGCTAGTCCGAGCTAGGCAGCGTCGAGGGCCGTCGGCCGTTATGAGGCCTTTCACAAGACCGTGCACACATGGAAGCGGGTGCTCGCATAAAGCGGGCCAGGGACTTGCTCAGAACGTGCTAGGGGCCATACTTCGCACTCGGAAGAGGATCGGACACGCTGACTAGACTGGGCGGAGAGTGCACGAGGTCGAGCATCCCTTCGAAAGGACCGGAACGGATCATCTGCCTTGATGTTCCGTTGGGGTTGCAGATGAGACAGGGCAAAGAGGAGCATTCAGGGCCGAGTGCATAAGAGCGAAGAGGTGTCGGCCGACGGCCGTCTCAAAGACGATGCTAGGAAAGCCTGGGACAGGGAGCGGCTGTTGCGCGGGCATTCAAACATCAATTCTCGTCCGAGAGTAGGCAAGCATGGGCAAGCCATGCAGAAGCGAAGTCGATGCGAGAGAGAAAAGTTGACGGTGGACAACTCGAACAGTGTGCTGGCATAGGCTGGCACGTGCTAGCACGTGGGGCGACCGACCCGACGGCGCACTTTCCTACAAGCGACTTCCACAGACATGCAAAAAACTCAAGCCAACGTTCGTTCCCAAAATCAAAAATCAATCCAAAAATCAAAGCGTCACTCGACTCAAACAGGTCATCACAATGTACACACAGCAAAAAGAAAAAGAAAAAAAGAAAGGAGGCACGACCGGCACAGCCCGACGAGCCTCATCTCCTCCCTCCAGCGCCAGCGGCAGCAGCAGCCAGTCTCTGCTCAATCCCGCCCGCCCACCGCAGTCCCCTTCCATCCTGCTCCCTCTCCCGCTGCTGCTCTGGTGCGTGGGCTTCGTCCCGCAGCACCGGGCTACCCGCACCGAACATGCCTGGACTCGCCAGGGCGCGCTCCCCGTGCACGTCGCGCGCGCTCCAGCTCTGCGCGATAACAGCGTCGACGCGGTCGAGCGCCGTGCGGCGCGCAGCATGCCGCGCCGCGGGGGACGTACTGCGTGCGCCTGCGCTGGGGCCTGTGCGGGGCTGTGATCTCGGGGGCGACGCGGGCGCGGGCGGCGGTGACGAGGGGAAGGGATAGTGCGACGCGGCGGAAGCGGTGGTGGCGGAGGGCGGGCTGGATAAGGGGCTGGAGCGCGCCCCCGCGCGCGGCTTCGTGAGCCTGTTCTGGAACGCGGGAGAGGCGGGGAACGGGAGCAGTGGGGGCTCGCGCGCGGTGTGCAGCTTCCGGCCGGGGCTCGGGCTCGCAACAGGCGGGAGCCTCGTCGCGCGCGGCGCGCGGGGAGTCGAAGACGCAGACGCGGAGGCGGAGGCAGATGAGAGGGGCGGGCTGAACAGCAGGCGCGCCTCGAGCGGGTCAGACGTGATGAGCTTCGGGCTGAGCGGGAGCACCGACGCGTCGACGCGCGCGCCCCGCGCAGCCCTGCGCGCCGTCGCGTGCCGGCTCGGCACGGGCGTGTACCGATCCCCTGTCTTCTGCGCGCCCTCGCCGCCGTGCACGTCGTGGCCGCGCTCGTCGTCGGCGATCGTGGGCGGGTACGACGACGCGGGCGACCAGCTGCGCGTCCACGCCATCCAGTGCGCGCGCGGCTCGCGGTCGACGGCCGCGCGCACTTCCGAGTCCGTGCGCCACTGCGTGCTGCGGTGCGTCGTCTGGCGTCGCGGTGTGGGAGCGCGCTGTGCCCTTTGCGCCTGCACCTGCAGCGGGACGCGCTCCGGCGCCTCCGTGTCCTCTTCGACGATGCGGAACCCGCGCCCGGGCGCCCACGCCCCCTCCTCCTCCTCCCCGAACCCGTCGTCGTCCCCGCCGCGCTGCGGCCCCGGATCGTACGCCCCCGCGCCCACCGCGCCCTCGTCCTCGCTCCCGCTCAGCACGCCCCCCGCGAGCCTGCCCGCCCGACTGTACCGGCTGTATCGGCTGTAGCGACTGCTCTCCCGGCTCACGCCCGCACTGTCGCTGCTGCTCGCCGCGCTGTCGAGCCCAGACCCGATCCCGAGGCGCTCCATGATCGCGCGCCGGATCGACCGCTGGACGAACCGCGTGCCCCCGCGCGCGCGGTCGTCCCTGCCCTCGGCCTCGGCTTCATCCTCGGAGGGATACGCGCTGCTGCCGAGGAGCCCGAGCGAGCCCGGCGTCGCGGGGCGCGAGCTGATGAACGTCGGGTGCCGCGAGATCGCGCGCGCAGCGGGAGCGGGCGGGGGCGGCGGGGACGCTGCCAGCGCGACAAGCTCCAAGGGGCGTCCGCCCAGCGTCGTCGGCGGCCGCAGGTGGCGCTCGCCCGCGCCCGAGACGAGCGACCACTCCGAGCGCGCGGAGTACACGGACCCGCCGCGCGCGCCGACCGCGTGCAGGCTCGCTTCGTGCATCTGTGTGCGTGCGTCGCTCTCTGCTTCGTGGGACGAGCCCGCGGCGTCGTACGGCGGGCCGAACAGCAGCGAAGCGTCTCGCTCTCGACCCCCTGTGTTGGGCCCGCGGAGCCCGCCCGCCCGCCCGCGCCTGCGCCTGCGGCACCGCACTGCGAGCCATACGGCTGCGATGCCGAGCAGGAGCCCTAGGACGCCGAATACGGGCACGAGCCAGAGTATGTTGAATGCGGGGTGCTGTGTGTGCGCGGGGCGGAGGCGCGGGTCGGGGGAGGGCGCGCTGGACGGCGGGAGAGCGGGGATGCGGACGAGGGAGGCCGTGGAAGACGCGGATGGGTCGGAGGAGGTCGTGGAAGAGGAGATGGAAGAGGCCGTGGAGGTGGGAGATACGGGAGTAGTAGTGTCGGACATGGGCGCGCTGGAGAGCGCCGTGGCTGCCCCCTGCGCGGCGCCGGCACTGGTGAGCGTCGCGCCCCACGGGGATAGGGCCACCAGTTTATGCTCGTGTCCGCCGCGCCGGCAGCGGCTGGGGCCGTGGGCCCGACGAGGATCGGCGACGCCTGCTGGCGCGCGGTTAGATGGGAATTAACATTTAGGTGGGTTAGGGTAGTCCTGGGCTCGGCCTCGGGGGCGCGGCCGTTGAGATAATTAAGCTCGGGCGCGGGCGGCGCGTCCAGCGCGCCGTGGAATTCCGCGTTGCGAGGGTGCGCGCGTGCGAGGGGGGTATGTAGTGTACGTCTGGATGAATGTCGTGATGCGGGTATAGATGCAAGAGGGCGCGATGGGTCGATGGACGAGGCCGGGGAAGACGGTGGGGGCGGTGGGACGGTCATCCGAGTAAGCGCGGCGCGAGATATTTAGGAGTGAGTATGCGACAGATGTACACGACCGCGCCGCAGGCTCAGGCTAGGGTTCCGCAACTAGATGCAGCCTAGGGCGGCAGAGGGCCTGGCTACGAGAAGGCGGCGAGGGGCGGGAGGGGCGGGAGGAGGACGACGCTAATGCGAGACGCGAGGCAGAGGGCGGAGAGGTCTGCGGTCGCGGGGGGCTTGTCGGAAGCGACGTCGCGGTCGCGGCCTGCTGCGACGAAGGTGGCGCGGCGTACGAGGTGGGAGGAGGGGGAGTAAGCGGATGCGGTGACGCCGGAGCGGGAGGTGTGGCGCCAGAAGGTTTTGGGGCGGCCTGCGAGGAATGGAGGGGTGATCAGCGAATTGGAGTGTGCGGAGAGCGGAAGAGGAACGGGACGTACAAAGAGGTGGGGCAGGACGAACGAGCTCGGACGGGGCGCGCTCGCGATAGGGCGAGGGAGGAATACGGCGCGGGGTAGGATGCTCAAAGACGCCGATGCCTCCGCTGGCGTCGAACGAGAATCGGGTGGTCGTGCTCGGGGTCAAAGGCGCGCTGCGCGGCGGGGGCAGGGGCGGTGCCGATGCAGGGCGCGGGGGCACAGAACGGTCAGATGTGGGATGTGGACGTCGCCTCGGCCTGGAGGTGAACGAGTTGGGTGGGGGCGAGAGGAGGGAGTGGTCGCGGGTGCGGACGGGGGAGATGGGCTGGCGGTAGAGGGCATGTTGGTCGGAGGTGGGCGTGGGCAGGTCGACCATTTCGAGGGTGACCATCGGGGTAGACGCGAACGGCAGACGTGGGGGCGTGCGACGGGCGCGGGGAAAGGCAAGACTGAGACCCAGCCCGGTTTGCGTGGGGGGTGTCGCGGGCAGCGCGTTGGGGATGTAGAGCACGGTGAGGTCGGTCATGGTCCGTGCGACGATGGATGGGTATGGTACGTGGATGAAAGAGCGACTGTGAGCAAGCGAACGACGAGAGCGAGGAATGGTACAGAGCAAGACAGAGCCGCTCGTCTGCCCGCCTGCTCTCTCCAGGACATCCCCGCCCTCCATCTTACGTCACACACTCGGCTTGTCTTCCTCCTGCGACGGTCATGGCTGGTCATATTTCCTCGTGGTCCTAGACGACTCCGCTGGGCTTCCGACACTTTCTCATCCCATACAAAACTCTCTTGTACACAGAACAACTGTCTTCTGTGGTAAGGTCAGCCACGGAGGCTAACCG
The DNA here is from genome assembly GCA_039111635.1 of Heterobasidion occidentale. NCBI lineage: Eukaryota > Fungi > Basidiomycota > Agaricomycetes > Russulales > Bondarzewiaceae > Heterobasidion > Heterobasidion occidentale. The sequence goes on along the minus strand of JBCAQO010000011.1, from coordinate 1,138,407 downwards.
AACTCCAGGATCTATTTTGGGCCACCTTACAGTCAGCTTACCTCAAGACAGTTCGCTGCAGTATCTCTACGTCACATCGATTGCCGCGACAGTCTGCGACAACCCACAAGGATAACGTCGAAGTGCCCCCTGTGGACACCCTACCATACGAGCTGCTCGATGCCATCGTCGATGAAGTTCCCAACAGTACGGACTTGGCGCAGATTCGCACAGTGAATAAGGCGTTCTGCGCCCTGGTCACACGCCGTCTCTTCCGACACGTCACGATAAAGAGTACATTGAAGAGTGCCTCTGCATTTGGCAAGATATTGGGATGCGACAGGGTCGCTGAATGTATTGAAGCGATCACATTTGAGGACGTCTGGACAATCCAGCATAGTAAGTTTGTTCGCTCACATTGAAGCGAGTGCGGAATACATGTTACAGTTAAGGCCAAAAATCGTTCTTCACAGAAAACAGGCCTACCTCGGACCTCATAACGGACGCCATCACTTCCTCATTCACCCGCATCCATGAGCTTCCGAGACTCAAAGCCCTCGAGTTGTCATTATATGCGGCAGAGAATACATCGTACAAGGATTCTCTAACTATACAGTGGACCATCCTCTCTGCAATATTAAGCCAATCGCCCTCACCTTCTTTGACTTCTCTCACCATCAACATATTAGTGCCACTGTACCACCCCATCTATGATTCCCCATCGTTTGGCGGTCTTCTCCGCTCGCTGACCAGCCTTGCCGTCCTGACTGCTGATCACAATATCTACACCTCAAATACTCAAGATTTCTATGTCCAATTTTGGGAGGAAGCCATCTTTGGGAGGAAGCCATCCAGGATCGCATGCTTGGCTCCCTTTCACACAACCTCACCACGCTAAGGCTTCAAGGCCAAATTTCCCCCGGTTGCATTCCTGAGCACAACTTCTCACAGGCCAATTTCCCTGCGCTAGAGATCCTCTTATTGCAAAAATTCCTGTTCAACGAGGATACGCATGTCGAAGACTTTATCATACGCCATCGAAAAACCCTGCGGAAACTGTGGCTCGCCGATTGCGCCATCACGGCAGAAAGCTGGGATCAAGGAATCCCACGCGAGTGGTCGCACACATGGAACCACTTTACGCGAGAGTTGGGGGCACTGGTGTTGCTCGTCGTCCGGTCCAAGCCGTTCGATGAAAATGGCTTTACCACCGACTTTTCCGGAGAGGACGACTCGTTAAAATATGCACAGCTGAGTTGGCTCGATTGGCCATCGTATGAAGCATGGCATATACGCCTGCCGTTTGAGGATGGCGATCTTCAAGCGCTTAGAGAGTTTCGGCGGGTGGTTCGGTCGCGAGCGAGCAGAAGAGCAGAAGCTTGAGGGATGAGGTAGAGAGCCACACGCATGGATAGGAGCGGCTGTGCGCGCGAAGCAGAGGAGCGGATGTGTGACACGCACGGCAAGGCCATTGGCGGCGGCAAGAGCAGCACAATCAGCTCTATCTCGGTGCTCTCGCGCCATTCGCCAGTGGGGTTCGGTGGAGTCGTTCGCGCGTATGGTGCTGGGGTGGAGAGAGTGGCGGAGAGAGGAGAGAGGGATGGTACGCACCTACGAGAAAACATAAAGCATCACAACCAAGTTGCTTGGTACTCTCTGTGCTAATCCCCCGAGGACATCTCGCCCTAAGATTTAGCTCGCGCACTGTACTTGTCTTCCCCTCACCCTCATCTTTGAGTCGATGCAGCTATGACCATCCTCCTTGCAACTGCCCGGATGACTTTGGTCTTATTTTTACAGTCTCAGATGATGAAGCTGCAGCATCTCAGGGTGCTGCGATGATCAGAAAGCAGCACTGCCTGGCTTCTGAGTTTCTCGTTGTCCGCGACGAGCTGTGACGACTCTATCTGGGCTTACGATGCTTTCTCGCTACCAAACCTACCCAAATGGCGTCACTCCGGCCAATGCCGACACTCTAATCGCCCTGTCGACGTGTTCGTTCAAGTTCAGACATTGATCTATGCCGTATATATATAGCTGGCTTGATTCTCACCGCGTGCGGAAAGCGCTGCCTAAAGATGGTGACATATCAGCCGATTTCGAGCGCTTTGATATATCAAGGAAATGTTGGGATATGTGGACTTCGGCGTCTACAGACACTGAACGCTGCTGTAAGCGGGAACCTCGAGGTTTCCGACCGACGATACACCCATCGCACATAGCCTGGTATGTGACTCTCGGAAATTCATTTTCATCTTTTCGATAGTCTGATCGTCCGTCGTAATCAGTTGAGGAAACACCATACTTGGACTGCGGGTAGTGAACAGAGGACATCGTGATCAGCATGGTAAGTCTTCATCGGCTGTTGTCAAGCACTTTCCAGAGATTCTAATCACTCTGAATGTCACGGATGGATCATAACTTGAACATTGATCAGACTGAGCCGACGCACGATCTCGATGAAGCCATTCATCTCGATCGCGAAGCGCTCGCTCTCCATCCCCTTGGCCATTCTGATCGCTTCGACTCCCTCAACAAACTCGCAATTCATCTGTGGTCTCGTTTCGAGGGGACAAGACAGAAGCAGGACTTGGTCATTCTGGTCGCTCTAACTCTCTATTCAACCTCGCAATCGACTTGCGGTCTCGTTTCAAGCAGACAGGGCAGCTGCAGGACCTGGAGGAAGCGATAGAATTGGATCGCGAAGCGCTGTCTCTCAGACCCCTTCATTCTTCTTATCGCTCTGAGATCCTCAACAACCTCGCAAACAGCTTGCATTCTCGGTTCGAGCGTGCAGGGGAGCTGCAAGATATTGAAAAGTCCATAGAATATCAGCGCGAAGCACTTGCAATATGTCCTGCCGGCTCTTCTCTACATATATTTTGCCTTGCTGGTCTTTCTAGCAGCTTGCTGGCTCGCTTCCAAGCAATATCCAGAAAGGATGGTCTCAACGAGGCCTTCCATATGTTTGCCATTGCAACTGAAAGCCGATTTACTGACGTGAGGCAGCAGCTCTCAACTGCGCAATCGTGGGTACGGTCGGCTCGCGAGTTCCAACACAGCTCTCTTCTTTCAGCATACGTAAAATGTTTGGCCCTTGTCCAGCGTGGTCTTGCCATCAGTCCCAGCTTGGAGCTGCAGTGGAACTCCCTCACTAGGAACTCTTCTTCGCTTGCAGTTGATGCTGCATTGTCTGCTATTGGCAAGGGCCAGCTGGATGTCGCGATCGAGATGCTGGAGCAAGGACGAGCCTTGCTTTGGTCCAGGATGAAGGGTTACAGGCAGCCCGTCCTGGAACTTCGGGCCATTAACCCAGCACTCGCTGACAGATTCGAGACCGTCAGCAATGAGTTGGAGCACCTTGCTACCTCACCATCGTGTCTGGAAGATGATATGTCAAAGGCTAAGGTACAGCTGAAGTCGCCGAGAATGCTGTGGTGGTGTGTGAAGGCGAATGGTGGATCGAGTCTCCCTGCTCATACGCCCCTCAGGTTATGGACGCCAAGGTGTGGTGAATACTCCCGACACAGATGCCTTCATTTCAAGAAATTGTTGTTAGTTGCCATTTCGTCTGTGGCACTGCATGCATATGGATTGATATGATCTATCTAAGGACAAGTACGCAGTATACGATCCTTACGCGCCAACGCTCGAATCTCCACTGAGATCGTCTGCTGCCTTTCCGTCACCAGTTGCATCACCAGTCTCTCTTTCGCTATCCTCTCTATATTTCATGTGAATTTTCCTGGTTTTCGGGGCCTCGTACCCCTCCTTCACGTGATCCTTGCTCGTCGAGATATACTCGCCGTCTTCGTCCTGTTTTTGTGCCTTCTTGGCCTTCGAGGTAGACCCCCTTCTCCTTTCCACTCCTTGGCCCTTCGTGTCCTCCACAGGTTCTACCCCATCTCGCTTGGGTGCTTTCCTGTAGACCTTCTTCGCCTCCTCTTCATCCTCCATAATAGTTCCGAGCTTGATGTTCTCTCTCCGCGATCGTGAAGCCTGCTTTCCCTTTGATTGGGAAGAGGTCCCCTCCCTCTCCTCACTTGGAACGACTTTCTCGGCCTTCGAGGACGCAGCTTTCGTCGACGAGTTTTTGACATCATTTTGAGATTTCGTCTGTCGACTCTGTTTTCTGGCCTCCGCTTGGTCGTGCTTCTTCGCTCTATCCTGCTCTTCCATTTTTTTGACCACCATTATGAATTGCTCTGGGAAACGTAGCTTATTAGGACCTCTGAGGGTTTTGGCAAGGAAATGAGAATGTCTTCGCATCGCCAGCAGAGTCTTCACAGCCTGGACACGGTCTCCTGCATCATAATGTTGAAACACTCCCTCGAAGTCAGTTTGCATCTGGCAGCAATGGAACACCCACTGAGGCCTTCCTTTTATGACGAGGAGAGCGGGGTAATAGGTATAAATGGTAAAACCGGCAAAATCGTATCCGATGCCGTAGCAGAACATCCAGTCAGGGATCTTGACATCGCGTTTAGCAATTTTGTTTTGGTAAAATTTCTGATCACACATACCACCACGCCAGTCCAATTGACCCGGGACACTTTCTCTTTCAGCTGTGCCTCGAGCGACAATGAATTCCAGCCCGGAAATGTACTTTTCAAGTTCTTATCGATATCAGACTCCGCGAGCTCGCAAAGGTGGCCAATAAAGATCTTTAATGTTCCTTGAAATAAGAAGGCAAGCTGAGCTGAGGCGCGATGCATCGTTTTGTTACCAATGGGTCTAGAGGGAGGTGGAGTGGGCTTCTCTTCATGAATGCTGAGACTCTGCTTCGCTTCAGCACCAAATATGACAGGTTGAAGAACAGTCATATCATCATATTTCGGGAGGATGTTACCATCAGTGTCGACTGGAGGTTTGAAGACCATCTTTGTGCAGATATCGGCCGAAGCAAAAGAGCCAAAGCATCCAAGGATCAGGGACGATCTCACAGACTGTCCTCTGATGTTACTGTTAATTGGCATTGACAATTCAAAAAGCGGTATAGCACGTACGACAAAGTTTCACAGTCTCTGAGCTCAAGATGTGGTGCGATGATGATGCCGATGATACGTTCAACAGCGAGTTCCGAGGCAACACTAGATTTCCCGGGCCACAGCAGCGTGTATAACGCATTAAATGCGATATACAGCTGCATTTCTTCAGTGTCTGCGTTGGAGCTCGTATTGTCCCATAATCTGAGCGTGATCACATCCTCGCTCGAAGCCTCCTCTTCAGTCGTTGGATCTTGATATTTGTCGATGTCGTCGATACGAATGATGTCACTGCCGAGATCGTTCTCTAGCATTATGATGTGGGCCTTCAGTACAGCTTGTGTGACTTCGTGTGCATCGTTGATGTTCAGGTCGTTATCCGACATGTTCTATGAGGAGAATTTACAGGCATCAGAAGAAAGGGGAAATTAAGGTACGCACTGGCCATGAATCCGGTATGACTAGCGTCTTTTTCACTACATCCTTCAGGATTTTCTGTGCGCGAGTGCGAACGGACTTGAAGGATGAGTGAATTCCAGGTTCATTGCCAAATGCGCTTTGAAATTGGACCCGGACTAGTTTTGAGGTTGATAAATTTCCAACCGTATTGGAGAATCAGATCTGACTGGCGAACATTGCTAATTACGCTAAATAGTGTGAAGCGTTCTCGGAAGTTTGAAACTACTTACCTAGCGGTTATCGCTGATTTGTTCCCTTCAGAAGTTACTGCGCGTGTGATGCGCCATAAGACCCCATGAACGCGCTGCCATACTTTGGCCCCAGACTGATCGTTGATATAGTCCCAATATTTGTCGTCCGCCGGATCGGCCCTCTCTTTACGCACGAGGCCAGATGCTTCGGGATTCTCGTAGATGCGCGACCTCTCTACATTCAGGTTCGTTTGTATATCTTCTTGTCCATGGATGTTTGGCACGCGGTCCTGGGCTATACGAAGGTTGTGTCTGGACAATACGATGTCAGCGCATGATAGATTCCCCATATGATATAGCTTCATGTCTGATTGCTTACTGCTCTAGCTCAGAGACGGGATACATTGGTGATCGTCTCCGAATCCTCTGGATGATAGGGGATAGTATGAGGTATGAGGGCAGCGTGGAGCGATGCGTTGCATGTAGGGCTGATTGGTATCAAGATCTATGAACAGCCGCATTGCTATTAATCGATCGGACATTACTCAGCTACTCAAACGTCGAGGGCTTACTACTTCAGACAGGTGATTTCAATGATATGTTGTTACAGATGTGGTATTACACGAGTTTGGCGTTCCCTAATGAACGAGAGACATCTTTGAAAAGCTCGACAAGCTCCATGGTATGGCGTTGAATCCTCAGAAATGTGTTGATCAAGTGTACACGATACGATGGGTCGATCCCGCCAGTGGGCCACGGGTAATATGCCTCGTAGCAACAGAATCCCCACTCTACTCGTCCAGATGAGGTTACTTTATAGCGAGGGAAGAAGGTGTATATGATGCATGAGATTTCGGAGTAATTCATGCCGAAGAAAAAATATTTCTCCGGCACATGAGGCCTCGACCATGCAGGATCTTTCTTGCCGATGATTGGCTAGGGTGGCGCGTCAGTCGATTTTTTCTTCGGATGACGTGGGCAGTTACTTACATTCCACTCGGAGCGCCATTGACAATCATTAATTCGATATTTCTTCGTCAAGTGCATAACAAGTAGCTGTAACGAAGGCTCAAAAACCTTCGCCAGTTTGACGAGGCCCAGTGTTCTGTCTGGCATGAGCTCCGGTGGTCCTGGACGAACGTACGAGATTTCCTCAAGTTCGAATGGATGGAGTGTGTCCACATGATGGGCGGCAAATAGGACCGGTACATATCCATCAGGGAGATCATTGAGGGCATCGTTTATCGAGGGTTGACAGATAAAATCTAGGCAAGTCGAAGAGCCATGATCGGCAGAGTAGGATGGAAAGGCAATAGGAGTGGATCTAGAAACAGCTCAGTAAGGTCTTGCTGTCAAATAAGAATGCGCATAGGACAAACCTTAGTACTCTGCAACCTCGAATTTGATGACAGATAGCAGGTAATAGGGCATCGTAAAACAGCTTTGGACCGAGCGCGCTGTATCCGGTCACGCCACTATTTCCCTTACACAAAATCTTGAAGATGGTCCACTCGACGCTGTACAAAGCCATGTGCGGATCTCGCAACTCGTGCAGAGTTAGATTTGGCTGTGGATAAGGTATAGTCGCAAAATGCGACCTTGGCCTATACAATAGCACAGGGGTGCCGGGCCACGCACTGTGCACATTGTCCACATACTGGCACAACGCAGTCCGTAACAACGCAGCCGTAATGTCCAGAGTCTCGTTTGAGCGAGCGTCCTGGGGAAGCAATGAAATGAGGATATTTAATCGAAGAACCAGGCCTACTTGCCTTCCAATCCTCCGGGACCTCGAGGGGTTGCATTGCGTATATGTCGTGCGATTGTATCACCTTGACTATGCTCTGAATGCTCAGCCCAGCTCTTCCATCATAACCAATCAGGCGGTTCCTCTCGAATAGCCAGCTGTAAGGACCATCTGTAAGTGGCCTACAGCGTCTGTGTAAGTATTCTTGGAGAACAGTGAAGATGGACTTGCTACGTACTGGAGCGTTGGTGGTACTTTATCCGAAGCGCGAGCGCTACCCGGCTTAGCAGGGCTCATCCCATAGAGATGATGCCACTCTTCAATAGTGTGACAAATTGCACGATGCGTGTTTTCGATCAGGACAGGCATCACGGTTGTGGCAAGACAGTCTTGCCACTGTCAGCCTGACAGTGGCAAGACTGCAGAAGAAGCGTATACCAGTCACGCCGCGTGACATCTGTTTATCGATTACTCTCAATTATACCTTATCTAACGGATCGTATTTTCTCAGAACCCCACAAACGCGCAGTGCTACCAGAAAAAGCTCCTTTCCATCTCCACGACCGTACTTCCGCCAGTATTTTCGAGCATGGAAACGCGTTCCATCGAGATGAATGACTCGTTTCAAGTCAGCTTAGAAAGGCTATGTGCTCGAGCTGGGGTGACTGGGTCCGGTAATCACGAATCGTACTCGCTTTCTCCGGTGGCCCCTTCGCGATGACGAACATGACTTTGTTTTTTGACTAGGAATTGGTCTTATGTTGGGACAACTGACTTACTGATCTCAAGCATCGCCGCGGCATGTTCGACACAACTCGATTTCCTTGCAGATTTCAAACTTCATTGGACTTCTCATTCGTTTGCCATACCAGAGGAATGGAAGGTGTGTTGCGTCGTCAGAATGGCAATCATCCAATAAAGTGACAAATTTCAAAAGCCAGTTCGAAGGCCAACTGCGTGGAATCTGCAAGAATGGATGCACTCAGCCGCCTTGATGTCTTGGTTGCAGCCCATCGACAAACAAATGACTACCCTCTCAGACACGCAACTTGCAACGAAACATGATGATCTTTCATCATTCGCTCCAGATTTCTTACTTCGCGCACCCAAATCTTCTGTCCCTCGATCGGAAGATGACCCACCATTTTCAAAGAATTCTTTCTACGCTCTACCATTCTTTCTCGAGATCGTCACGTATCCAGGAGATGAAGATAATGCTGCATTTGCAATTCCAAGTTTTTTTCTGACAACCCCAGGCTGCGCGCTAGTTCCGTGAGTTCTTTCTCATCCAAGACTGATCTCAACTCATCACGTACAGTAAGCTCCAGTTGGACTTCCCGCCGCCGCTTCAGGGAACCAGTGGATCTCCATTGGAAGCATTTGGGCTTCTGATGGATTCTTTCAATCCCTCTCCCTCTCCCATAGAACTCATGAAGGCAAACCTTCTTGAACCTGCACTTCTCGTAGGAATGAAGGGGCCTTCTCCGTGGCCCTCGCACGTGTCTTCTCGTCCGACGTCTTCCAGAATCCCTCCGACGTCAATGGATCAGAAAGTTCGTGATCTCTCTCAGATGATACAATCAAGCTTGGACGCGCATCTATTGAACTGGTGTCTTCGTTGCGAGCAAGATGTTCAAATCAAGGTTCCTCTCCCATTTGTTTCTTCTTCCGCCCTACCCCCATGCTTCATGATATTTGGAATACTGTACGACGCCGATGGTCTGGTCATCGTTGCTCACATTCCATATCCAACTGCGTCTCCAGCTATGGCGACTACGTCTAATTGCACCTTGTCCTATGCGTATCTCTCGTGTATAGTCGATCGCATACCTATGACTGGCGCAGATCGACCCAGCTCATTCAATTCAAGCGGAGAATCCCCGATCCGTAGCAATCTTAGGGCTGCTTTGGCCCTTTCCGCCCTACAAAGACACGCGTTCATGATGCTTACGCTATGGGAAAGGGTTCAATGGCCCACTGCTATCATCGATTTTCTTTCTGTCCCTAGTGGGAGCGGGGAAAGCGATGACGGACGTGGAAGCCAGGACTATGGTGAAGTTTGTGAACTCAGCAACGACGGCAGCGTTGACGAGGAAAAAGACGACTCCAGATCCCACAACAACATTGATATTGATCACGACCACGACCACGACGCCGATGACGGTGACGTTGACGTTGACGATCCTAATGAGAACAATAGCGAGAGTAACACAGGCGGGGCCCGCGACGACTATGTCAGCGACGGGGATGGAAGCAAACGGGACAGTGATGCGTGCGCGCAGCAGGACAGGGAGACTCAGCCCAGAGATCGACGAGGTGATGACGATGAGGATGAGATTGGGAACCAGGACGATCACCAAGAGATCAGTGTCAACGACCTAGAATGCAATGACAATGCTGATGAAGATGGCGAGCATGACTTGAAGGGAGATGACGAACATAACTTGAAGGGCGATGACGAGCATACCTCGAAGGGAGATGGCATTTCTTACGACACAGTACACGATGCGTGGGTGGATGAAGAGAAACGGGCGGGCCTATATGCAAACGTATCACGACAAGAGCAAATGCAGACTACAATTCCGGATTGGTTAAATCAGGTATTCCTAAATTGAGGTACTGCTTTCAGTCGGTAAACGTGTATGCAGTCAGATGTAACCATCCTTACTAGTTTCCTCACATTCAATTCTTCTGAAATTTGTGAGATGCGCCAACTTTAATCGCTAGCGCTTAGGGCGGAGAGAAACTGTGCTCGGGACGAGTTGGTCACCCACGTGCCGTCGAATATGCAAGAATACGAAAGACGCAGCATACTGGGGAAGTTCTTGGGATAACGATGAGTTGACGATTCGGATGTTGCCGGCAGTGCGGTGCATGAGCAGGTGTGGAAAGTGCGTAAGTTCCTTGCTCTCTCTGACTCTCTCAAGTCACGAAATTCGCCATGCTCATTGCCAATCGGGCTTTCTTACATATCTGATATTGCTCAGCCTACTTCAAGACGGTCCAATCCTGATTCCTGACCACCATTAGCCCACATCATCAATACTCAAGGACTGTTCATGAATTCCTTACCCTATGAACTTCTCGATGCCATTGTCGATAAGATTCCCCACCGCTCGGACTTGTCTCGTATTCGAACATTGAACAAGACGTTCTGCGCGGTGGCCACGCGGCACGTCTTTCGACACGTCACAGTCGAGAGCACCCTTGCGAGTGCTATAGGATTCGGCGAGATGCTCCAGCATGACACGATTGCTCAGGTCATTGAAGCAATAGCATTTGAAGAGGTCTATCAATTCGAACCTCAAATTGGTAAGTCTGCTCGATCATATTGGCGCGGGTAGGGACTGAGTATACAATGCCAAATGCCTCTAGAAACTGAACGAGAGGCGGTGTTGAATCTAGAGGTCGTACTAGAATCCCTCGCTTCTTCGTTCGCCCGTGTCCACGATCTTCCGAGACTCAAAATCCTGAAGTTGTCGTTTCTCACGATGCCTCGCCATCCGTCCCGGGAGATTTTGCGTCTGCAGTGGATCATCCTCTCTGCAATATCAAGCCGATCGCCCCTGCCTTCTCTTACCTCTCTCACCATCAAAAACATAACTGCAATGTACAACTTCGTTTACGATTGCCCTTCCTTTGGAAGCCTCTTTAGTTCGCTAGCCTCTCTCTCCATCGAAGTAGCTTTTGGTCACTATGAGAGAAAGCCTCGCTGTGGGGTTCTGTTTGTCGAGTTTTGGGAGCAGGCGATCCAGCACCGCATGCTGAGCTCTCTCTCACCCTCCCTCACATCGCTCACACTCCACAGCGACATAGACGTTGGCGTTGTACCCAGACTCGATTTCTCGCAGGCGAATTTTCCCGCGCTCGAGTGCCTCTCTTTGAAAAGGATCTTGTTCAATGGTGACACCCACGTCGAAGATTTCATTGTACGCCATAAAGAAACTTTGCGGAAACTGTGGCTCACGGAGTGCAGAATTGCAATCGAAGACTTGGAACAAGGAGCACCACGCCAATGGTCGCATATCTGGACCCGCTTTGCCAGGGAACTTAGGGTATTGAGACTGCTCTTCGTTCTGCCTGAAGTATGGTATGAGGAACCTATGAACTACGTACAACCGACCTTCGAAGATGGGGATTTGTATAAGCCAGTTCGGATGACGCTGCCATATGATGTTGGCGATGATCAAGCCCTCGAAGCGCTATGGTGTTTAGTTGATTCGCAGAACAATGAAATGGGACGTTGAGGTACGGGAGTGATCACTTAGACAGGGGCAGGCTATGTAAGCGAAGGCATGGACGTATGGGAGGGGCGGCGTCAAAAGGTGCGGATACTACCCGTTTTGTATTGTACACCACTGATTGGTATCGAGTAGGGTTGCTTGAGTCAGTAATTGGTAGCAATTTGCAAACAACGCAGAACAATAGTCAGTCTATCTTTGATTCACATTCTGGCTTCAAACGCTACGCGTAGTAGCGCGGTGCAGATCACAGGAAGTTCTGAGGTCTTGCGAGCAGGGGTCAATGTCAAGTCGCCTGATAGGAAAATGCATTCGCACCGGTGCTCCTCAGAAATGCTGCCTCCTGATCAACAACGGCAACGTTACATGTTCAATAACAAAACTGCCACCTTAGTTGGTCATACCTGTGAGTTTTATGTGTCACCCGTCATGATGCCCTGAAGCTTGCCTTGGACAGCGACTGCGAAGTCGAATTTTCCGCCGTGTTCTTACATCACTTCTGTCACTTGTTATCAATGGAATCCAAAGACATATCATTCTCTTACACTGTTCGAAGACGCCCATCACCTTATGTACTTCACAGATTCGCGTATTATGACGGAACTATCGGAACACTACCGTAATCACAGGTTTCTGTTGGACCTAGTTCACGAGGTCAGATCCTCCGTAATTCGCCCTACACCAACTCGTTACTCACCGAACTCGTAGGAACTCTTCGTTTGGAAGGCGTGCACAGTCTCGAAGTGTCTACACCTGATCTCGGTCCAGGTTGACTGTTATATATATCCTCAGTGACGCTACCGCCTATTCAATTAAGCTTCCCATGCTACCTCGAAGTGAGGAAGATGCCTTCTGAGTGATACGTTCTCACCGGATTATCTTTGCCATCCTTGCCGAGGCCGGAGGTGAGGGTGTCAACGAGGTGATAGAAGACTCTGACTTCGAAGTGTTAGTGTCTCCTGACCTTGAGCACCAGCTGGGGTACGACCACCCGAAGCCAGTCATACAAAGACCGAGAAACAAGCGATGACTATATAAACACACTTGAGGCCCAATTCAGGTGGAACAAGCATTAACCAGGCTTACAAGTCCTCACATCCACAGGGGGACGACGAGCGATGTCTTCAGCGAAGATTCCGCTACTGATCGGTGCGAGCTTCTGTGTTCACCGCAGCATCACGGCGCCGAACCCTCCGCCTCCCGTCGAGGAGACGTCGAAGTATCGCGATTTGTGGCCGCGCTCGTATATGGTGTGGGGAACGGGCCTGTCTAAAGTGTGTCTGATCCCACTTTTGTTGCGTAGCGCGGGACTTATTCAGGACGATGCGAGGGATAGGTTGCAATGTACACTCACTCTTTCCTCGAGGTGCTCGCCATCGTTTGCGTCAACATTTCTACATCCCCGCATGCCAGCACTGAGGTCAAAGCGCTCGCACAGCGCGCGCTATCCCTCCTCTGTACCATTCCTGCACGCTCAGAGCGCTCCGCCTCTGCGCTCCAAATTACGCCATCCTTTCTGCTCGGCTTCGCGCTTGTCGCGCTCTCCGCGTACATCCGCACGCTGTGCTACCGCACACTTGGGCGTCTCTTCACTTTCGAACTATCCATCCAGCCGAAGCACAAGCTCGTGACGAGTGGGCCGTACAGCATTGTACGTCATCCGTCATACACCGGCAGCATACTCGGGTTCGCAGGCAGCCTCGTATGCGCGTTTTGTGCAGGCGGATGGTTCTGTGAATGCGGATGGTTAGATACGGCGGTGGGTAAATTGTTTGTAGTTGTGTATGTGTTGTGGAACGTGCAATTTGCGAGCGTGATGCTGTGGAGGACGGGTCAGGAGGATCAGATGATGCACGGGAGGTTCGGCAAGGAATGGGAAGGGTGGCGGGAGAAGGTCAGGTATAGAATCATACCTGGGATCTTTTGAAGCTGAGAATTTTGATCTACGTCCGTCATGGTGGCTGGATGTGGTACTTACAGTTGGTGTATGCGCTTGCTGTAGCTGGGAAAGCTCGCGAGCGTGGGCCAGTGTACTTTCGTAGAGTTGCTACAACTGATTTGCTTGGCACTTCTTCCCGAGCTGGCGACCACCGGGGCGCACAGGATAATTATAAAATGATGCAGCCATAATATTGTAAGTGGTCGGCACACAGAGAACCAAAATGGTAAGAAGGCTGTTCATTCAATGAAGCACGTAAACGGTAACGCCACAGCTGTTGCAAGAAACAGCAGCGTACCTTCGCCGCTGCAGTGTGAGCCTTCCTTTACACGACCTTCATGCCATGATCCCGACTGCCAAAACCTCCATCCATGAGTGGTGTCTCATATACATCCTCATAGACTTCTGAAGGCCTGTGCCGCGAATCAGGCTGGGATGGCGTGGGCCATGGCTTTGAGTTCCAACAGAGGACAGGCAGGCGGTTGGTCTGGATACTAGGTCTGTGATAAGTACAGTGTAGTGGTAGTCCTTGTCTCACTGGTAGTCCTTGACACACCTCCAATAAAACTTCTGCATTTCACTTCCCAAAATCTTCATAAAATCATATCAGCTATACGTACCATGTGTGCATGTTTGTACAGAAATCTGTGGTCCCTTGTGCGAAGATGCATTCCGGGCAAGAGCATATACATCAGGAATGGCCAAAATTAAGCCATAATTAACTTTCATATGCTAAATTGCTCCACAGTTGGAATTTAAGCACCCTCCAAAAAGCACCTGGGTATTTAGCCTGGTTAAATGTGTACCTAATACAGTAGATTTGAAAGAAATCCATCTAGGTTTGGATCGTAGAGAGCCTTTGAGATAACAAGTGTGACGCGACTCGGAGCCCCACACCGAGACGCCTCGCGCGTCGCCTCTAAACCATTGTTGCCGACTGAATTTCTCTACCTCTCATTGCAGGTCCTCTTCACCAGATCTATCTGAAATCAACACAACAGGGTGCCAATTATCTCAACAAGATAAGAAAAACAAAGTTATTGAAGGACAATGAGGCCCGCATGCAGGTTGCAGTAGCATGCCGTGACAGTGTCACGCTGTGTCAAGGACCCCCATTCCGTGACATTTCGCTATTGTTCCAAAACATTTGATAGTGCAACATTTCTGGTGCCATTCCATCACAAAAAATTCTGAGACATCTCCTTTACATACAGAATCTATGATAATTTTTTTGAGGTTGTGGGAGCAATGAGGAAAGCAGGAATTTAATCACAAATCTGGTGAGACAAGGACTACCACTACACTGTACGTCACGCGTCATCCTCCACGTGGAAAAATTTGAGTTCATCTCCGGAACTCTACCGACTTCAGCGCTTCAGCTTGAGGGGTCTGTTTCTGAGATCGTCGAAACATCGTGGCTCATGAGACTCTTCGCCAGAGACTGCGTAGACCGTAGGTATAAGCTTGGTACTAACGACAAAAACGGTAAGTAATACCTTTATTAAATGTGACTGTGTTTTTAATCATACAACTGACTTAAGTGTCAAGCGCGTTATGTTTGACTGTCGTCACTGATCGTTTTGTACCGAGGGCTAACGACAGAAATCTGCTTCATATTCATGCTGGGTCTTCTCTCCGCTTAGAGCTCGTGTGAATGCATTGGATTATTACTGTGTCCTTGGGATTGACGACGACGACTGGGGCAAATCAGAAATTCAGCAGTTTGGGCGCCTCCATGATATGACACCTTGCTGTGTCATTAGCAACAGCTGTATAGTGCCGCGTAAGACGATATCGGCGAGCAATTAAAGCAGGGTGTATACAAATTTCATAAACCATGTATGTATGATTTTGTGCATGTGCCCTATAAAGTTTCGCGAGCATGTATTGTCAGTCGGTATCTCAACAACGTACGTAGCAAATCTTAGACGGTGGCGTTGCACCTATAATTCCGACCCAATGTGTGATCTTGAGCACTTGAACCACTTTAGGCGTTTCATGGCACCGTCCCGTTCGAGTGCCCATTAGGATGAACATCGGGTTGAATTTGTCCAAACCCAAAGATGAAGGTGTCCCAGTCTTCCAATCTGTTGAAAGGTGATCAGCTGCGTTGATAGCGGGAGAATACATGAAGTCAATTACTCAAAGCCTGACGGTAGATTGGACCACAAGGAATCATGCGTCATCTCGTAATCCGATCCGGGCTGCCCGTTTGTGGGCGAAGTCAATCCGAACATTTCGGTTGCATACGTCGAAGTGCTCGGCAGTAATAATTGTGAGGCTTCGCTGCTAGTCGCGATACCTGGGCTCGTACCGTCGTGTGCGAATCCTTGGGCTGGAAACGACCCGTCCATGAATGGCGTATGTGAAACAACGGCCTGCGCTTCTTCTCCGGAGTAAGCAGGCATTGTTCCCAATATAGCCCCCGCCGGTGCACTGTATTGCGTGATTCCTGATTTTTCGAGAGGAGGTAAGGCTTGTCCTGTTGCGAATGGATTGACAAGGGCGTTGAAGAGATTGTCGGGTGGATTGAGAGGCAAACGACCGAGGTCGTGGCTATGCATGGGGAGAGCAGGATAAGAATAAGGATCGCCGAAGGTGGTAATTAGCTGAGACTCAGAGGTAGATGAAGAAGGACGGCGATGTCGAGTTGTCGTTGATGATTCCCGTGAGATGCGATTGGAGCCAGCGATAGGCCTTGAATCGTCATGCAGATTTAGGGTTGAGGTTGCTGCGGGAATAAAAGTGTTGGGGGTATCCGATTCCGAAGTGTGCGAGTCTCGTTCGCGTCTCAAAGACGATACAGTGGACTGGGGTAGCGGCAATTCACCTGCAGAGACAAGCTCATACAACACATCCCTTGATGGACATTTGTTTGAGAAGATCACGACTAATGAGATCTTATGATATCGCCTACCAAAGTCGGCCAGCTGTGTGCCATCTAAATACAAACCAATCATTGAGCCGACAACGAACTGGTTGGAGAGTCCACACTCACCTCTTTTCTGCCTCTGCGAGAACTTGCATACACTTGTGTACATCCTTTACCTCCTTCGCTGGGTCAATCGATACTCCGGAACGTTTGACGTCCCAGATGTTGAGCAGAAGCACAGTTGCTGCCATAAAGGCTGGAGGCTGAACAACGATCAAAGACGAGGTGCATTAGTATATGATATTCTGTGACAGAATATTCTACAACCTGGAAGTGAGGAACCGGCGCTTTTGGAGATCGGCGATATAGAACATCGGCGACATGGCTACACGAACGTGCAGCATTGATACAGATAGCAAGGGACGGGAATGAGAGAGGTGACGGTTTGCGAGGGGAGGGGATGAATGGGCGATGGATGAGTATTTGGAGATGGTAGTAGGCGCCGTAAAGACTAGCAGATTGCATGAAGAAGACATGATGTTCGCGGGTAGGATCCCACCGTACTACAGCGTGCTCAGTATCCATCAAAGGAATGAAAGCAGCCAAGGAATAACGAACAATGATCGGGGATAGAGTCAACCCATTTATTAAGGGAGGAGTCCAGCTCAGCGACGATACGCTGTTCCCAATGTTGCCCAACAAAACCTAGCGAAACTTTCGACTTGTGAAGTGAATACTGAATGCAGAAAAAATAATGAGAAGCAAGGTGTTTCTTCGATAGAATGCATGCTCACAATTGTCCGTAAAGCAAAGGCAAGAATCTGATCCAGCTTGATGAGACATATAAAGTGAGACATGACTGATGGTTTTCCTGCTGGCTGCTTGAAGGCTTGTTCAGGATCAGGATGCGTGAAGTGTTCATCGTCACACTCCACCGGGAGATCCAAGTCAAAACTAGAGATGTTAGGCACTCGTGAAATTTTCAATCAGCAGGATATACTTACTCTTCTTCTTGAATCGCACATGGGCGGCCGAGTGATGCATTCAATGTCCGGTCCAAGACGACGAGAAGCCTGCAACGAAGGTTAAATGAGAGAATATTAGGATCCTTGAACACCAAATGTACCAGAATGCACGTTTCCAAAGTTCGTCCTCGATAGTAAGTTTGTTGCCGTACACCTTCCGCCGATGAGCTCCGACATCTTGGGCCAAGTTTATGCCAACTCCGATCAGCGTCCTGCAGGCTTGGGGGGACGAGCAGCCTTGCAAGAACATGGCCGATAGCTAGAAGCACGAACAGATGTGATCGGTGAGATGGCGACGATGAAACACCAAGGCGCTACGCACAGAATATACCTGTATATCATACAGGCATGGCGACATAAGAAGTGACTTGCGAAGTATCTGTACCTGCGTAAACCACTTCCAGCCGCAGGAGTGCCAAGAATCTGTGCCCTCGAGGCGCACACGTGGGTCGAAAGAATATCGGGAGGCATTGGCACAGACCAGCAAGACAAGACCACCGAAACCGTTATCACGATGATGTAGGCCATCCTGAATACCCTGCTCAAAGAGAGGACGATGAAGAAGTCCAAAAAAGATGTTGATATGCTGAAAGAAGAGGTCCACGAGATCATTCAGAAGATCTGGCTCGGGAAAATCGAAGACTCGCTGTTCAGTAGCGAGGATGGATCGCTCCCACTATAATAGAAATGGATGAGCCTTAGCTAGATAGGAGGCGGAGTGGCATCGTACAGGAAGCAAATTCCAGTATTCAGGCCTTTTCCTTCCTAAAACATGAACAATGTTCTCGTCCGGCATTTTCCCCGCGTACTCGGATTTGAGGTCTATTGCAGTCTTCACAAGCTTCACACCGCTCGACTTACCAAAAAAGCGATTGTGTACAGGGTTGATGAACAGATCTTTGAGATGTTCTCGCACCAGATTGGTCTGGGCGCCTTCATCGTCGCTTGATTCAGGATCGGCGTCGAGGGAATCGAAATCGGTGACCATTGTACTAGGAGAGGGTATTCGAATGGGGGTCAAAGATGTTGTCACAGAACTCTCGTTGACTTCCGAGCGCTCTGCTTCTTTTCTGACAGCTGCTTGAAGTTCTTGTGACAAGTCAGTATCAGGACAGAGCTGGAAGTCTATAAGCAATCATTGTGGTAATGTCGTTAGCGAAAAATAACCTTCTGTAGGAGTTCTTCCATCTTCTCGAGACGCGCCTCAAGGCTCTCCACGTATCTGAAACGAACTTATGAGCAAGAAAAAACGTCTATGAAAGGCTTCATTAACCCTTTCGGAGGCCTTCGTCTCTGAATGAGGAATGAATTCGTGAATGGCACCAATGACTCATGAAGGTGACATTACCTTCAGAACATCGTTATATGTACACTCAAAGTCGTAGGCTATACAATTTGAGCACCGAAAGCCAGGCATCTGCCCCTCACTGCCTGATCCAAGGGTTGAAGTCAACTTTCGCGGAGAAGTCATGGCAAGAGCAACCTACATCGAACTGCGCTCGAAATTAGAATCGTGACGGCAGAGGTACGAAAGGTGTAACAGACTTTTTCTTCGCCGACAGACATCGCATGCTCTCTGATTTCTCGTCTTCTTGAAACCATGCGATCTAGTGTTATCCTCGTCTTCGCCTGCAGAAGACATTGGCAACGGTCCGGGGGCAGGTCCTTCGAGGGTGACGATGCTGAAGATACTTCCTGGAAGTTCAAAGCAGCCCCGATGATATGTGCTGAAGTGCTGGTTACTGGATGGTCCAATCGAAAACAAGCTCGCGGATAGTCTGAACGATGAGGTAGTCACCGTTAGTCATTGCTCTCGAACCAGGCAAATTTAAGGAGATAATATTTCATGTCGACTAAGTAGGTTATCGACCGAGCGGGGTAGGAGTTGTATAATAAACACACTTCTATCCTCTCAACTGTTCCATATTCACCACCATCGCACCAGCCCGCAACACAAACCCCACCCCCCCTTCCAACTCGCGGTCAGCAATCTACCCCATAAGATTAATCCGAAAGATGCCGAGGAAAGAGTCGTCGAATGTTCCAGCGTCGGCGCAAGCCCAGCAAGAGGCTGTCTCTGAGGGCATCGAGAACTTCGAGCTCCCTCGCGCACTAGTCACGAAAATCGCAAAGTCGGCGGTGCGTAAATCAGCCTTTCCGTCTCTTCTGGACATACATACACGTGAGCTGACGCGTCTGACACGACCGAACCAGATCCCAGAAAATACGAAGCTGCAGAAAGACACCGTCCTCTCGCTGGTGAAGGGCTCAACAGTTTTTATCAACTATCTTGGTGCGCCTGTTTCTTTTCGTGTCCGATTACACTGGCGTTAATCATGTGCTCAGCTGCAACGTAGGACATGCCATCTTTTCGCCTTACATTCTCCCCCGCTAATTCTTTTGTGCTCAGCGCGCATGATGTCGCCCACTCCAAACAGCATAAGAGCATATCGGCCTCTGATGTCCTCAAAGCATTGGAAATGATTGAGTTTGCCGACCTCGTCCCGCCGTTGCAGGCTGAGCTTCAATGTGTGTTCCGTTTATACATCACCCTCACCTCAGACATAGAGATTCAAATTCGTGCTAGTGTATCGCGACAACTTGAAAGGGAAGAAAGGAAACGCAGGCACTACATCCGCATCCGCCACTATCTCTATTCCCCCATTCGTACCCAATGGTGGCTCGGTCGTGAGCAAGGCTAGACCAACAGCACGCAAAGGAAAAGAGCGCGCTGAAACTGTAGTAGAGGATACTAGGATACCTTCGGGAGCCGCATCGATCAGCGCGCCGCCAGCCATGGAATACGAGGACGCCAATGGCACTAGCCAACCACCTTTTACCGTGCCCTACACACGCATATTGACACTGTCTTCGCCAACGGACCAAGAGATGCCTGAAGACGAGGCGCTTGCGGCCGGAGTTGGCGAAGAGGAAGCGGAGGTAGACTACAATACCGAAGATGAAGAAAATGATATCATTGATGGGGACGACGAGGATGACGCAGGAGAAGGAGATTTGGCAGATGAAGACGTCGAGATGGATCGATTAGAGGATGACCCCGTGAACGATGTGGAGGAATAGTTTGTGCTGCCTGTGTAAGTTCCTCTCGCTGTATTCTGCTGTGTTTTGTGCTATAAGGATTTGATATTGTCACAACAAAGCATCCAAAGCGTTTCATGTCATGTAGGCACAATGTCCGGTCAGCGCAATATTGGGCTCGCCAATGCCATGCGTACAGACACCAACAAATGTCAGAATTCAACATAGCTTAGACTCCACATCTCTCCCTTACTTTTTTGCGCGATCCCATTCCCGACGACCTTCGCCCCGAGTCTTATCAAAACATTCACAGCATCTCGAACGGCCAGTTTCTCTCTTGCACTTACAGGCCTCACAACGCGCAGATCCAGGCCCTGAAACGCTGGTGTGTATGGTATGCAAGCGCGGCGCGCGCCAAGAGCGAGAAATACGGGCGGAGCTGTGCTCGCGGTTTCGGCGTGCTTGGTCGACAATGCCGGCAGCCAAAACTGGATCGGTGGGAGCGGGGGCTGAGACGGGAAGGAATGTGAGGAAGAATGCAGGTCAAGAGAAGGAATCATGGGTATATTGAAGGGGAGCTGCGTGGCATGCGGCGTCGGGGAACATGGTGGAGGGCCAGGTGTCAGGTCAACAGACAGGGAGGGGGAAGGCGTGCGTGTAGGAGATGGGGATGGTGGTCGGCTCGTCATCTCAGAATCGGATCCAGCGCCACCGTAGAGACGTAACGGAGAGCGAACGGGCACGGGAAGAGGAGTTGTAGTACGCGCGGGCGATGGAGACGGGGATCGGGCGGGAGTCGTCAGACCTGAAGAAATGTAGCGGTTGCGCCTAAGCCTCCTCGAAGGTGACCCCACACGCGAATGGCTAGGCGTCGTCAGACCCCCATCGGAGCCCTCAAAATCAGAAGAGATGGGAATATCTTCAATATCAGAGGCGACGGAGGCGCGATCAGCGCGCGCAATCTGTGATGGAGGCGACATAATAGGCTCGTTGCTGTAGTTGTAGCTATAGCGCGAGAGGTTATCCGTGGTTGGTGTAAATGTGGTGGGCTGCGCGCGCGCGCGACTGTGCATTTGAGAAACGGAAGACATAGTGTAAGTGAGAAGCTCGGGACTTGGGGCTTCATCCGGGCTGTACGGCTGTTCCATGACGGTGGGAGTCCTGTTGGCTTTGACAGTGTCGCCATCAGTTGAATTAGGTCGAGGCTGAGGCAAAGGGACATGGATAGTCGCGGGGGATTGCTCTACCGATGAGGGGTATGCGTCGGGAATTGCCCTGCCTTTACCCTTGAGGTCATGGCTAAGTAAAGTCTCGTCAATGTTCGCTTGGGGTCTTTGTTCATCTGCAACGTCCGAACTTGGCTCTCGGAGCACAGACGGCGTCATCTGCCACTCTCCGTCTCTCCAAGCAAGGTTCCATTCCTCCTGAGCTTGCAGCAGACGATTCAAAATCGCCGCAGCGTTCCGATAGATGTCTTCCACTTTTCCTTCCTTGAATCTTTCGGCGGCCCACTCCCGCTCTCTCTCTTCCTCCTCTGCTTCTTCTCGGCTCCGGTTGTCTTCCGGTCGAAGATCGACTTCAAACACGCCTTCTCGGACTAGCCGCCGACCGGCCTGACCGAGCTTGACGTACTCTTCCATAGCCCAGTCTTTTTGCGCTAGGTCATCTGCGTCGAGAGCCACCGCAAGACGTCGAGCACGCTTCTCTGTCGGAGAGAGCGTAGGGAGTAAATGGAGCGGTAGATGGACAGGTATTATGGGGGAGTTGGGTGATGTTGGGGAAGGCGGAGCACCGGTCAGATGAGTCAGTCGATAAGCGGCCATGAGACTTGAGTGAGGATCGAGTTGTAGGGCAGGCAGCACATCCGTACGGCCGTGTATCTGGTATGGTGAACGCTCTGTGGGGTACCGCGAGGTCTATGATGTTACTACAGCATCAAGAGAACAGAAAGAGAGACTGACGACAGTGTTTGCATAGCTTTGGGGGATCATCATAGAAATTGTTATGCCCAGACCCGTGAGGCAAATCGCTCAGGTCCGAAGACCTTCGCCGTCGATGGCTGCGGTCGGGAACATCTTCGTCGTCTCCGTCTGACGATTCGCTGATAGAAGATTGTGATTCTGTGGATGAAGAGGTAGATGACGAGACCGTGGATTCAGTTGTCAATACTGTACTATACGTCTCGAGGTCAGTGCGAATAGTAGGCCTGCTTCGTGAACGCGGGGCAGCAACTGCGCTAACAGGGATCAAAGATCCTGCTCCATTTTTGACTCTGCCTCTGGACTCAGTCCTGTGCGACACAGGAACATGACGCCGACTAGGTGAACGCCCGCGCGCATGAGTTCGAGTGCGAGAACGAGGTCGATGACGGTCGACGCTGGTTTTCGACCTGTAATCACGGGTCGAGAACAGAGACTCGCTGCTGTAGCTGGACAGTGTGCTCAGGGACGACGACGACATATCCAAGATGCAAGAAAGTTTGAGCAAGCTGCACAAAACTGGGATGGATTTTATCTAGACAAGCCGCTGCATCGTGTTTGTCGCAGGATAAATGATCAAATCGATCACGTATGCCGTGTTACGTGATAGCTAACACGTTGTGTATGACTTGGTGTCATCCGGTCCACTTGAAGAAATTCAAGAATAAATACACTCACCTCAAAGAACTAGAATATAAGTGATTGATTAGAGTCAGACATCAGCTAGACTCGAAGGCGATTCGGAAGGTGACAGCTGTCAGTCGCGCGCATGTACGCGACGAGATCAGGTGATTTGACGCATCACCCCACGTGTAAGAGTCATCTTCGTTTCTCTTCTCGATGTGAGCGATAATATAGCAGGTTGCTACTGAGTCAATTTTGGTGCAGTCGCGATTTTTGCATGCACCCCCTTCTGCATAACGTCTTTCTCAGATCTGGCACCTAGTAGTGACCATGCCTCGCGTCGTGTTTAGGGCCGGCGGCTACGCGTTTACTGACGTAAGTCGCGATCCAATTACCAACTGCGTCACGTTCATCGTCACAGCGGGAACTTGATCGGAAAGTTCAGTTCGAGACGGTTTTGCTTGTACCCTCTCCTCCACGTCGTCGTCCACAGCAATCTCTCCAAAAACAATGACCTCCACACCACCTTCACCTACGCTCTTTGCTATGACTTCTCCTCCCGGATCCAGCACCGTGGCATCTTCGCCACCATTCGTCGACTCGGAAGACGTGGATCAGGAGGTACTGAACCTGATGTCAAGATGGCGCCGGTATGTTCCAGACGCGTCTTGTCCCACAAGACTACATAGTTGGCTATGAGGTTCCTTGTTGATTTTGAACTTTTGTTCTCTTAGCCTACAAAAAAAACCTCAACCTGTCAAAGAGGATGTATGACCAACAACTCTATCTGGTCTAGCGTAGCTTCTTGACATTCCAAAATTTCCATAGGACTCTGAGGCACGCTTTGCTCGCCTCTCGTTCCTCTTCAAAAGTCTTCTCTCTACGCGAATATGTTGAAAGACCAGATGGACCGTGCGCGCGAGAAACAGGCCGCTGTTGCCGCACAGGCGAAACCCAAATCAAAACCGCGTAGCATGGTTCCCGGACGTGGCTCCGCTCGCGGGTCGGGCAGACTACGCGTCTACGGGAAGCGTGCGCGCGTTGACAGTGGCGACGAGGAGGAGGAAAACAAAGACAGAGAAGACGCGCCAAACGCGAAGCGCGCCAAGGTTGTGCCCCCTGAAGACACCGCGAAGCCGATTTTTGTGCAGCCTGCGTTGTTGACAGGCGCCACATTGAAAGATTACCAGCTCGAGGGCGTGGCATGGATGGTAAGTCTCTGGGAGAATGGAATCTCGGGATCTTAGGTGGGCTCTATTGTCCCGCATATAAGAAGCTAGTGCTAACCGCTGTTATAGCCGATGAAATGGGTCTCGGAAAGGCACGTCTCTTTCATATCGTTCGGCATGAGAGCAATAGCTTAGTAGCTTCAGACCATCCAAACAATCGCGTTTATTGCGTATCTACGCGTCCGCGTCGAATCTCCGTTCTTGATCGTATGTCCCCTAAGCGTGCTTCACAACTGGATGGACGAGTTCAAAAAGTTTGCCCCTGATGTGAGTGGTGACAAGAAACGTTTTATCGCATGTCGCTCATTCGCTGTGTAGATCAATGTTTGTATGTATCACGGTACACCCAAGAACGTGCAGAACTCCGGAGAACAGCCATGGCATTACCCGTCGACCGTGTAGGGGCGACCGCTAATTCTAAGAGCAGAGGCAGACCTTCAAAGAACGGCAAAAGTAAAGTCAAGCACCACAGCCGTAAGGTCAAGAAGCCAGATACGGACTCAGAACCTGAGGACAATGAAATGTTCGAAGCGAGCGAAGAGCCGGTACCAGAGTCGGATCCGGCGGATTCGACCGAGCAGAAGTCCACGTTCCCAATCGTCGTCACCACATACGAGATGGTCATCAAGGATCGTTTGCATTTAGCCAAGTATAAGTGGGGATATATCGTTGTCGACGAAGGCCATCGCTTGAAGAACATGGATTGCTTATTGATGAGGGAGGTCAAGAAGTATACCAGCGCAGGGCGCATGGTGCTCACAGGAACACCTTTGCATGTAAGCTCATGACACCACTACCTGCTTGCGTTTTTTGACGCGCGCACCATTAGAATAATCTAGCGGAGCTTTGGTCACTCCTCAACTTTATACTTCCAGATATTTTTGACGACGTTGACTCCTTTCAAGAATGGTGCGTGTTGCCCAAAATCTATCATGAGGATTCTGTACCGAACAACTCTGCAGGTTCAACCTTCCGACTCTTTCCACCTCGCTCGGCTCTGATAGGAGCACACAAGTCCTCAATACCCTCCATTCGATTCTGAAACCTTTCCTCCTACGGCGCGTTAAAACCGACGTAGAGCGGTCTTTGCCACCTAAGAAGGAATACGTGCTATACGCACCATTGAGTGAAAAGCAACGCAAACTTTACGACGCAGTCGTGCGTGGCGGACTGCGAACGCTCCTCATTGGCGATGAACCTGATGGCAAGGCTGATGCAGAAGCAACAGATGCACAACCAGAGGCAGAGGAAGGAAAATTCTCGAGAAAGTTGAGGAAGAGAGACAAGAAGAAGTATGATGTCGATGGAGACGATGACGAATATTTTAAGCGTCTGGAAAAGGGTCAGGTCCATGGGATCAAACAGCGAGATACAGGGAAGAGCACGGCTGCGTTGGGACGAGATCATGCGTACAAGACGAGAGGTTCGATTCTTCTCGTTTTTGCTCGACCATCATTGACGTTTCTTTACGATGTAGTCAAGAATATTAACAACATGCATCTACAGATGCCGATCATGCAACTACGCAAAGTATGCTCACATCCATTCCTTTTCGATTGGCCCTTGGACAAGAATACGAAACAACCTGTAATCAACGAAGATCTGGTCAATGCGAGTGGCAAGATGATGGTTCTCGAGCGGTTACTAGACGAGCTTTTCCGACGCGGACACAAAGTGCTCGTCTTCAGTCAATTCAAGACTATGCTGGATGTCATCGAGGTATGTGTTAATTTAATATGAATGCGACTACTGAACACTTGCTTTCCCAGGACTGGGCAACAGAATACAAGCACTGGCCACTGTGCCGCATAGATGGGGCATCTGGGCCATTGGAACGACGCGAAGAGATGAATAGATTCCAGAATGGGGGTGACAATCCAAATGCCCCCCGTTTATTTTTGCTCAGCACTAGAGCGGGGGGTTGGGTATCAACTTGACAGCTGCAGACACAGTCGTCTTTTATGATCAAGACTGGGTAGGTCACGACTCCTTCCATCCATATGTGTACGCCACTCATCGCAATTGAATGCTTCAGAACCCACAAATGGATCTGCAGGCACAAGATCGTGCGCACAGAATTGGGCAGACCAAACCGGTGCTCATCTTCCGGCTTGTCAGTAAGCACACCATCGAGAACTCGATCATGCAGCGCGCGTCGGAGAAACGCCAGCTGGAGGCCCTCGTGATCGCAAAGGGCAAGTTCAAGATGCCTGCGCACGCTGCGGCGAAGGCGGGAAAGCAGGAGACGATAGCGGAGATGGCCGCGTCGCTGCTCGCGCTCGAGGGCCAGAAGATAGAGGTCGTGCCGAGCACGAATGCGGGCAAGGCGAACATCATGAGCGACAAGGAGCTGGATGTTTTGCTTGACAGGCGGCCGGATGTGTTTGAGGGTCGTGGAGTTGGGTGGACAAGCGGGAAGGCCAAGGATGAGGGCATGTTTGCAGTTTATGAGGCTCCTGCGGATGAGGGCAATGATGCGTTAGCGATGATGATGGGAGAGGAGGTTTAGTGGCGAGTGATTTCGGGTGCTTTTTACTTGTATATTTAAAATATTTTCTTCTTATTTTCACCTGCACAATCATTATGGTGAGGGCTACTTGGGTATTGGAAAACCTTACACTAAGAAGTCGACGTAGTCGGTATGAAACTGTGGAAAACTGTACAGTGATCAAACTCCGGACCACTTCGGGGAGCATGAGGGACTAATTGATCCCGAAGACAGAAACGCATTTGTCTGGCTTTATGAACGGGACACATTTTGGTATTGCAGGGACGCTGAATCATATTCGGTTTGGAATATTCGGTCGCGCTCCTTGACCATGTAACTTCGACGTGTCAAAGATCAAAGTGGACAGCCCGAGAAAGATGGGAACGTACTTCATGAGTTCTGTAACATAATGACGAACCAAGGCAACACTTTCGGGATCCATCGTTGAGCCTGCAACCATTTGCGGTAGGCTCACTGATAGAGGGAAACATTGATATATAGCATTTTGGGGAGACGGGGACGCGGAAGGCTCACCGATCATGCGTAACAAATGCTCGGCGCCGTAGACGGCGCTCATCTCACGCTCCTGTCCGACTTGGACAGTAGGCCCTGTCACATACCGTTTCCTTATCTCGGCATACTGTGGTCTTTCGAAGCAATACAAGAGATTGGCCCCTAAAGCGCGATCGAAGTATGTTTGTAGACCTGCGATAATGGTTGGCAAGACCGTCGTAGGATCACGCAGTCTAAAAAGACTCGCAGGTAAGCGATGAAGTAGATGGCAACAATAATAAGGCTCACTGGGGGGCGGGCGCAGCGAGAACAGAATTCTGAAAGTCGTTTAAGATGTCTTTTACAGAGGGGTTTCGTGGTAAGGTGACGAGCTGTGGAACCGATTGAGATATCTCAAAGTAGCGCTGTAGAGCATTGCTCCTACCTGATTGTTCTTAGTAACGGCCTCCCAGTCATCGACAAGAAGGACCTTGAGAATCTCAGGTATTACAAGGCGTAGCTCTGGACGTCTTGTGCCATCATCATCTTCCCTACCGCGCTTCGTCCCTCGCCCCTCCTTCCGCCGACCTACAGGCTGAGCCTTGGTCGTCGCTGAAGCTTTCGCATTCGTGCTTTGAGCGGCTATTTCCTTTGATGACTGTATGAGGGACTTTTGGAGCGCAATGTTCACCTCGTTAAACTTGAGCAGTCGTTGTGGGGGAACCCATTCATCCCATCTATGCAGACGCGATCGGATCAGATCGTAGTCGAACCAGAAAATACGAGGGCGTTGCGAGGGGCATACGTTTGCTTCCAGCCGCGATAATGCACGAGATAGTGCGGACCAACACTGCCTAGCTTTGTGGTGGTTTCATCCCAGTTTTCGACTTTGAGAACCTTTGCCTCATATATGAGGGGCCCATGGTAACACAGGACTTTCTCATTGACGTTGTAAACACTGCTTGAAGGGCCTGCCATTGCTTGCGGGCTGTGGAACGGGAGCCTGAGTGGTGCGTCACGTAAGTCACAAGAGATCACCCAAGGTCTCGCACGCTTGAGGACTCAGTCTTTCCTCAGTGCTTATACCGTCACATCCCCTCCTTCTCAGCGGCGACTTGCAGCATTTACACCACAAAATCGGTCCATGCCGCGCGTCTCTTCCATCCTACTCTCCAGCGCCCCCGCATAATACCCGCTCTCACAAAACCTAGACTCACACTTGTCAGCTTGCCGTGGTAGACCCAGCACATACTCCAACTGCCGTGATACAAAAGCGTGCTTGATATTCTACACAAGCTCAACGGCTTCATCTATTATACAGCTCATTGTTTTGCATCAGCGAAGGGGACACCTTGACCTGCTGGGTTTTCAGTGAGTTGACCCCTATATCGTCCATATGCACAGAGGCTCGCGGCTTGCTCGGTGACAGCACTTCAGTCTAATTTCAGCTTCATTGAAAATTGACTCGAGACCACATCCCCCGATCAACGAACAGTTTGAGAATCTGGTCTGATGATTTGTTTGTACACAGGTATTGACAACGCATCATGTCACTGAAAACATCGTCTATCCTCCTCTATCTATTTTTGCTGCATTTGGCCGGAATCTACCTATTTACGCGCGGGTTTCTGCTGACGCGCCTGTCGCTGGCATCCATCGCGTCCTGTGACGCGTCCTCTCCTTGTACTCTACATCCCACCCACAGACGTGCCGTTTTCCTCATCATCGATGCGCTTCGCTTCGATTTCCTATCCCCTCATCCTCCCGAGCCACTCCCCTTACCATCACAATGTTCTGACTTTGCCTCGCGAACTCACCGCGCGATATCCGCAACACTCATTCTTGTTCAACGCGTATGCCGACCCTCCTACAACTACGCTGCAGAGGATCAAGGGACTTGTAACGGGATCTCTACCAACCTTCGTTGACATGGGCCACAATTTTGGTGGTTCGTCGATTGCTGAAGACTCCATCATACACCAGCTTCGTGTAGCCAACAAAACCGTATGTGCATTTCTACCTTGACATTTTAAGTATAGTTCACCTCATCGCAGATGCTTAGATCGCGTTTATGGGAGACGACACGTGGTTATCCGTTTTTCCCTCTTCGTTTCATCCCGAGATGCTGCACGACTTTGATTCGTTCAATGTGGAGGATCTGCACACGGTTGACGACGGCGTCATCGCCAATCTCATCCCTCTTCTCACCAATTCACCGCACGCTAAGTCATGGGATTTCCTCATCGGCCATTTTCTAGGCGTCGATCATGTCGGACATCGTGTGGGCCCAGATGACCCTGCAATGAAAAGCAAACAGGAGCAGATGAACGACGTTCTCAGCCGTGTCGTCGACGCACTCGAGCCCGACACTCTACTCGTCGTGCTCGGTGACCACGGCATGGATCGGAAAGGCGACCACGGTGGAGATGGCGATCTTGAGGTCTCTTCTGGCATGTGGATCTACTCAAAGGGTCTCCCACTGTCTGTTGCAGATGCAACAATTCCCTCGCACCTACAGAAGACTGCCATATTTCCTGGGGCATCTGTTCCGCATCGCCGTGTTCAACAAATCGATTTGGTCTCGTCATTATCGCTCCTCCTCGGCCTACCCATTCCGTTCAATAACCTCGGTACTGTGATACCTGAGTTGTTCTGGCGCGACCAATCGGGTATCGAGTACGAGAATGCGCTCAACTTGAACATACGGCAGGTTAGCGCGTACCTAGCAACGTACCGTGCAAGCTCTGCTGGTGGCGAGCTCGACGGGGTGTGGGATGATCTTCAAAGGCAGTGGGGCGCAGTCATCAGTGCTGGACCATCAGAAAGACTGGAGCAATCTGTTGAGTACACGCGATTGGCATTGGAGACCTGCCGCTCGCTGTGGGCACAATTCAACGTAGGGCTAATCGTGTTTGGCCTGATTATACTGGCTCTCAGCTTGGTAGTCGGATGGGGTATGTTCCAACATAGTGGACGCAATGGAGCGGAATGGGAGCCCTGGATCTCGACGTTGACTCGAAAGTCTTTGTTAGCAGCGTTGGCGGGTGCCGCACTGGGCGCCATCGCTCACATGCCGTTACAAGCAGTGTCCGTTTTCAAAGGAATCTCTCTAATCCAATTCTTCATCTTCGGTGCATCTGTGGGCTCAGCTGTTGCTATAATTGCTGCCGCTCCACCTCGTGTACATCTTCCCTGGTCGCTCGTGCCACTTGTGCTTCATTCGCTTGCATTTCTCTCCAACTCGTACACCTTCTGGGAAGACCGCATCATTCCCTTCCTCCTCCTCACCACATCAGTTCCCGCATTTTTGACATCATTCTCTGCACCAACCGCGCGGCTGCGCAGACGCATACTCTTCTTCTCCGCAGTCTTCGCAGCGTGCATACGCCTGATGGCAATCAGCACTGTCTGCAGAGAAGAGCAACAACCATGGTGCAGCGTCACTTACTTCGCCAGCGGTACTGTCGCGTCACCACCCGCCATCGTCATTGCAATCATCTGCCCAACTTGTATCCTTCTTCCCTTTGCCATTCGACGGGTGCTCGCAATCTCTAAATCTGACAACGGTGTTGCTTCGATCTTTCTACCTTACATTCTTACACCGACGCTCCTGGGTGGCACGGCGTATTGGCTGATGGAGTGGATCGACAGCGCGCAGACTCTCGGCGTAGGTGTGGATTTTAGGCTAGTGAGGACGATCGTAGGGTGGTGTACGATAGGTGGAATGCTCCTGGCTGGTGGCGCCCTTTGGACCGCTGTTCCTGTCGCGCTGCACATCACAACCGAGCGCGCACTCCCTGGTTCTGGTCCTGATGCCAAAGCGCGCGTCACCGTTCTCGGATTTGCCAACGCGTTCGGCG
Source organism: Heterobasidion occidentale (assembly GCA_039111635.1). NCBI lineage: Eukaryota > Fungi > Basidiomycota > Agaricomycetes > Russulales > Bondarzewiaceae > Heterobasidion > Heterobasidion occidentale. The sequence goes on along the minus strand of JBCAQO010000011.1, from coordinate 1,107,258 downwards.
CACCGTACCTCATCTTTTGGTGCATCGCGCTCGGGCTCACTTGGGCAGCCACGCAGCTCTCGGGCCAAGTTGCGCTTGGCTTCGGAACATTGGCGTTGCTCGCACATCTCGAGGTCGTGGACAGCGTGCGAGATGCCCGCGCGCTGCAGGATGCTTTTACAGCAGATCCCGCGGCCGCTCTAGCACTTCTGCGCGCACAGTCAGGGCAAGCCATGGCGGAACTGCAGGGCCCAGGAACCACCGGTCTCGAGGCTCAAGTGACATTCGGAGAGATCGTCCCACTGGCACTACTTGCACTGCTGTCGTTCTTCGTAACAGGACATCAGGCGACTGTGCCGTCGCTGCAGTGGAAGTCGGCATTCGTCCTGAGCGCAAGCGTAACGTATCCGTGGTCTCCGGCGCTTGTGCTGCTGAACACTCTCGGCCCGGTGGTCCTCTGTGCACTTGCAGTGCCTTTGGTTGCGCTGTGGAATGTGGCGCCCCTACCTGTCGTATCGGCGCCTGTGGACCCGAAGGCGGAGGAGGCGAATGATGGTCGAGGCAAAGTGGAAGGACCTGGTGCGCAGGTACATCGCAACGCGGTGCGGGCTTCGCTCGGCGTGATGGTCTATTTCACTGCGCTGCTGCTCGGCGCAGCAGTGGGCGCGGCAGTGCTTCGCCGTCATCTGATGGTGTGGAAGGTGTTCGCACCGCGATATATGGCAGGTGCCATGCACTTGCTCGCCGTAGATGCTGGAGTTGTACTTGGGGTGCATATTGGGGTGCGGCGAGTCGTGGGGAGAGTGGGAAGAATCTTAGGCGGGAGGAGGTGAGATTGGCAGAGAGGTGCAGACTATCAAGGACTTGTCAAATTTGGTTGGAATAAACTACTAAACTAATGAACTTTCTAGTACAGTCAGGATCGACTCCGTTGCTTAAGCGCTCGTGGGTGTCAAAAATTCGCTCCTGGCCAATTTTTATTTTGGAATGTGTTTCTCCTCCATGGACCCTAGCCACTCGGATCCGAGGGGAAGAAATTATTGCCTGGGTGCTACGAAATAGACTGTCGCGGTATCCTAGGCGAGACTTGATGTTCGGCCGGCCCTGATGCTCTCTCCGCCCTTTCTTCACCAGAAACCCAAGTGCCCATATGCACCGTCCCAATTGACTTTGTGCGTTCCCAGCTGTTTCCGGCTAACGGATGCGATCATTTCCAGGCGTAAAGTTCAGCCCCTTGCGCATATAGTGCACGTTCATAACCAGTCTCTCCCTGCAAGCACGCGCTTCTGAGACTGCATAGCGGCCGACACCCTGACGCTGCCTAGCACGGACTGGCGCTCTCCAGGGCATCACTCAACATCATGCGTATTTCCGAGGCCATGAAGGTTCGACCTATACATTATTTCCGATGATGTTGCTTGTGGATGGCATGGGGGAGTGGCGTTTCCTTCTAGATAGAGCGCCGGAATCTGCGATTGCCTGCTGTCACACGCTCCATATAAACAGCAGTCCTCCTCGAGGTCGAATTTGATCCTCGATTCTTTTTCCATCTTCTAATGCTCCAAGTTTCGATGATTTCCTCATCACCAACATTGACGGCCCTTGCCACACTCGCCGCATAGTTCGTCGACGGCGCCTCCACACAGATTGTTGATGGCGGGTACCCGCACAACCGGTTCGGCGTCATGCCGAATTATTCCATGACTGCACATGTCAATTGTTGTGTACGCATACTGCCTCTTGCTATCACCTTCAATTGACGATCTCCACAGAACTCACTGACTGGCTCACAAGAATTGGAATTGTCATCTTTCTCGTGCACTCCCCATCTTTGAACGTGCCTCACTATTCTGGACTGACACAGCTCCTCGGGCCCACGCTCTATGCCAGACCTCTTAATCCATAATATCCTAGCCACCATGAAGGAGTTAGTTGTATGCCGCAGGACGTGTCGCCGCGGATAGGTCGTTCCTTCACATGACGGGCTGGACCGTACCTGTTGTTTGAATTCAAGACTGACATGCTCGAAGTGTAGCGGCGAGAGTGACTGGTCCGGATGCACGCTCACGACTCACGTATCCGTTATGATCTCCCTCTTCGACTCGCGGTCTGGACAGGAGAGATCCAGACACGGATGCTTCATCTCGGGTTTGTTCGGAAGTGTACCTACGTATCGAATTCTTCTGTCGCATGCAGTCGCAACAATCACGTTCTGCTCTCTCGAGTCACGCTCTGCTTCTGTACTCATTATCGCCGACCGGACTTCTCATGGGGTTCTATTTCTGAGTCAGCCTACTTCAAAAACGTTCGCCGTCTCCAATCAAACCTCATCGATCCCCCGACAACCCACCTCGACAACGCCAAAGAGCTCTCCATGGACTCATTGCCCTATGAACTCCTCGACGCCATCGTCGACAGAATTCACTATCGCAAAGATTTATTACAGATTCGAACGCTAAACAAGACGTTTTGCACGTTGGCCACGCAGCGTGTCTTTCGCAAAGTAACAGTCCACGATTCTCTCACTAGCGCCACAGTATTCGGCAAGATCCTACAACAGGACGCTATCGCTCAGGCCATCGAAGAAATTCAATTTTGGCAGCGCTATAATAGCGGTACGGTTCCCTCGATCGCATTAGTGCAGAGGCACTGATTGTGTCTTGATGATGGAACGAACGCCAGATTCGGATGCAAAGGCCCTGCTGACATCTTTCGCTTCTTCATTCGCCCGTATCCATGATCTTCCAAAACTCAAAACCCTGAATTTATCATTCACCGGGTACCTCTCGCCCACAAAACAATTGCTTCTTCAATCGACCATCTTCTCTGCAGTAATGAGCCAATCCTCCCTGCTTTCCCTCTCCTCCCTCGCCCTTGACGGCTTGAGGTCACTTCACGACCCCATCTATGATCTCCCTTCATTTAAGGGCCTCTTTGGATCACTATCTAGTCTCTCCATCATGACTCGTTTGAACAGACTGAAGTCCTACTCTCGGGATGCTTATATCCGTTTTTGGGAACAAGGGATTCAGCACCACGTACTCGGCTCTCTCTCACACTCACTCACCTCGTTCACTCTCCACAGCGACGTTGACGTGGGCATTGTACCCAGGCTTAATTTCTCGAAGGCGGATTTCCCCGCGCTCGAGTCCCTCTCGTTGCGGAGGATCTTGTTCAATGCGGTCACACATGTCGAGGATTTTATCATACGCCACAAAGGAACCCTGAGGGAGCTGTCGCTGACGCAGTGCAGAATTGCGGTTGATGACTTGGGGCAAGAAGCACCACGCCAGTGGTCGCATATTTGGATTCGCTTTGCCAGGGAACTAAAGGTCTTGGTGGCGCTCGTCGTGCTGCCGGAAATGCGTATTGACAGTGACTACGAGTATGATACCGACGACTACGAAGTCGACGACTTCGACCTCGATGAGGTCCCCATGAACTACGTCCAGCCAAATGCACAAGCTGGTGACCCGTATGCGCCAATTTATGAAGCGCTTCCATATGATGTTGGCGACCACCGGGCTCTTACACAGCTAGAGCTGGTAGTTGATTCGCAGGCAAAACAGGGGATCAAGGGGTACGAGTCGCGGGTGTGATTCCTTGGATAGGAGCAGCCATGCACGCCAAGCAAAGGACGTATGCGAAGGCCGCGCGAGAGTCAGGTGCGGTCGAGGTACTATCACTTTCTTGTTCGCCGATGGAATCGAAGTCTTGCTATGGATCCAGTGTTCACCTTCGATCGTAATATGCTGATCACTATCAAGTGGGGTGATTGCTTGAGTCATTTACATCGACGAATATCAATGAACGTCTACAGCGATGATGATCGTAGATGAGATGCACATCAAAGGAGCTGATTCGTTTGCCAGATTTTTAGACCGACCAACGGTTTTCTTTACACAAAAACCTACGATGTCTTTCTCGGTGCTACTGTATGTGGGTCAGATATCCGGGCTTTCGATCTCAATGAGCTGCTCACATTTGGCTGAACAGTTCATCGCACAGAATCTCGGCGAACTCAAGCAGAAGTAGCAACAAATAAGTTGAGAAACAATTCTCATTCACATCACTGTGATACTAATCATACATGTCTACGAGGGGTCCAGAGGGAAATGGAAAACTTAGGATGTAGACGTGACGTTGTTCTCTTCACCGTTAGCATCGGCATCTTCGCCGTTGTCTGTATCATCGTGATCAATGTCTTCGTAATCGTCGTCATCATCGTCGCTGTCGTGGAACTCCTCCCATTCATGCTTCGCTTCTGCCCACACCGCCCACAGCATGGCTTCGGCGTAAGTGGTCATTTGACGTCTCACTTCTGTGTTCAAGGCCTGATCGGCCAATTCAGGAAATGCGAAGGGAAGATATGCGTCAGGTTTGACATCTTGGGTATAGAAACAAGACACACCGGAGCTTTGCTCCGGCGTTGTGAACAGACACGGGAAGCATCAGGATGATTATTTCTCGTGCTAAATTCTCTTTGTGAATTACATTCAATGGTATTTTATCTATGTTAACCCAAGTTCTCCTCGGTCTGCACCTCGAAATAGGGCTGCAAAGACATGAGCGACGAGCAAACAACTTGCAACACAGTAACATCTCGAGGTTTGTCCAGGCGTCACGCAGCGCGTTGAGCAGCCAGAGCGCAGATGCCGGGGATGCCACCATCCTGCAAGGGCATCTGCTCCAGCCGACAATCGTATCGAGGACGAGAGCGCACCTTTGAGGCTCCGGAGCTCGGTCTTGGCTTGCTCCTACTTGTGCTTGTAGTCCTGGAGCTGGATGTCTAGATCGCGGATGACCACGAGGTCAAAGTCTTCTGAGGTCAAGAGCTCACGTTGCACCGCGAGAGGTCAGACCCCTCCATGTTGGAGCAAAGCTGGCCTGTGACCATCTGCGTGTTTGTTCTCCAGCTGCTTGTGTCCTGCCAATGCACGGGCAGCATTCTGCAGCCGCTGGCGCTCGTTCTTGGCCACCCGTGCCTTGCACGTGTCGTGGGCCTCTTTTGAAAGGTCATGGTCGGCGGCTGTCAGAGGAAAGGCGGCCAGTCAGAAACCGGTCAATGCAGGTGCTGCGGGTAGAGAAGCTAGAAGCTAGGAAAAGGGAGAACGTACGCACCGGCGTTGGCTGGGACCTCCGAGAGCCACTGCCAGCGTCTCCGCCTCGTGCTTCTTCCCGTTCCACCCCCAGCGGTTGACCCAGTCCTGCTTCTCGCGCGGCGTGCTGATGCGCCCTAGAACCGACGGGAACGGTGCGCGCTCCGAGTCGCGCGCACTGCGACGATACGAGTTGACCCTGGGACCCAGTGTAGCCACGGAAAAGACACCCGCGCACGCGTCCGAGCCGATGCGACGACCAAGCACCCAGCACCCAGTACCCAGCAAACCCAATAGAGGGATCGGTGCGTGGAGTTGATGTTACTGTCCCGGACGCAGAAAACCAGCACCCAAGAGACGCTCGAGCATGTGAATTGCCGACGCAGCGCAGGCGAAGCTCACGCCCGCACCTGAGCTCAAGCGAATGGCAGCAGAGAGGCCAGCCGACGTGTGCGCTACATGCTCGTGCCCGAGCCGCCTCTTCGCTCCGAGGTGGGTCGCGTGCGCCGTGTCGATGCATGTCGCGCGCTCGCTGGCCGGCTGGCCTCGACGCTAGCAACGGTGGGCGTCGTGACATTCATCGAGCGGTCCGTCATGAGCAGCGTCGCGCGTACATGACGCGGCTCCTGTTTCTGGGAGTGTGGCAGCACGGGAGTGGGGTCAGCCTCACGGGGGGGGGCAGGCGGAAAGGGCGGCACGATACATGTCTTATAACATGGTGAGGTGGGATACGAGCAATTGGCGGGTGATCATGTGTTGGAAGGTCTGCGATCGGTGGAGCAGGTAAGACATTGTCGGACAAAAAGCAAGAACCTAACGAAATCAGGCAAGTATTGTTGAGGAGGTTGACAGCATGTCGCGGCTCGCAAGGCGGACATTTCAACCAGGGGAGGATTAGCGCGTTCGTGGACAGATCACCAAACAGAAGTAAACGAAAGTTCGAGCATTGCGTATAGTAAGTGTAATCCAGTTTCGGACCCGAGCGGCGGTTGGCAGCCAAGAAGACATGGCAGGGGTAGCAAGAATACTTGGAGCTGAGGCCGATGTAAGGGTATGGGCTCGCGTCGGCCTGATCATTTGCGAGATGCGCAACCAGCGCACACTCCCCGTGGACGTATGTCTGGGAGGACAGGATTGTCTGACCATCTACGACCTTGACAGAGACGTCTCTTGGCTCCCTGGTGAGCGTCTTTAGCATCGGCTGAACCATTTCGGTCTCCCATTGCTCGTCTAAGTCTGTGTCATCGCCCTTCATCCCACCGTGTTTCCTCCAAAGCTGCAGCATTGCATCATCGTGCATGTTGACCTCGAAAGGGAGGTGCGTGCCCGGCACTTGGATTACTCGGATTGGAAGAAGAAACCATTGCTTGTATCTCGCAGAAGAAGTGGCGTGTATGAGGGTGTTTATAGAACGGTGGAGCTTGTAGATGTCTGTCAAATAATCACTGAGCAGCTCAGGATGTTCACCCACTGAATGAACCACAAACATCTGAGCATTGGATGTACTTTCGTTGATGGGGCACGCAAAAGGCACACCTATTTTACAGTATCGCTCGATAAGAGCGTCTTGCGGTGCATCAGGGAGGTTGGGATCAGGGAGGTACGGTGTAAGTTTAGTACAGAGTGTCTCCAGCTTTGAAACGAAGATCCGGATATCATTGGGCCTGTCGCAGGCTATCGTCTTGCGGAGGGTATCCAATAGCCGTCCAATCTCCAAGAGGTCATGGCGTTCATCGGCATTTAAAGCATCGACGGCGGGCATCGTAACCTGCGGGATGAACTCTTCGACAATGTAGTCTACGTAGCATCCTTCGGTGAAATGCTGATGAAATGCCGACCAAGAAAAGCTATAAATGTCAACAGCAAGATCAGTGACTGACAAATTGTGCTGCGATTTCAGGGAAGATCGAGTGCCATCGATCAAGGATATCCCTCTGAGCTTCTCCCACACATTCTGCAGATGAGGCACGAGAGTGTCAGGTAGATCACCGTCAGTAGCGAGATATAAGGTTATGGACCGTCCAGCGCCCGACTCCAGGGCAATAGCAATAGCGTCATTTGACTGGGACACGCAGATGACGGCTAATGCATCGATGATGGAGTTGATGTAACTAGCGCGACGAAGCTTCGGCCTCCAAAGTTCTAGCATGATGGAAGGCATGAAGGGGTCTAAGCAAGCGATGGGTACCTCTGGATTAGCCATTGAGAATGCACGAGTATCTATGAAGGTGTTGACGGCTGTACTTCATGTAGCGACGCCAGGCGATAGCAGACACCCTGGCTTCTTAGAGAGGCGCACCAATCGAGAGGCATCAGGACAAGCGGGTCGGCGAATCCCGACATGGGCTTGCATCAACTCAACTGTTATCGATGTTCAACGTTCATCTACAGCAATGATGATTGTGAGAAGAATATTGAGGAGCCCCGATTCGTTTGCAAATGACCAGCGGTGTTCTTCACAGAAGAACTCACGAGGTCTTTTTCGGTGCTACTGTATGTGGGTCAGATATCTGGGCTTTCGATCTCAATGAGCTGTTGATATTTGGGTGAATAGTTCATCGCACCGAATGTCGGCGAACACAAGCAGGATTAGCGAAAAAAAGAGTCGAGAAACAATTATCACATACATCATTGTGACAGAGGGTGATGGACAAGTGAGGACGCCGACGTGGCGTTGTTCTCTTCACCGTTGGTGTCTTCTTCGCCGTTTTCCACACCTTTGTCATCATAGTCGTCATAGTCATCGTCGTCGTCGTCGTCGTCGTCGTCGCTGTTGAAGAAGGCCCAATTATGCTTTGCTTTTGCCCACACTTCCCAGAGCATGTTTTTGGCGTAAGTAGTCATTTGCCGCCTCACTTCTGTGTTCAAGGCCTGATCGGCCAACTCGGGAAACGCGAAGGGAAGATAAGTATCAGGTTCGACGCCTTGAGTGAAAAAACCTAGTTTTGGACCGGAGCGGTGGTACGCGGTCAAGAAGACATGGCAGGGGTAGCAATAATACTTGGTGCTGAGGCCGATGTAAGGGTACGGGCTCGCCTCGGGCTGATTGTTTGCGAAATGCGCAACCAGCGCACACTCCCCATGGACGTATGTCTGGGAGAACAAGATTGTTTGACCATCTACGACCCTGACAGAGACATCTCTCGACTCCCTGGTAAGCGTCTCCAGCATCGTCTGAACCATTACGGTCTCCCACTGCTCATCCAAGCCTTCGTCGTCACCCTTCATCCCACCGTGTTTCCTCCAAAGCTGCAGCATTGCATCATCGTGCATGTTGACTTCGAAAGGGAGGCGCGTGCCCGGCACTTGGACGACTTGTATGGGCAGAAGAAACCACTGCTTGTATCTCGCAGAAGAAGTGGTATGTATGAGGGTTTTCATGGAGCGGTGGAGCTCGAGGATGTCTGAGAAGTAATCACAGAGTGCAGGGTGTTCGTTTGCTGAATGGACAATTAGTTTAGCATTAAATGTACAATCATATATGGGACACGTAAGAGACGCACTTATCCTACAGCATCGTTCGATAAGGGTGTCTTGCGAAGCATCGGGGAGGTCAGGATCAGGCAGGTATGGTGGGAGTTTAGCACAGAGTGTCTCTAGCTTTGAAACAACGATCCGGATGTCATTAGGCTTGTCGCAGGTGATAGTCTTGTGAAGGGTATCAAAGATCTGCCCGATCTCCAGGAGGTCACGACGTTCATTGGTATTCAAAGCGTCGACGGTAGGCATCGTCACTCGCGGGATGAAGTTTTCGACGATGCGATCCGCGTAGCAGAATCCAGTGAAGTGATGATAGAAAGCTGACCAGGAAAAGCTGTAAATGTCAACAGCAAGATCAGCTACCAATGACTTGAGCTGTGATTTCAAGGAGAATTGGGTGCCGTCGATCAAGGATATTTCTTTGAGCTTCTCCCACACATTCTGCAGATGAGGCACGAGAGTGTCAGGTAGATCACCGTCAGTAGCGACTCCAGAGCAACAGCAATAGCGTCGTTAGCCTTGGACACGCATAGGGTGGCCAATGCATCGATGATGGACTTGATGTCGCCAATGGCACCGAGCTTCGGCCTCCATTCTGCCATGACGGGAGGCAAGTAAGGATCCAAGAAGGTGATGAGCACTTCTGGGTAGCCATAAAACACTTAAAGGTGTGCGAAGTATGAGTGCACACGAAGATGATGACAGCAAGCCTTACTGTAAGCGACCAGTCGCATTGCTGACTCTCCACCTGCTGCCCCTTGTCGCCTTCCTCGCCACCTTTTCTATCGGCCTGTCCTGCCAAATTGAGCACCCAAGCGTCTCCGGGTGGCAGCAGAAAACGAACGAGCTGTCGTCCGCGCTACACAAGGTGACGGATGAGAGTGGCGTCGTTATCCTCATCGTCGAAGTATGAGCTCGTGAAGGAGATGGGGACAAGAAGCGGCTGGTAAGGGATTCGTTTTCGTCCAAGTATGATGCAATTGATGCGCAGTTGACTCTGTCCTAGCCCATTCACGTATTCGTGAGTAAACACGATCGACCGGTTCTCTATTTTGTTAATCGACTGTGTACTCGTGCACAGATTTCAGATATACAGAGGATTTTGCGCACCGATATAATGCGCGCAGTCAAATTTCCATACCGCCCTTGCTTCCTGATCTATGCGGCCACTTTGTGCACTGGTGGAAGGACTGTGCGCAAGTGCCTTGCAACGCGATGTGGGCTTCGTTTAGCGTGATATTTCACTGTAGAGGGCGCGGCGGCGTTTTGACTCCACCTAATGGTACGGAGGGTGTTTGCACCGCAATCATATGGCAGGCGCCATGCACTTGCTCACCGTAGCTGCTAGGGGAGTGCATATTGGGGCGCGACTCGTCGGACGAGTTGTCGGGAGGGTGGGAATTTTTTGAGTGGGAGCTGGTGACGGCCAGCTCGACTGTCGCATGAGTCCTTCAAGTTACGCCACATCTCATCCTCCATTGCAGTGAAAGCTTGACTTCTCAAATGCTCCATCCGGATCGCGTCAAAAAAAAACCCGAGTCCGTGCATTCCCAGCTCTTACTGGCCAAGGGTTCCGATTATCTTCTAGGTGTAAAGGTCGGCCCCTTGCATATATGACGCACTACACGAACAAGTTGCTGGCCTCCTCTGTGGAAGCACCCGCTCTGATGTGTGCACGGACTTGTGGGACGTTCTAGCTGCCAATGACCGAGTATCTTGAAGTAGCAATGCACCTGCCACGCTTTGCAGCGGATTTTCGAATTCCTCGCACAAGAATTCGGGAGATCCTTGTCAGTCTATTCGTGATTCAGATATTCGGGAATTTTCATGGAGCCCTTCACTGATCTGCTAATTTGATTCACCCAATGCGCATCGACATCGGATGGTTATTGTACCAACTTAAACATAATCTGGGAGAAATAAGCCTATATAATGGTATGTCCTCAAATTGTCATGATACCCTTCATATATGTATATGGTGTTCAGAACCCGGAGAATTCAACTGACGACATGAACAATAGTATCGTTAATTTTGTCACCGTTGTTGTCTGCACTACCGTCGCCGTACATTGCATCAGCGCCGTCGTATCTATCACCCTCATCATATTTATTACCGTCTTCGTCCCCATCACCTCCGTGATAAACCTCTTCACGATCGCCATCTACGTACTAGAAACAGAGTCTCAAGAGAATATATATTCTCGAATAGTTGTTCGCCAATTGCATGAAATGCTTCATATGTCTCCTGGAAATCGAATTATCAGATCTCGTGTATCGCTCACATCGTCATTCGCGCTGTTATAGCATACATCCACATCTTTGCTCGCGATGATTGCTCCGACTGGAAGTGATCCCGCCCACAAGTCTCTATTTCAGTACTCGTCCTCCGGATGAATCAAAAACCGAAACTTTTGAAGTGCCTGAGCATCGCCAACGTCATACGGTGACTTCTGCATTGTCGAATACGCATACCGGGTCCCCTCAAGCCCTTCTGTTGGCCGTACGTAGTTCATCGGTTCCTCCACATCGTAGTCAGAATCTGCATAGTCCTCCACCCAGTGCGATTCGGACTTCACGTTGAGCATCTCCAATGCCTTCAGTTCCTCGGCAAAGCGGTGCCATATATGCGACCACTGGCGCGGCGCTCCTTGCGCCGGGTCTTCGATCGCAATTCTGCACTCCCTCAGCGACAGCTCCCTCAGGGTTCCTTTGTGGCGTATGATAAAATCCTCGACATGTGTGACCGCATTGAACAAGATCCCCTCCAACGAGAGGGACTCGAGCGTGGGGAAATTCGCCTGCGAGAAATCAAGCCTGGGTACAATGCCCACGTCAACGTCGCTGTGGAGAGCGAACGAAGTGAGTGAGTGTGAGAGAGAGCCGAGTACGTGGTTCTGAATCCCTTGTTCCCAAAAACGGATATAGGCATCCCGAGAGTAGGACTTCGGTCTGTTCAAACCAGTCATAATGAAGAGACTAGATAGTGAGCCGAAGAGGCCCCTAAACGAAGGGAGATCGTAGATGGGGTCGTGAAGTGGAGTCAAGTGTTGGATGGAGAGTGAGGAAAGAGAAAGCAGGGGGGGTCGGCTGAGTATTGCAGAGAGAATGGTTGATTGGAGTAGTAGAGGATTCGGGGCGGAATGGTCCTCAAAAAATGATAGATTTAGGGCTTTGAGCCTTGAAAGATCATGGATACGGGCGAATGAAGAAGCGAGAGATTTTAGCAAGACCTCTTCATTCGGCTTTGGTTCAGTCACTAGGGTACATTCAGCGTCCTTGCAATGATACGATTGAATAAGCCGTACCGCGTCTGAGAAATCGGTAGTCATAGCTATACCAATCGATTACTTCGATACATTGAGCGATCGCGTCGTTTTGCAGGATCTCGCCGAATTTCGTGGCACTGGTGAAAGAATTTTTGACTGTGATCTTTCGGAAGACGCGCGGCGTGGCCAACGCGCAAAACGTCTTGTTCAACGTCCTCCCACCAAAGAAACGTTAATAAATCTTCGGGATAGTAGATTCTGTCAACGATGGCGTCGAGGAGCTCATAGGGTAATGAGTCCATTGAAAGCTCTCGGGCGTCGACGAGATGGCTTGTCGGGGATCGATGGGTTTGGATTGGAGATGGCAAACGTTTCTGAAGTAGGCTGACCCCAAATAGAACCACATGAGAAGTCCGATCGACGATAATTAGTTCAGAAGTAGACCGTGACTCGAGAGAGCAGAACATGGTTTTTGCGACTGCACGCGCGACAGAAGAATTCAATACGTACACTACCGAACAAATCTGAGATGAAGCATCCTTCATGGCAAACGGTGTCTAGATCTCTCCCTGTCCAGACCGCGAGTCGAAGAGGGACGGATACATGATGATTTAGTCGTGGGCATGCGTTCGGACCAGTCACTCCTGCTGCTCCACACTGAGCATGACATTCTTGAACTCGATCAGATTAAAAAAAAATATCTGTCAACTTGAAAGCCCCGCTCCCGTACGAGGCAAAACGAGGAAAATATTGTCAGAAATCGAGCGCTTACTCCGACGAGATTCGAGTCCGAGGTACGTCTGACGATGGGCAGTGCACAAGGGGAGATGACAATGTCGATTTCTTAGTAGGTCCTGTAGAAACGCGGTAGCGAGCGTCGGATACGGGCGAGGGTGAGAGCCGGTCGGCATACAGGATGGGCATGTTTGTGCGTCGACGAGGCATGTACTGAGTGTGTCGAGGGTGGCGAAATTAGCAAAGAGCGTCGTGGGAGGTGGATGCTGGCGCTGACGAGACGCGACGAACCTTGGAACAGTAGAAAATAAGGTGGAGAGAGAAAACCGAGAAAGCTCGCGCTCGAGCGGCTAGCTCCGTACGAGTACGAAGCCGGCAGCAGTGTGAAACACAATGTCGTGGTGACGCCTTCACGGCCTCCAAAGCTACGAATAACGCCGATCGGCGCACTCGCACATGCCAGTCCGTGCTGCTAGATAGCGTCGGGGACCACCACTCGCTATGAGATCTCTCGGAAATCTGGAGACAAAAAAAGTCCCCGCCACGCTGCGACGCCATCACAAACCCAAACCGGTCAGTCACCCTTGTCCTGGCGACGGGGTGCGGCATCGCCTTCGAAGCGAGCCGGAGCCCCCTCTTTACACCCCGTACGATCTGTGCGTCAGAAGAAAACGCCCAGTTGACTCGTTATACCTTACAACATCGTCGCCGCGGCGTACTCTACATGATGAAGCACTCGCACACTGACCGTGAACCCTGCCGTGCTCTATTTCGTCTTCTCGTTCCACCTGCAAACGCACACAAAAGCCGCATCAGCACCCCGCTCATCGCAAACCAAGCCAAACCAATCAAGAAAAACAAAACAAACGAGGAGAAAATGAAAGAGACACCCACAGATCCATAAAAAGCCTCCACAACACCGAAAACATCACCCCTTGCAACCCATTCGCCAATATCCGCGTCCTCAACCCCCTCCCAAGCAGTCCCTTAATACCGTCCGCGGCGACGACCGCGCGCGCCGCCGCCGCGTACCCGACGCGCGTCTCGTTCACCTGGCGGTACGTCTTGACGACGCGCAGCGAGTTGGAGACCGTGTCGGAGAGCGCGGAGGCGACGAAGCCGATCAGCGCCTGGCGGAGGAGTTTTTGGATGAGCGTGTGCGGCGCGGGGAGCGTTTCGTCGAGATAGTTGTACGTGCTGAACCACTGGCGCGGGCGGTGAGCGGCGGGCGAAGGGAAGGAAGGGTGCGGGGAAGAGGGACGTACGGGGTAGTGTCCGACAAAGGTGGCGGCCGCGGTCGCCCACGCGCCGTAGAACAGCGACCCAAACCCATACACCTCGACCTTCAAAGTGGCCTCCCATCAGCACGCACACACTGCACACACGCACGCGCACCGCGACGCACCCGGCGCTTCAAGATCCCCCACCCGCGCGCGCCCTGCGTCTGCAGCGTTGTCTTGACGGTATCCACCGGCGTGAGACCCATGCGGAACAGCGCCGCGGCGGCGGACGCGAACACGGTCTTCGCGGCCGCGGGGAGGCGGCTGAGCAGCGGGTTGCTCTGCAGAAGCGCGAGGATGCCCGCGTTCGCGGCGGTGTCGCCGAAGCGCGCGACGGGGCCCTGCACGAGCGCAGCGGACAGCCCCGCGTAGAAGCGCACGGGCCCGCCGGCGGCGTAGAGCGTGCGGAGGGCTTCGGTCATGGTGGACCCGTAGCGGTATTGGTAGTTCATGACCGTGCGGAGGGGCTTGGAAGGGGTGAGGGCGGCGAAAAGGGTGTGGGGAGGGAGGGAGAGGCGTACCATGAGCGTGAGGACTTGGAGGACCATGGCTGTGGGGGCGCGAGGATGAGGTGGCGAGACGGATGTGCGCGAGAGTCGGCCGACGCACCCGCAGCGCCGCTGAGCCCGCCGCCGAGCGCCTTCCTCAGGGCCTCGCCGAGATCAAACTGCCCGCACGGGGGCGCGGCTCAGAGAGGGGGACAGGGACAGGGGGGAGGGAGGCGGGACGGGGCGCACCTCGACGTCGTCCGCGTCGATGAAGGCCTTGACGAGCAGCACCAGCGGCGGTGGCGAGCGAGGCGATGACGACGTACCACACGGCGGTCCATGCGGAAACCGTTTCCTTCGGCGCGAGCGCGTCGGCTGCGAGCAGCGCGTCAGCGTCCTCTGAGGCGATAATGACGTCGATGGGCGGTGCATGCTCTGTCGGTGCGTCAGTGTACGTCTGTGGGTTGGCAGCCGGCCCAGCGAGGAGCGGCTGGCGCTCTGGGTCTTCAGGGTGTGCGGACATGGTGGTCTAAGAGAGAACGTGCGATGAGGCTGCCGAGCTGAGGCGGATTGACTCAGGGATCGATGGTGGCTGCGTGCGCGGATTCTAACCTTGGCTTATACCGAGGGGTGACGCCTTTGGATGCGGATATGGCGATTGGGTGTGGGGAAGTACCTGGATGTATGAGTTGTGTGCTGGTGACCAAGCGCCTCTCGCGCGACGAACGGTTTCCAATATGTTTTGGCTCAAATGGACAGGTTAGTACCAAAGAGGTTCAATTTGCAACAATACGATGATCGCGACAGAGCACAGTAGTCGCTAACATCACGAGTGGTCTGCCATATTCAAGATAATCCGTGTAATTATTGTTCTAAAATTAATTCTTCACGAGCCTCTCAGTTTGCATCGCCTCAAACGAACCACTTCCTGGAACATGTGCTCGACCATATCATCTTCCGCCGACGTCTTCTCGTCCACTTGCAGATACGAGTGGCCCACTCGCTCGTCGAGGTGCACATAAGAGGCATTGTGTGGCCCGACTTGGTCCGTTGTGGCCGGATTCCACCGAGAGCTGAACCAAGGCCTCCAGCTCATCTGCAAAACGAATCCATATCTGAGACCAGACCTGCGGCGGGCCTTCCAAAAGGCCACGGGATGCGATGTGGCATTGCGCAAGGTGCAGCGACTTTAGCGTGTGTTTGTGTCGCACGATGAAGTCTTCGACGTGAGTTTCCTCGTTGAACAAAATCATCCGCAATGACAAGGACGCGAGCGCAGGAAAGTCCAGCTGAGAAAAATCGACCCGAGGGACAACGCCGACGTCCAGATCACTGTGAAGAGTGAACGACGTGAGAGAACGAGAGAGAGAGGCGAGAGGGCTGAGAATCCGATGCTGCATTGTGTGCTCCCAAAAAATGACAAATGAACCCCAATGGACTGGCGGCGGAGGCTCCAATCCCCAAGATGGCGAGATACGGATAGCGTCGAGTCCACGGAAGAGGTTCTGAAAAGCAGGTTTATCATACCGTGGGCCGTGATATGCGTACAAGCCGTTGATGGAGAGAGAAGTGAGTGTAGCTAGGGGCAATTGCGCTGAAATTGCGCTGAGGACTGTCATTTGAAGTGCAAATGGACTCGGTGACCAAAATTGTCTGCTCGTAGGCCAGAACGTTAACGACAGGCTCCTGATAGATGGAAGGTGGCAAAGGTAGGAGAATGACGAAGTGAGGGAGTCCTTTAAGGGGGCACTGACTGCGAGCGGATGGCACAAAGGCAATGGACTCCATGCTTGACGAGGACCTACATCACATCAGCCTCGACAATAAGGTTGAACACACATATCCTGGAACAGATACAGACCTTCTGCTTCTTTGGAAACTGCATAGTTTTCTCGAAAGAAAATTTCTTGAACGAGACATGCTAGCGTCTTGGATCGTAAGATATTACTGAATGCCTCTGCGCTCTCAGGCGTATTGGTGACATTGACCCGTTCAAATGCGAGTGGCGTGACCCTCTTACAAAACGTCCGGTTCAGCAGCCGAACCTGTAAGAGGGTGTGGCCGGGAGGAACCGCGTCAAAGATAGCTTCGAGGAGCTCACCAGGTAAGCAGCTCATGTTCCAATCTGCGACCTTGGCAGCGGGAGTGTCAGTTGTGTGGATCGAGTTGAAGACTCGAAAGGAACGGTAGACAAGAGTAAGCCAAGTGGCAGAAAGAGACGGGTGGTGGCCTGTTAGTGGCCGCCTTGCCCTGCGGTCCAAGCTACTCCAAGTCACATGCACCGGTCACGAATGACGTCCTTTTCACTCGCCACAAATTCAGCAGAAGGCTTGCGAAGGTTTCCAAGCACTAGTCAAAGGGTGTAGATATCTGTGAATGAGAGTGTGAAGGTGGAACTCACCTCAATCCGGTACGAGCATAGGTGTTGTTAGTAAGGTACACTGAGAAGCCTGCTAACATCTCTGCAGAACGAGTGCATATTTTCGAGGCATCTGCGCAGCGGAAACTACGAACTTGTCGTTTGCATCTTGCAAGATCATGAAACGACACTGCAGCAACTTGAGTATGCATTTGGACCGAATTCCACGAGTCTCTTCGATGAAAAGTTCCTAGACAGAAAAGTGAGCGCAGGAAAGTTGAGCTCTGTCGAGCTGTAAAACCCCCTACTTGAGATACTGCGCCAACGTCGATATCGCTCTGAGAAGTATGAAGGCTTCATCATGTGCTTCCAAAATCTGATAAACGAAATCCTGCAAAAGCAATCCGCAACATTGTGTCCACGGGAGGGTGAGATGATTCAGATGACTGGTCGTCCGAAGAGGTTGTCAAGGGAGGATAATCAACTCTTGCGGAGAAACAAGCCATATAGAAAGGCCAAAGCAGTGAGTTGACGCAGGGATCAGGAAAACATGGACTGTCAATGTTCTCGTGGATGCAAAATTCGAATTTTGCCCAGCCAAAACCACAGGTCTCGACGGTCAAAAGGGCATAAAAAGAAACCGACAAAGCGTAGGATTCTGAATATCGCTGCGACTGAATCAGAGCGGTCAAGACTCAACAGACAGCGATTTAGCTGGCTCTTGTAGAGAGCCTACACCGTGCAGCCTCCGTCAGCCCGTCAGATGGTCAGAACCCACGCGTCATTTCTAGCACACAAGACATCCTGTCCAAATATGTGCTTGTGCTGGCCAGTAGAGACTTCGTCGAAGATGGTGCTGAAAAGCTCGTAAAGCAAGGCCAGTGCAAGGACTGCAGCTGCCTGCAGAGAGAGTACCGCTTGTCACGCTAGTCACACCAATGAAGCTGATGCTCGCCGACCGGCATTTGCCGCCTTGTCCGAGTTCCCTTCATTCTCGACATTCTAGCTACACTCAGACTGACATCCCTTTCATGATCGCATTCGCTCAAAAATTGCCCAAAATCCTCCGCCTCCGCACGCCGTCTCTCACCAGCCTGCCCATCGCCCCCTCCGACCACGCGACCATGCCAGCCTACCAGCCCAAACCGAAATGGTCCCCGGTCCGACACCCAGTCTTCCAGAGGCCTCAGGCTACTATGAAACCCGACCTCATCATCATCACCGACAACCAGTCCGAAACGCAACCCCGCCCATAACACCCCGCGCCCCCCACGCAGGAGCAAAAACCGCCCATGACCGCCTTCGACCCCGCCTCCATCTTCGTCGACGCGCGCCCTGAAATGCCCACCCCCCCGTATCTCCCGAGCACAGGCCCAGCGCACGCGCCCCTCCTCGACGCGACGAACACGACCTCAGCACCACCGCTCACGGTCGCTGTCCCCCTCCCAGGACTTAAACCCACTCGCATCATCAAGCGCGTCCCCGTCCCCCCACTCGCCCTCCCCACCTCGCCCTCACATCCTGCCCCCGCCCCCGCCCGTCCACACCCCGACGACGCAAGCCCCCCGTTCCGCATCACCTCCTTCCCGCGCATCCCCCCCGCCCGCGCCTCTAGCCAAGGCGCACACGAGCGCCGCTTCCCCGCCGCGGACCCGCACGCGCTCGTCCGCCTCGCAACGGACAACCTCGCGCGCAACCGGTACGAGCGCGAGCTCGACGCGCTATGGCGCGGCGCGGGCCTCGAGCGCGCGCACGCGTATGCGAGCGCGGTCGAGGATTCCGACGCGAACGACTTCGCAGACAATGCGGAGGGAAACGAAGACGAAGACGAGGGCGACGGAGATTCGCGCCCTACACACGTCGAATTCAGCATAACGCCCCTCCCGCGCACCCGACCCCCCTGCCGCCCGCGCTTGTCTCCCGACCCCACAGACCCATACTCCCACGCGCGCGACGCGCGGCGCTTCCCGACGCTCGACGCGCACGCCCTCCGCCGCATGGCGATCGAGAACTTCGCGATGCAGCGCGACTGGGAGCTCGAGCGCTGGGGCGCCGACGCGGACGCGGACGCGGTGGGCGCCGTGTACGAGGACGAGGATGCGTACGATAGCGCGTATGGGGGCGCCGATGGCGGCGACGCGTACTACGCTCGCGACGCGCCGCCGCATATGCCCGCGCGCGCCGCGACGCCCAACAACCGCGCGCCCCCGCCCGCGTCCGCGTCCTCATGCTCGTCCTCGTCGTGCTACGACACAGACTCGTCCACCTGCGCCTCGCCCTCCCTATCCGCCTCAGAATACGACTCCGACTGCGACCACGACTCGGGCGCACGCTCGCCGCCCTCGTCCGCCTCTTGCACGTCCTCACTCGAGCTGCAAAAGCCGCTCCCTGCCTCGTCGTCACAGTCGCGCATCGCGATACGGGGCCACGCGGCGGCGCTGTTCGGCCGCCTCTTGGGCACGGGGGCGCGCAAGGGCGGGGCGTGCGCCGCGCCCGCGCATGTGCCTGCGAAAAGCCCGCGCCGCAGGAGTGTATGCGCGCAAAACGGTGCGCGCGCTTTGTTCTTCCGCTTCTTCGAGCGAACGCTGATCTATTTGTGTGTCTGTGTGTCTATGGATGTGGATGAGCGTAGGTGTTGGGCGCTCGGGGAGCGCGGGGGCAGATGGGGGTGGTGGTGGTGGCGGCGGTGGTAGGCAACAGGATAGGGACAGGGACAGGGGCCGCTCGTGGATCGCGGCGGGGTTCGCGTCGGTGCGCAATATGTGGACGCTTGGCGTTTGAGGAGGCGTGCGGTGTGGTTCGGCGCCGCGTGAAAATCGTGAATCGACTGGAGACGGTGGGAGGTGGGAGGTTGTGTGCGGCCGGGGCTGCCGCTCGCCGCTCTCTGGACTTTGGACTCTGGACTCTCTGGACTCTCTGGACTCCGTGTGTGTGATTTCGTCGGGACTCCGGACGAGGCGCGTGCTTCGATCTCGTGGTCCTGCTTTGCGTTGCTTTGCTCTGCTCTGCTGTCGAGCGCAAGGGTCGCTCGCTCGTTGTCGATGCCGGTCGGTCGGATCCGCCGTCGGCCGGCTGTCTGCTCTGTATCTGCTGTGTCGTCGCGTGTTTATTGACAAGCAAAAAAATGATGCAGCGTGCCCTGCTTCGTCGGCGAGCACGCGTGCGCGAATCCTCGTATTTATCCATCGCTTCTTTAGATTTCCTGGTGTGCACCACGTAAAATACGCCGCATACAGTCACGCTCCTCACCGTCTCACTTCCCCTCCGCCTCTGCCCCCGCCCCCGCCTCCCTCGCCACCATCTCCTCCCAATCGTCCCACCCCATCCCCAGCACAGCCGTATCCCGACTCAGCCCCTCCCCCTCCGCCGCTCCCTTCGGCACCCCGCGCCCGTCGCCGACCTTCCCGCACGGCAGCACGCGCTCGCACCGCGCGACGCCCTCCCAGCGGAACCCCGCGCGGCGGGCGGCGCGCACGGAGCGCGCGTTGAGCGCGTGCGCGCGCCACTGCACGCGGCGGAGGCGCAGCGCGCCGAACGCGTGGCGCAGCAGGAGGCGCACGGCGCGCGGCGTGATGCCCGGCGCGCCTTGGAAGCGCGGGAGGGTGAGGAGGAAGCCGAGCTCGGTGGAGAGGTTTTGGACGGAGGTGCCGAGGAGGCCGATCATACCTGCGAGCGTCGCGCTGCCGTCGGCATCGGCGTCGGCGGAGGGAGGCTTGGCGAAGACGGCGAAGAGGATGGAGGAGGGGTCGGGCTGGATGCGCGCGGCGATGAAGTCGGAGACGAAGGCGGCGGCGGAGGGGAATGGGCCGAAGGGCAGGTAGGTGTAGAGCTCTGGGTGGGGCGCGGTCGCGGCGAAGAAAGGCTCGGCGTGGACGGCGGGCTGTTTTAGGCGTGGGGTGGGTGTGTCAGGGTTATGGTTTGGGTGTAGGGGAGGGAGGACGGACGAGGAAGGGCGTGAGCAGGACACCGTCGTCCTCGAGCTCGCAGACGGGGAAGCAGAAGTTGATGTCGTACGGCGCATCCGTGCTCTCTGTGCTTTGAGACATTGTCGTTGCTGCTGTCTTATTCTGGGCGTCCATGCGGATATTTCCGAAATTTATTTCCTGTCGCTGGACTCACCTCGAGTCATATTCTGCTTGAGGACTCAGCCACTGACGCGACGCGATTTTCCCAGCACGTGCGTGCGCGGCATCTGATGCACGATGACGTCGTGGCCGCCCCCCTTGCGGACGCTCTCCACGCACCCACTGACAGGCAGCCGACAGCGGCCCCACGAGCGTCCCACGACGTGCCCGCAGACGGATGCGGAAGGTCCTAACTATGCCCGATTTCATCATACACACCGTCATTTGCCCATGACGTACTTAGACATGTAGGTCCCCAGTGGGGCTCGGCGTGGGGTCACTGAGTGCGCAGCGGTGCTGGATCCTCCGTCCGGACCTTCAGCGCTGGGCATATAAAGCTCGGTCGATGGGGGTAGTCTCAGAACAACTCATCCAGAGCAATCACACACCTCCGCTCCAACCACACCGTTTTTATATTCCTTTAACACAAACATACAATTATGGTGCGTTCGCAGCCCTCATACCTTGCTGTTGCAGGAATGTGTTGACAAGGTCCGCCTTCGTCTTTGCAGGGCTCTATATTTTCTGCTATCGGCGGCGCCATTAACTCCATCATCTCCGCTATTGCGGGCATCCTCGAGACCATCGTCTCCGTCATCGTCACCGTACGTCGCTCACTCACCCCCTCTGATCTACGCTCTTCCGCTCACTTTCTTTCGCAACAGATCATCGTAACGATATTCGACGTCATCATGGACATCATCTGCTGCCGCTGCTTCTCCAGTAGCCGGCACACAGGTCGCCGCAGTGGACGCTCTGGCTTTGGACGCAGCAGTCGGAGAGGCGGCGGCATGAGCTCTGGTGGATACTGAGCACCGTGCGCCGCGTCGTTCTCGGTCTTTTTTTTTGTTTCCTTCCGTGCCGCGCGAAGATTGACTGATACCCACCTGTATATCACACACGAGTACAACCTTCGAGCATGTTGTAGAGTCTGAGAGGGGGAAGAAGACGATGTATCGCTATATCTGCTTAATGACTTGTCAATTGTGCCACGTTGTGGTGTTCCTTGCTACCACTGTAATAGTGTGCGCAAATTCTATCAAGGTTCGTAAATCAATTGTCGAGCTTGCGTTCCTTGACCGTAAGCCTTCGAATTCCTTGCAAAAATCACCAAAACCACATATCATTGCAAGTTCCAGCCCACGTAACCGTGCAAGGAGTAGTAGGTGATATAAACGTCCAAAGGAGGGTAAAATGCGGTCGCAGCATGTGCAGGCACCAGTCGGCGATCTCTCCGAGAAGCTCAGAAGATCGTGTTTCGAGTAGAAAAAATTGCCAACGCATCTGTGTAGTCCGTTTACACGCCTGGTAAACTTTTACAAGGCCTGTTTGTAGGAGGGACCTACAGAGGAGGATGTTGGTGTCGAGGTGAGGAAACGGTGGCAACTACAGGCAGAAGTTGTATCTTCGCTGAGCCTGTGTCTGTCTCGTCGTCTCAGGACGCGGCGGCGTTTAAATCCACGTGCTCGGCCGCTGTCGGCATGTGCGACGCGACGTGGTTGACATGTTCGAACACTGCTGAGCGCAGTCTCCTGTGTGATACACGAGATTCCATAGCAGCCACCCGAAGAAAACGATGAATAAACAATTGAACCCTCTAGATATTTTCTGGTGAAATCACTCCAAAATTACGAACACTGTTCCAATGATCATACTCCTTGAAAGTCGCGATCGAAAAGCGTGCATCAGCAAACTAGGAGGCTTCTGTACGAAGCTGGACGGACAGTACCAGAGCCCCAGACACCTCTAGCGAGTCCCCAATTATACAGACAAGGTGTCCTCTAGACTGACGCTTGCTAGAGCTGTCTAGACACTGTCTAGCTGCGAATATTTTAGTGCTCCGAACAAAAAATGTATGTTGACAGCCTCTGGGCAGCCTCTGACTAGTTTAGAGGCTCTTGTCAGATGTTCTCGGTAGCAGATACTACGGCCTGACAGAATTTGTAGAATATGCAAAATCTCGTGGGATTTGACCTGAAACTGTATATATTTGTCGCATTTGAACACCGAACAATGAAATCAGTACGGCACTAATAACAGTGTAGGATTAGTGAGACGAGTGCAAGAGTATTACGGAAAGGATAGATTATAAAATGAGTGATATGAGACAGCGAGTGACATTGAATAGGATGGGAGAGTGATATTATAAGTACCGCCGAACCACGATGACGGCACTGACGACGATGACGAGCTTGTTCCGAGCAGCCAGAGTGAGAAACCATAAATCATAGTTATGATCTAGATTAGAGCACCGTGAGATACAGGAACAAAATAGGGATGAGGAGTACAAACGGTGGAATCTACACCAAGAGCGGGGGCCCAGGGATACCAAAGTCTAACTTGAGTCCATACTCGGTTCGGCCAGACTTCCGTTGAGCTGCTGCGACAACTTCCGGGCTTTCAAACTATCAGACTATGAATACTAATTAGCTGTACACTCACAGTCCCTTCGTTGCCCATCGCTGACACATGCGCTTGTATGTGGGTCCGAATATCAAGTGAGCTTTCAAAGTGTGAATGAGTCCTACGATCACGCTGAAGTCTTTTTCATAAGCCTCCTTCGAGAAGTCAATGGTCTTGTGTATGCCGCCCTCCCATTCTTCGAGACAGTTCTTGATCTATTTGCAAAAATATTAGTACACTAGTTATACAGACGCGGGAGGAAACTCACGACACATATTAGTAAAGCCATTGTCCTATCTGGAACAGCATCTTTGTACGTATCCGGGAATAGTATACCTAGAGATTTCTTGTCGAAGTAGAAGAACGTATGGCACAGCAGCATAATTGCTGGATGCCCAAGGTTCAAAATTGTGCCCTGCAAGTATGTTTAGCTTGTGATATGTGATACGAACGTCACTCACGTTGGCGTCGCATGGGCCATGCATAAACTTCCCATCAGTGAGTAACTCAACAACTCGTGCACAAATGCGAGCTTGATATCCAGCGGCATCCAAGTTCTCGGCAAGGTCGGAGGCAGAGAGAAGATTGTAGGATGTTTGTACAATCAGGCGTGCGATACGCTTGAGTTCACCTCGGAACGTCGACCCATCCTCGTGAACCTGACAAGCCATGAGAATCATTACGATGCATGTGTCTGAAACGTACTCCTTTGATCATATCGTGATCCAGTGGCTGACCTGCAATATTAAACATCGTGAGTGGATGCTAGGACAATTGGATACTGCACTGACCTAATGGCAATAGCTGTACCTTGAAGTCTTGGTTATACTTTGCGACTGCGTCGTATATAGATGCCGTCGAATGTATCATAGAAGTCTCATATTCAGGGAATGGGTCAATAGATGCCAGCCATTCACGGTGTCTTAGGCGGGCCTGGACGATCACATAGCGCCACTGTGAAGGGAGGGTTCCAAGTTTCTTCATATCTCCAGGATCACGATCTGTAGCTGACTTCTTGCGTGGGTGATTGCGCTGGCGTGTGTTGATTTGAAGTGTTGAATAAGCTCGATGAAAAGAACATTAGCAAGCAATTACATAGCAACAAAAAGACATACAAATCCTGCCTGTGATAGGCATTATCGACGGTGTCGACAGCCTTGCAGCAACTTGGGTAAGTTGATTGACATCTGGCGCTCTTGGTGTGCCGTTCCGGCGGTGATGCTCATAAAGTATATCAGTGGGCTGCAGTTGTCGCGTCTGAGGTGCCTAAAATAAAGTAATCAGTACAAAAAAGAACCATATGAACGAGATTGCAGGCCTGTTGGGATGAAAATACTTCGCGTAATACCCCACCACTGTGTTCTGTGACCATGGCATCGGTATCGGAAGCTTGATAAGAGCGCTGGGCACTGCTTTGCGATCCACATGTCTGCTGGCGATCTGCATCATAATCATCATGGTCGTAGTATCAAATAGCTATAGCCCAAGAAACTCACCGTTGGTGCTCGTTCTCCAACTGTTATTCTCAGACTCTAAACCCTCCATTTCCTGCCAGTTCTCCTCGATATCCTGAAGGTGATCTTCGCCATCCTCATTCTCGATGTTGTCCTCGTTGTCCTCATTCTCGATGTCGTCCTCATCGTCCTCGTCTTCCTTGTCATCCTTGTCTTCCTTGCCATCCTCATCTTCTTTGTCAAATTCTTCTATACTATCGTCTGAGGCTTCACTGTCTTCGTCTGTATACCGAGAGATGTTCATAGCTTGCGCTGGTGGATTTCGTGGCTTCTGAACTGGAACCGGTGTGGAGTGTGCTGAAGGAACAAATGCACCAGCATTACATGCGGCAGTTCTTGCGGTAGAGGTAGAAGAAAGTGGGCCAAGGCGGCTAGAAATTGTACCGTGAGTATGCTATTATGATAGAAATGACTACAGACCTCTGTGCCTGTTTGCCGTTACTTAAATAGGCTGGTCGAGGTCGAGGTCGAGGTTGAGGCATAGTAGAAGGGGATGGTCCTCTAGATGTGGCGAGTTGACGATGATGAGGTGTTGCTTGAAGACCTATCAAGCGGGGATCAATCTGTGACATGTGAACTGAGCTCGGAGGGAAGGGGCTTTGCGAGGCATGAAATTCTGGGGGAAATCCAAACCCAGGCGGAAGGCCAAGTGCTCTGTCATTAGCAGGGATTCGAACAGGAATTGGTGCCGGTGCAGTGTGGGTAATTGGAGGGTTCAAAATCTCCTGGCCTGTAACAGGTCCCAGAATAGACTAAAATCTAGCATTTATCGCAAGTTCATGAACAACAGATGACAAACTCACTTTTTTCTGGCGGCGCTTTCGCTTTGCCGGTGGTGGAGCCATTGGATTTTCAGCAGTCCTTTCTGTGTCGTCTAGGCCTTCAGGAAATGTATGACGGCTCACTCGACGACGACTTGGTGCTACAAGAACTTCTTCGATATGTTCTCGTTGAATATTCTGTCCACCTTGACCTCGGTTGGCCCTAGTGGATCGACGTTGGGCCTCCGTGTTTGATAACACATCTGCTGCCGGCTGCTTGTTTTGCCTTCGACTTGGTTGAGAGACGGCTGCTAGAGAATTGAGCATAGTCAGAGCTGCGGAAAAGGGTAATACATAAGATAGTCGGCACCTGTGTCCATGTTCGTTGGCCATTCCATCGTGGAATCCACCGTGCAATCTGAGACTGATAAATAACAGTATGAGAGAAGAATGAAAAGCGGATAGAAGAACTGAGAGAGAATCATGAGCCTTATATACTCAAATGGTACCACTGCACGAGACATGAAACAGAACGACAGAAACAGCTTGCCAATTGATCGCTGTGGTGCGATTTTTTACTATACATCAATGACATGGAAAACAGCATGTTACAATGACTAAATCAGCATGTCGTAGACCTCCCGATTAGCATACCTGTTAACAAAGAATTCACGAGTGAAATAAAAGCTATTCTGAGCAGTCAAGCGAGGATCAGCCTTCGTTCCATAACGAGGAATCAGCTGAACCGGTGTACGTATCTGAGACAGTGGGATAACATCGCCAAGCAGCGATCCATCCGCACGAACGGCACGCTTCACAATGTACATTCCCGAGCTCGCCTCAGGCGACAGGTGGCTTGTCCCAGGGTGTGCGGATGATGTTTGTGGAACGAAATCAAAGCGGTGGCGTACATAAGATATGGGTGTGACTGTGACTGCGCTGTAGAGAATCTTGGACAGAAAATGAGGCAGATTGCCGCAATAGAATGACCTTGAAGAAGTCATCAATATCAAAGCTTATGATAAGAACGGAAACGAACCTTCGACCATGGTTGAAGGGGGCCACATGGCATCATTTTTGTTAGTGATAAGTGCGGTGTCATGCCTGCCAAATGGCCAGTCTGCCGAACTCGGTTGCGCTTGAACGTTGCAAGGATTTGACATCTCATGCCCTCGCAAGGGCTTGACCTGGACATGAACATGTGTCCAGACGTCAACGTGCGAGAAAGGAAGCAGGGACCCTGGTCGTGAAATTCGGCGTCCTCCGATGGCATGCACTTGCTGTCCAGCCTGAAGCCGAAGCACATAGTCCGCAAGGGCTGGTCGAAGGTCTGGAAGCTGAAATAGACTGGCAAGATCATCAACAGAGACCGCAGACAAGCGCGGTGTATGACTGAGGCGGAACGCGGTAGATGTCGTCATGAAGGTGCGAGGAAAAGAGCTGTCGGTGGTGTTGTTCTGGGATTTCCACGTAAGGATGAGTGTTGCTTCTTCAAATAGGTCCATCAAACGTCGACGAGGGCCAGTCAAGTTCTCCGCAGGATCAATCACTGATTTCCAGAGGGTATTATCGTCATCGAGCTCATCGCTGTCAGGGTTGTGATCGGGATCCTCTGACACATGCGTGCTACTGAAAACATCGGCAAGATCAATTCCCGCTGACTTGATGGAAGTCGCAAGATCAAAATTACGACGCCGCTCTGCGCGATCCATAGCACGACAAATTTGTGAGTCAAAATCACGATGGTTGCTTGCGCGAAACGGCTCCTTGACAACTTCAATGTGCGCGCGCTCTGTGACATCAGCAGTCCATTGCATTGGCGCTCCCATGGCTCTGATACTCGGCACGACACTCTGCATCAGCTCGAGTTTAGGGATGTTCCAGTGCATGATTGTCTTCCGCTTGCCACGTCTTGCGCCGGCATCGATGATAGCATGTTTATGACGATGAAACTCAGCTAGCGCGTCCGAGATCCTACGTACTGATACCTCGTCGATCTGGGGGGCTTGAGCAAGGTATCGGAAATCCATCAGAGCGCGGATTGCAATTAGGAAGCTGGGTGAAACAGCTCCCGCAATACAAGCAACAAGGTATCGCTGTATATCGCGCTGTTCTCTGCCGGTGACCTGTTTCAGAGTGGAGACGCCATCCTTGAAATGTCGAAATCCGACTTGCGGCTGGATAATGGAAAAGCGAAAATCCAATTCGGAATCACCGACGGTGTTCCGGCACCATTGAACATCGTGATCAAGGAACTGTTTATGCCATTGATGGAGCGGCTCTGGCGTGAGAAATAGAGAGGGGTCAGACCGTGCCCAGTCCGACCAAAAGGGGGAGTCTACGCCATTCAGTTTTGCGGCCTTTGCAGCTGGTACGTATGCCTCAAGATCCTGTGGATCAACACGGCTATTCAAGTCTTGTATCTGGGCCAGCGTAGCCGAAGCAGTCCGAGAAGGGTGACGGAAGGGATCGCCGAGCTGTTTTGATGATGCAATCGTGACTGGTGAAGATTTCCCGCCAACAGCAGCAAGTAGCTGTCCTTCTGGATTATCAATGATGTATGCGGCTAGAGGGGTAAAGCAAAAACGCGAATAGCCACGAGGATCTGTCATCATACGGCCATATCTTGCGGCTATCTTCAAGTCCTCGGTGACAATACTGAGACACTGATGAACTACTCGGCTCTCCAGTGTCCCACGAAGATTCTTGGCACAGAGAAATTTTGGAATGGGAAGAAGGGCAAGGAGCAAAAATGCATGATTTGATGCTTTCATGCGAGTGCCGGCAAAGAGGTTTGCAAGCGAAAGAAGGAGGGGATGAGCCGATCGATTGCCTGTTCCAGCGGTGAGTGTTGTCTTATCTGACGAGAGGATGACACCAAGTAATGTTGCACCCTCGGGAAGTGTTGACTGTTGCAGTTTTGAGTAAACGGGGTACCACAGGTAGAGGATTACATACCTGAATCTCCCAAGCACGATTGCCGGTCATGTACTCGCCAAAAACACGAACGAGCCTCTCTGCGCTCTGATAGACGTGTCGTGGGACATAATCAATGGTATCTGAGAAGAGGGGGTTTGAGAACAGCGCCTCGAGACAGAAAATACTGTTCCTCCGAAACAATGACATCGGCTGCTTTGTGGGGTATCCGGGCTGAGATATGGGCTCAGAAATCCAACGAGGAGCTTCCGGTAGAAGCTCGATCTTTGCACGGAGATCTTTCATTGTGCGAAACGAAAATGGGCGAGTTTTGACCTAGCGAGTTCGTAATCAACCTCACATTAAACCGGGAGAAAAGGTGGGACATACATATTTCAACGAGAGGAATTCGTCCGTTTTTGCGACAGATAGGCCAGATCGGAGGAGAAACGAGGCCATCTCCCAGTCATCCTTGTTTGCAAAAGGGTAGAAGATGTTGACGTGTCGCTTTTCGGCATGAATGTCAGCATCGAAAGTGTCCATGAAGGTAGGTCCTCGACCATACGTTTTTCCGGCACCTGGAAACACGTCCTCGGCTGGGCATAACGGGCTCATTCGGGCAGTGTCAGGAAATGAGGACACCTCGGGGTACTTGTCCCAGTCTGCAGCCCAATCAAGATCCATATCGCCTCCAATCCCTGCAAGTATCGGTCCATCTTGAGTCTGCCCAGTAGCCCGATCAGCAACATCCGCGGCAGCAACCAAGCTGGCAAGTTCTGATAGCCAGTCACTGCAAGGGGATTGTCGACTGTTGAGGTGCTGAATAACGCGTGTCTGAGAGACGAATATTTTGCCGCATTTTGGACAAAAGGCAGGCATTGACGAGGGTTGGCTGTGTGAACGTTGAACGTTGAACTTGAGGTGGGTGACGTGGCAAGTTGATATTGGTAAGCGCATCAATCTTTCTTTCCGTTCTCATCCTCGGTAGTAAGTAGAGTCCCTCTCGCACTCAACAACAACTCACAAAGCTAGGAAGACTTATCGGACAAAGATGACACATTCTACGCAATCCCCAGAGTCCTCCGTATGCGATGCACGCATCTGTGACGCCTGCTACGACATCATCGACGCCTGCCCCAACACATGCTCGCTTGGTCTGCACACCCACACTCCCTGAACCTATGACACTTTCCCTGTTCATTTCCACAGCAGCTCGGATTACATGGCTGAAGTTATTGAGCCGCATCAGGTGGTCGACCTTAACTGTCTTGGGCTGGCAGACGTGGTTCACGTCGTTGCGCGTGAGGTCGACGAGCATGATGTGCTCCGCGCGATCCTTTTCCGAGCCACTCATCCTCTGCAGAAGACGAAAGGTCAGGACGCACACGTCGAGCGAGGAACGCGACGGCGGCGCATACGGCGCACCTTCCGCGGTCTTCTCCCACTTTGTCGTGCCCAAGATGGTGTTCTTGTACGCCTTGTTGTCCTCGACCTTGCAGAGGGTCTCGGGGCTCACACTGACGAGCTCCAGGCTGCCGCAGTCGAGGTAGAACCTGTATGGGCTTGGGTTGATCTGGCGAAGGGTGCGGTTGGCGTTGAACAGGTGGAGCTGGGTGGGGCACTGGAGGCGCTAGTGGAGCATGGTCTGGATGATGTCGCCGGCGACAATGTGCTCCTTGAGGGTGGACACGAAGCGCTCATGGCCGTCTTTGCCGATCGTTGTCAGTCATGTCTTCGCGGGTCTCGGTCTCGGTCTTGTCTCCACCCTCATCCCCATGTACCAGTCCGAGTGCTCGCCCAAATGGATTCGTGGAACCGTTGTGTCGGCCTATCAGTGGGCTATCATCATCGGTCTTCTGCTCGCCTCTGTTGTCGACAACGCGACCCAGAACCGTGACAACCAATCGGCCTACCGCATTCCCATCGCCGTTCAGTTCGTTTGGGCTACTGTCCTCGCGTTTGGCATGTTCTGGCTTCCTGAGGTACGCATCTGAGATGGAGTTCGGAGTTCATCGCCTGACAACCATGTTTTAGTCTCCCCGTTGGTTGGTGAAGCGTGGTCGTGACGCAGATGCTGCCCTCGCCCTCTCTCGCCTCACTTCTCTTTTGCAAGATGACCCAGAGCTCCAGGCGGAACTCAACGACATCCGTGTGAACTTGGAAGCCGAGACCGCCCTTGGCGAAAGCTCTTACCTCGACTGCTTCAGGCCTGGCCACAACAAAAACCTCTTCCATACCATGACCGGGATCCTCATCCAAGGGTAAGTGTCCTCCTTCCTGTTCATCGGTGATTACTTTTTCTGACCTTTACCCTCGCTATAGTTGGCAACAACTCACCGGTATCAACTTCATCTTCTACTACGGCACGACCTTCACCAACTCCAGCATCCACGACCCCTTCCTCATCTCTGTTGCGACCAACATCATCAACGTGTTCATGACCCTTCCCGGCATGTAGGGTGTTGAGAGTTTTGGTCGTCGCCGTTTGCTCCTGGTCGGCGCTGTCGGCATGTGCATCTGCGAGTACCTGGTGGCTATCATCGGTGTCACTATCTCCGTTCAGAACCAGGCTGGCCAGAAGGCACTTATTGCTCTCGTCTGCATCTACATCGCTTTCTTCGTTTCCACCTGGGGTTCCATTGCTTGGGTTGTCACCGGCAAGATCTTCCCGCTCAACGTCCGCGCTAAAGCCATGTCCATGTCTACCGCGTCCAACTGGCTCTGGCTATGCCAGTGCATGTCACGTGTACCTCTTGATCTCTGGCGATGCTAATTGTCTTTTGCTTTTCATCAGCGCCCTACCTCGTCAACCCTGGTGCAGGCAACGCCAACCTCGTTGTCAAGGTGTTCTTCATTTGGGGATTGACTTGCTTCTGCTGCATCCTCTTCACCTACTTCTGCATTCCTGAGGTACGTGATTTCCTGTTACCCCGTCTCTCTTCTGCCTGTCTGACAGAGGTTCTCTTCAGACGAAGGGCCTCTCTCTCGAGCAGGTCGACATCCTTTACCAGAATACGACGCCTATCCGCTCCGTCAAGTATTGTCGCCGCCTCGTTGCCAAGAATGCCTCGGATCCCGAGGCGATCGCCAAGGTGTCTTCGCGCGTTGACCACGACGCGCACAGCATCGAGAAGGTGTAATCGCCGTGCTATTCGGATTGTCATTTGAACTTTGCAGTCGAAAGGAGCCGTTGGAGATGGCATCCGCACCGAGAGAGATCGGGGGCTGGGGCACCTCCGGGTCGGTCTGGAGGACGACGTGGGCGAGCCTGCGGGCTGCTCTCCTCACTCTCCCTGACAGATAATCAATGCTGTTCGCCGCCATCCTGCCGCTGAAGACACATGTCTTACCCAGCTTTTCCATCCCGGCTGAGCCCGAGATCTACCTTCCCTAGCCCCTCCCATTCTCGACACTCCCTTTGTTTCTGTCAGTGCCAAGATGGCCCTGTTCGACCCCTGCGCTCGCCGATGAGACTCACCACCTTGCCCGTCGGGATTGCACACATTATCGACGAAGGACTGATGCAGTGGCCGTCCACGGCTCTAGGTCGTCGATCAGTCGATGACAGAGCTCTAGTTATCAGAGGGCGGGTGTCTCGCGATGAAGAAGCTGCGGAGAGCTCCAAGGTATGTCCTATCCCCTATTTGAGATCACAGCGTGGCTGCTCAACGATTGTTCCTCTAGTCACAGGCACGCGAACACTGCCCCATTCCTCGGGAAGCCTTTTGCATGTCAATGCATTCAGAGTCCTCGCCGCCCACCAGACCGCCCTTTTCGAACCACAGCCGCTCCCACCCTATGCCCCCTCCAAATTCTTTCCGTGAGGCGTGACTCCATCACATCCGGGACCTCGTCTTCAACCTATCTGTTCTTCGTCTCTACCGCCTTAGGAACAGTTCTCGATCCCTACACTTACTGGTCGACCTTTTTCCAGACCGTCACATCGCTTCGGTTCACCTCGACAGGCCAGGCTAGATATTGTTGTTGGTATGGGAGTGCTCGGAGGAGCTTGAGACTCACAAGATGGCCGAGCGCATTGTTGTGCAGTGCAAGGCAGCCGATGGCTCAGTCGAGTACTTCTGCAAGTGGACCAGGCTCAACTACAATGTAAGTCTGTGTCGATTCGGCTTGGTATCATCACCTCACTAGCTCGACGACAATCGCACCGTTGAACGAGTTCAACTGCCCTTATGTCTCTCTCGGAGACTTCTACCTACAGTCGCACCAGTGAACCTGCCCTTATGTTTCTCTCGGAGACTTCTGCCTACAGTCGCACAGTGAACCTGCCCTTCTGTCTCTCGCGGAGACTTTTACTTAAAGACACACTAGTGAATCTACCCTAATGTCCCTCTCGAGGACTCTTACATACTACCGTTGCACGGAGGCTGTGCACAATTACTCTAAATAGTTTGTACTTCTCCGAGAATGCCTCATCATGAAAGCTCCATCTATATTACTGTTCGGTCTATCTCTCGACCCTTGGTACACAAATGAAAATTTAACGTAGATATGATTGATGTTAAGTGTGACAATAATAACAAGCACAAGAAGGCATAACTAGACAGACCCGCAAGGAGACCTGGACTAGCTAGCCGCTTTGGGGAAGACGACATAATAAAATGACCATCTAAACAGACCCACATTTCTGTACAGACGTCTCGAATGACATAAGCATCTAGGAGTAGCTGGGGCAGCTGGGGCAGCTGGGGCTCGGCTACTAGTTTGCTGATGTGCAGCGCGCTCATGTCTTGTCGATTGAAATGTAAAAATTCGCACTCGTTGATTCATGAATCCTACAAACTAGCGGTACAATTCGAGCCGACGGCGCATAATTACGCAAATCACCAGGTCTCATGCGCGGGACGGACTAGAAAACAACATGACATCGGGCGCTACAACATAGACAGAGAGCGTGCACTCACGATCGAGCTCCCATGTCCATGCGGACCTGTCTTGCTCCGCGAGGTAGAGGTAAGACTGGGACAGCGATCCCGGTCAGCGCACGCTCGGCGGACGGAAGGAAAGGCACGCACTTTCGCGATGCTCTCGGGGTCGAGCCTGATGTCGGGGTTGTTTTCCCATTCGGGACCTCTACCGCGCGAGCGGTCGGTCAGAATTCCTAGGATTCAATACCAGACGCGCTCATGATCAGCTAGGTGTTCTGCGGATGCGGTCGAGAAGACGCACCTCCATCGATGATTGCCTGCGCGCAATGCCGAAACGGTCAGTCCACAACGAGCAGCCACATCTCAATCAGACATCTGCACTCACGTGGGCGACCTATCAAGCCCGTCAGCCCATCCGTTAGTTTCAAAATACGCCAGCCCGCAAAAAGAACAGATCGAGATCGAGGTCGGCACACGTACGTGTATGTTCTGCTTCCCGAACTCCTTGTTCAGGCTCTGCGACAGCGCGCGCAGGCCAAACTTGCCCGCCGCGAACGCCGCCGTCGTCGTGTTCCCGCGCCACGACGCCGTCGCGCCCGTGAGCAGCAGCGTCCCGCGCTTCCCGCGCGCGTCGAGCGCCTGCCCCTGGAACGCGAGCAGCGCCTCGCGCGCGAACGCGAACGCGGCCGTCACCTGCGTCTCGACGCTCTCCGCGACCTCCGCCTCGGTGATCTCGAGGAACGGCTTGCGCACGCCGTACCCTGCGTTGTACAGCGCGACGCGCACCTCCGCGTCCGGCCAGTGCGCGCGGACCGCGGCGAACGCGGTCTGCACTTCCTTGTATGTGTACGCGCCGATTGGGAACGTGGCGGCCTGCGAAAACGACGGCGGCGGCGGCGGCAGCGGCGAGAGGTAAGTGGGGATCGGGAGACTGGAGGTCCTGAGCTCGGGGCGAACGCACCTCACCGCCGTCTTGGCTGAGCTCGGTCGCGAGCTTGTTCAGCTTGTCAGAGCCGCGCGCGATGAGCGCGATGCGGTACCCCGCCTTGGAGAAGACGCGCCTGCGAAATCAAAGGGTCAAGGGGCTCTTCAGTCTCGGCTCGAAACGTGCGACGGCGAAGAATATGCCCTACGCCGATGCACCCCCGGTACCTTCGTCGCGCCAAAGCCAGGTCGGTCGGTCATCGAGCTTCGCATCGACACAGAGGGGACGTGGACGCACCGGTGCCGTTGCCCACGCCTGCGACGACAAAAATAGGACGAGACGACATAGCTGTTACTTGTTACCTTTGAAGATTCACTGAGATGTGTTTGCGAACGAACGCAGTGCGCTTTTCGACCGTATCGACGGGCTGGCTTTATATCGAGCGACTCACGCGCACGCAGCACGACGCTATATACGCGGAGATGTAGCAAGCTCGCGTCATGATGCACCTCGCGCTCCCAGCCCACATCGAAAGGTGCTGAGTGAGCCGTGCGAGTTGCGCCCGCGCGGCCCGAGTTGGGCAACTGATTACCAACACGGGAGACTGATGTTCTGACCGAGGCAGGCGTCAGTCATCCGATTCATCATGGTCCTCCATGGGCAAGCGCGGCCCTATATTAGTCGGCGCACTGCTCCTGTCCTATTGAAACGTCGAGGAGGAGAAACATGCAGGAAGACTGCAAATGGTGTCCAATAAGGGAGTGTCATGTACAAAGCGGAGCCGTCCGCTGCAAGATGTGAACAACAGAA
Organism: Heterobasidion occidentale; assembly: GCA_039111635.1. Classification (NCBI taxonomy): domain Eukaryota; kingdom Fungi; phylum Basidiomycota; class Agaricomycetes; order Russulales; family Bondarzewiaceae; genus Heterobasidion; species Heterobasidion occidentale. The sequence continues at coordinate 1,072,233 of JBCAQO010000011.1, read as the reverse complement.
TAAAGAGCGACGCATCCATCCAATAATACACTTCAGAAGGTCGACGATAATGTCCAGTGTCCAATGTCCAGCCAATAAAAAAAAGAAATTCGGAAAAAGAATGGAAGAATCTAGAGAACGCTGGGGAGCTGCGTGTAGTCACTGGGCAGATCCTCGATGTCCGGGGGTTTAGTCCATTTATCTGAACCTCTGCAAGTCAGCGGCCTGCGCCAGCGAATCCAGCAGAGTACGCGCACCTGGGCATGCAATGAAGTAATCGTCCATCGCGCGCACGAACCGCTTCTGATATTCGTGCGGTGGTATGACGGTGGTCTCCTTTCCCGAGTTGAAGCCTTGCTTGGCCTTGTATTCCAGCGTCTTGGCGAACGTGTAGCTGCCGATGGTGTCTACCAGCCCACATAATATTTGGCCCTTCTCTTCGTTTACACCTAAGAGCAAGCTGCAGGATGATCAGACACACGTGATTGTTGGATGGACCAGTCGCATACGAGTAGTCCATGATATTGCTTCTAGCGAGGAACTCGCAATCCGACTTGATCCCTTCTTGAAGGATAGCCTTCGAATGTGGACGAACGAGGGTCAACGCTCTCGATTGGCCTGTACAACCTTAGTATACACGTTCGACGGGAAAGGTGGCCATATCTTACCTTCTATCCACTCTCCATCGAACAGCGTCTTCTTGGATCCGCCCGAGCTGGCTTTGACCTTCCGGCCTTGAATACCTTTCAGGTCGAATGTCTTGGCGATCTTTTGATCACAAAACAGATTCTCCATGACCAAGAGGTCTGCCTTAGCCTGGATTGTTCCATTCTCGAGGTTCCGAATCTCCACGGTATAGAAACCCAGAAGCTTAGCAAGGAGCGAAGCCTTGCTGGCCGTAGACTCCATATGACGAAAATACGATGGCGCAAGATCAATCAAAACTTGCCTTCAGCGTCCGTCAGCGCTCGACTCAAACAAAAACAGATAGGTCAAACGTACAGGTCTGCGACATTCCACGCGTTCAGCAAAGTCTTGACGATGAACCGGTCATCTGACGTCTTCCAAAAGTTCGACCGGCTCTTCCCACCCTCGGCCCGCCAGTTCTCGCACTTGGCCATGCTCCTCAAAAAGACATCGCCGATCCCACAGCGAGTTCGCAAGGCGTCAAACTGCTTCGCGTAATATACGGTGCAGCTAAACTTGAGCCGCTTGCCAATCGTCCAATCGTACTTGATGTGCGGCCGCTCGTCGATGTATAGAGGGTTGGCGGACGCAGATCCGTGCTGGTTTTGGAAAGCAGGGGATGTAGGGCGCGAGGGCTCCGGCGTTTTGAGCATATATCGCACCGCATTGGAGAGGCTGCTTGTCCATGACATGATGCTCCCAGGTGCCAACTGAGGGTACTGTTCATTGCTCCATACGGTTGGTTCGACCTCCAGGTGTGTGCTCGACGTATCGGTGTCTTTAGGAGGAAGAGGAGGGGGAGGAGGAGGAGGAGGGAAAAGAACCAGATCGGTGCCTGACTCCGGACCAAGGCCGTTGGCGTTATCCACGGATAAGATAGAGGACGTCTTCCCCCTTCGAATATGAGTCTCCAAAACCCGGAGTTGCCAAATTCACTGCCATCCTTAGAGACAGGTGACGCCGCATCCATATCGCTCAGTATTCTCCCAGCTGTCTCGCCCGCGTCTGGCAAGCCGGACACGTACCCCTCGGCCGCCTGTTGGCTGAGCTCGACTGCTGAATTCGCCCACGCAGATGGGGGCGCGACGCCTGTAGCCATCCGCGAGGCGGTCGAGCTAAGGTTCATGAAGGTAGATGGCGTGAGCCCCGATGGTCCATCTACCGAAGCTTTGTTCCGCAGGACATCGCGCAAAGAAAGCAGCAAAGTCGGATCGCGAGGATGTTCCTTCCGACTGATCACTGCGAAATGCGTCTCGGGTTCATGCCAGACGATGTCCTCCCTGTCGGGATCAGGTTTGGGAGCAGACGAGAAGAACTTGAACGAAGAGGTACTGCTGGTAGCTATAGAAGGGGTTGAAACCGCGCTGGATTGGGCTGAAGGTGTCGGTGGGGGAGCGGACGCCTTTGAAGTATCAGGATGTTTCATGCTTGTGAGTTCGCACTGATAATCCAACGAGCTGGCAGTACTCGGTCAATCACGACAGCCCGATAAGATCACAGTCGATCGGGCGGCACACTAACCTGAGGGTGAAGGCGATGATACTTCCCCAGTCTTCTTCTTGCACGACAACCTTGCCACCGGGGATAGCATGGAAGCCGTTATGCCACCACTGAGGCTCCTGGATGGTTTGTCTCTTGTTTGCAAACGTTGCTCTCGATTCCTTCGAAAGATGTTTGGTCTCCCAGGCAGACAGCCGTTTGCTTGCTCCAAGCGCAGCAGAATGGAATGACCGACGCACGTCGTTGAGGGTTGATACGGGGGTCTGTAGTAGCTGTGAATACAACGCCTGTTCCGTTCGCTGGAAAGTCTGGCGCATGCTGTCTAGTAGGGACACTGAATCGACCGTATCGACCGTCTTGATAGACCCTTCAAATTCAGAGTTGGCCGAATCCGTGCGTGCTGATGGGGAAGGTCGAATTGTTGACATCGTGGAATATGACTCTTCTCTCAAATGGTGAGAGAGATTAGGAGATGCAATAGGTTCTAGAGAGATTAGACCTGCTTTCGGAGTCGCAGCTGGAGAGGTTGACTCGTATGCTTCGTCTGCAGATGGCAAGCGGGGTAATGACTTGTGGTAGGATGAGACATCATCACCTGACAGCTGCACTTCCTAGAGCCAACGTCAGCATTGAGGTAGGAAATATGATTCAGGCTCTACAGCTACTTACTAATTCGTCCAGATGGTCCGCAACACATTGCCACCAGCTTTTGATTTCCCTACGAAGTACGCGCTTCTCTTCTCCACCATCGTACTCCTTCTCGTTTGGGATGGCGACTCCATCGTTGTCCTTGGGTGATTTGACGGCCGCGCCAGGAATAATCTGCAGTCTGGGAACACACAATTCAAACACATCGTCGATGGTAGAAACCGTGAAAGATACGGCGTGCGACTGGAAGGCGAAGTGACGGACGATGTTAAAACGGGATTGTGGCAGCGGAAAATCCGAACCGGTCCATGGCTGAGGAGGGGGTGTGGTATGCGAACAAAGCGAGGGTGTCAAAGTACAGATAGCTTGCGAATACACTAAAAGTTCGAGAAATTTGGCAAACGAAAATAAACTGCGCGCCGATGGTCAGATCTCGTGCCAGAAAATATGAGATCAGTACCCACTAAGTTCCATCTTGCATCTTACATCGTGGTGTCGTCTCATAACACACATTACAACTTTGCCACATCTCAATCGAGTCCTTGACGATACTTTGGATAGGGTTTGTCTTCGCGACAATCCGTACTCCGTTGTGTATCCATTGCAGCCTGTGGTGTCCGCGCACATACTCGCAGCCAGGACGATCACACATCCCTTCTGCGCGCATACATGCATCGCCTACCATCTCCCCAAGCGAACATTGACCTTCCGAATAATATCCAATCGTCTGCCATCGCGCTCGAGGACCGCAAGGTGTGAAGGTCAGGAGATCGCTCGCCTTCAAAGAATTTGACGATTTCTCGGATGGCGCCGGAAGGGCCTCACGAGGCACAGGGACGTGCTGAGAATATAGCACGGAGAGACGTTGCTGAAGAACGAACCCGGCGGTGCCCGACATGCCATTTCCACACACCTCCTTGCAATTCCAGCCCAAGACGCTCGACAGAGCCGTACGCTCTTCTCCTGTGAGTCCAAATGTCGGAAGGCGCTTCTCCTTCTCTGCCAGGCCAACAAGTAATACCGGAGGAGAAAAGACCACACCAGTAGATGTGGACAAGAGTGCCTTGCTCTCCTCAATGCGTTGCAAAGCAGACTGAAATGGGTGACTTGAAGGCGGACTTCGTTCTTTGGCAGGCACTGGGGGAGGACGGATCTCGCCGAAAATCGAAAATCGACGGATACGCCTGTATGGTGATTCTTCGGACGATCTAGGAGACGACGGTGAGACGGGCTGCCGTGGGAGATCAAGTGAACTGCCTCGTGGCACGGAGGGAGACCCAGTAGCGGTGGCCAGATGAAGGAGATCGGAGCCTTTCTTGGAAAAGAAATTCCATAGCGGCAAGGGTATGAGGGAATCGCGCGGCTTGCGCTTTGAATCAAATGATACGCTACTTTGGAGTGGAGGTGCTATCGGCGTGGAAGGTTTGACCAGGTGCGAGGGTTGGGGAAAGCGTATTTTGACGTGACAGTCAAAGAGGAAATGTTGTTCAAGCAAAAGAGAAAGTTGCGTGTAGATTGCGAGACGAAGAACTTTCACGAGTGATTCAAATTGTGCTAGAGATGATGCTCCCTTGATTGTGAAAGTTCCGCCCACAAGCGCGATTTCCCGGTCGTTTACAACAAGAGAATTGTCTAGACAAGAGAGATAGCGTGAGTCAACGGCCCAAGAGGGAATTCGGAGTACGGCACCAGGTCATCTACTCGTTGGGGACAATTGCCAGCTTCGCAGCAATAGTGCAAATGGACATGATTTCTGAGGCATGGATGCCTACGCTATTGAGGCGAATACAATGACAGTCCCCGCAGAGCATATCTTCTGATGCCGATGGTCTAAGACAGATGGATAAACGTACCGCGCCATTCCTTGAGTCCGAACAGAATCAAATTCGAGGCGACTTCTTCTTCCACTCCATCAGGACTAGGAAGGGTGTAGATACCTGGGCTGAAGACGCAGCTTGGGGTCATAGGGTCATTCTTGTAATCTGAAGGAACACGGACATGACCCTTCTGATCTTTGTAAGAATCTACGACCAGCAAGAGATGCTTGCGTGTCGAGTCGAATGTCGTCGGACTTTTGGGCACGAGCTCAAGGAGCTGTTGGAGTGCTTGTTTAATTGACAAAGTGCTGCCAGTCACTTGATTGTTCTGTTCTCCCGCCAAGGAATGAAACGATTTTTCCTTGGTCTTACCAGACATCTGCGAAACCCGGGATTTGGACCTCAGGCGACTCTCGCTAGTCTCATTGTTCGCCTCTTGCATCACCTCTCGCCTCAGCCTTTCTGCTCCGAGCTGCTCCTCTCGCATTTGCTTCCTAAGTGCCCTAGCATGCTTAATCCCTCCCAACCAGCTACCTCTTGAGATAGCGTCGGCCAACTCATTCAACGTACCTTCCAAGTCTCTTGCCCAGGTTCCCTTCTCTATGCCAACCTCTTCTACGAAAATGTGCTCGATGAAGTCGCGAAGATGGGAGCTGGCTTCGACAGCTAAACGTCGATGGTGAGGTTCTTCATGAGAAGGAATGGGGGGAAGAGGCTTCGGAGAGGGTAGGGAGGCCTGGATGGATGGAAATTCAAGAGTGCTGTTCGAAGATGTCATTTCATGAAATTTGTTTGAAGAACTGCCATGAAGAATGGTGTGAACTTTACAGAAGTCCGTCATCAGAATGTCCTGCCGTTAGTGGCGACCTGTCCATAACAGGCTCGGTTTACTACAGAAACGTTTTGGATACTGGGTCAAAACGAATGACGTACGGAAGTTCGTCCAGGTTCGTCCACGCTATGTTATCATGCTTTGCCCGTCGGTTGACCAATGACCATCACAACTTGTCCTGGTTTGACCCTGGTAGCTCTATTCAAACCTCACCATCATTTCATGGAACCGCGTCGCCTTCGCTAATACGTAGGATATTTTGAAAGTCTCGTCACTGGCAGTCTCGTGGACTCGTCTGACTCCGCGTCGTCATCAGATGACTGCGTCGCATTTAACCCATGACGGATCTTGCGTAGGACGCAAAAGGATTGTCTCACCGTCTTTCACTTGTCACTTGAACTAAATTGAAACCAGCAATCTGACGGGGGCTGTGCTTTGACTGCGCGCTGTGTCGCGTATAGGTGCCTCGTAAGAGTTGGCGCATCTCGTTGAGCTCATAGAGGTAAAGTACAGGCGTTTCTCCCCATCTCACGGTCGAAACTTATCTGCCTATCTGACGCTCTAAGATAGAACAGATCATGAGAAAGAACGTACGCTGGGATGGTTTCATCACCGTCTCAGGCATCATGCTTTCTTCTTCCAAGCCGGTCATGGGGTGTCGTTCCTCGAATAGCTTATTACCCCGCATTTTTGGTCGATCCAGGACAGCGATGCGCACAATGCCTCGTGCGCATTCTTCTAGACTTGAAAGGCAACGGCGCAGGCTATGCTACTTTTTAGGCTCCAACTACTCATGGCCATTGACTCAGTTCACGGACGGCTCTCAGGGTAGCGATGGAAGTTGGCGTAAACCGGAGAATGAACGTACAGTATGTGATCTCCCCTATCCCGCATTTCGATCAGAGCAAGGCTTGGGGGCCCAGGACTCAATTGATCTGTCCATAGCGATTTGACGGAGCCCACTCTGACGTACTGGTTCACTTGAACCAATACTTGGTTTCAATCTTCACCATCTCCACTGCGACTCTGTAGAGGCTAAGTTACGCCGTGTGCTAAAGTACGCCTCGTTGCGTCGAGTGGAGTTTTTCTCATCAGTCTCGTTTGCCGAGGGAGCATACTACTAAACTATCCTGGGATATCCCCCATGATCTTCTTTCGCCGTCAAGGAGCATGTGTCAATCAATGCGCCCAAGCCGATACTAGGGATCGCCTCGGGATTGGACTCGTCACGTTCACCACATACAATGGCTATCCACTCCTTTTCGTGGGCATCTCATGACGAGATGGGATGTCCTTTCTTCCGAAATTTACAATCATTCTCCAAAACCCTCATTCCCGCGGTCCGACGTCGCAGTCTTCTGACCGCATAAAAAGCTATTGAAACTCTCCAAGATTGTTCAGCATACCCCGCTCTGTATTATCCCAATCCCACTGAGACTATCGAGAGCCATGGTGCACCCACAAGAAGTTGATATCATCGTAGCTGGGTACGTCGTCATTCTCTTCAAGCTACCCTTTTGTCTCATAGTCCTATCTTGCAGAGGTGGCCCTGCAGGTTCGTTGAGCCTACCCTAGCCTCCACACCTTCTGAGAGCCCTTTTCCGTAGGATGTGTTGTCGCTGGACGTCTAGCGTTTGCCGACCCCAACTTGAAGGTCATGCTCATCGAAGGTACATCTTCCTTCTAAATCGTCTAATTGTCACTCATTGTGGGCTCAACAGGCGGCGCCAATAATCGTGACGACCCTTGGGTGTACAGGCCTGGCATCTACGTGAAGAACATGCAGAGAGATGGCGTGTGAGTTGTGTGTCACTGTCAATAATATCTCATTTTTCTGACCGCTGTTTTCCTCAGAAATGACAAGGCGACGTTCTACACTGACACGATGGCATCTCCCTACATGCGTGGGCGGCAAAGCATTGTCCCGTACGTATGCGTACAGCCATTGAGTGTACTTTGTTCTAATCGAGGACTGTCGCAGTTGTGCCAACATCCTTGGTGGAGGAAGCAGGTACTCTAGCATCGTCGCTCAGACACGACACAGCACTGACATCACTGCAGCATCAATTTCCAAATGTACACAAGGGTTAGTGCCTTCTCTGTTCAGCGACGTATACACTGCTCAATTTTGTTCGTAGGCGTCTGGGTCCGACTGGGGTTTGTATCTGGTGCGGTTGATTCTGGAACACTTATTGATTACTTCACTTCTACCGTATAGACGATTTCAAGACGGAGGGATGGAAATTCGACGGTAAGCCATTCGTGATAACACTTGTTTTTGAAAGGCTAAAAAGTTCCTCTTAGATCTTCTTCCATTGATGAAACGCGTTCGTTCTATTTTTTGTTCTCAGTTGTTCGGCCCATTAATACCTGGAGGTGAGCGTAGCTTGAGAACTACCAGAAGCCTAGCAACAGCGACTCGCACGGCTATGACGGCCCTATTGCCATCAGCAATGGCGGATCGATCTCCCCTCTCGCGCACGACTTCTTGCGTGCATCTGACTCCATCGGCATCCCGTTTAGTGGTATGTTTCTAGTTCGTCGCGCTTGACTCAGGTATGCTGAGACTGCTGCTTGTAGACGATATCCAGGGTAAGCCGCATACTTGGTACTCCAGAGCATGTACGTGATCTGTGAACCCAGATTGCAAGACTGCGCATGCGGCAGAGATTTGGGCCAAATATATCAACCGCCACACTGGCCGACGCAGCGATGCTGCCACCGGTAGGTTCCCGTATTTCTTCCAGTGTTTCGCTCGCTGAGCCATGTGTGTAGCATACGTCCACAGTGTCATGGATGTTCAGAATAACTTGTTCCTGCGCACCGACGCTCGTGTATCTAGGGTAATTTTCGAGGGTGACAAGGCCGTCGGAGTTGCCTACGTCCCTTCACGCAATCGTGCCCATAAAGGTCAATTGCTCGAGACAATTGTGAGTACTTCAAATACGCGATTTTGCCATCCGTTGTTTAACGTTGTATATGATCAGGTCAAAGCTCGTCGATGCGTCGTGTTGAGCAGTGGAACTTTGGGTACCCCTCAGGTTGGTTAGCTCAGCACGGGCAGGATCCTCCATGAGTTTCATGATAATCTATCTGCAGATTCTCGAGCGCTCTGGCGTCGGAAATGCTGAGCATTTGAAGAAACTGGATATCAAGGTCGTCAGCGAGCTTCCTGGTGTCGGGTAAGCCATTTGTTTGTGGCGAGTTCTCCGCGTAGTGATACGGTTGTATAGCGAGCAATACCAAGATCACTATACGACTTTGTCGAGTGAGTTACATTATTGTGGATACGAGTAAGGGTGCTGACATTCTTTACAGTTTATCGTGTATCGGAGGAGAGCTTCACGTTGGACGATTTCTTGCGTGGTGATAAGGAGGCGCGCAGAGAGGTTCGTTCGAGCTATTTTCTTTGATCTGTTTCCGGCTCTGATGACCATTTATCAACATGAAGCTATTCCAAGAGTGGGAAGTCAGCCCCGAAAAGGCTCGTCTGTCTTCGAACGCCATCGATGCAGGATTTAAGGCAAGACTCCAGTCACTTCCTCGAGTATCTATGTATCTCACCCGGTCCTTGCTTCAGATTCGACCCACCGAGGAAGAACTCAAGGAGATGGGCCCCGAGTTCAACGAGCTCTACAACAGATATTTCAAGGACAAGCCCGACAAGCCCGTCATGTTCGGCTCTATCGTGTCTGGCGCTTATGCCGATCACGCATTGCTTCCTCCTGGAAAATACATCACCATGTTCGTCCTTCTTGAATCTAACGATTCAAGCTTCGCTGACAAGGTTGTGTTTCCTCTAGGTTCCAGTACTTGGTATGCTGTCATGAGTTCACATACGTTATCAGTCTGCTTACTAACACCTTTTGTAGGAATACCCTGCCAGCCGTGGCAAGATCCATGTCTCTTCTAAGAACCCCTACGTCGAACCGTTCTTCGACAGTGGCTTCATGAATAACAAAGCTGACTTCGCTCCAATCCGCTGGAGCTACAAGAAGACGCGTGAAATCGCCCGGCGCATGGATGGTACGCCCTCCGAACTTATCTTCGTTAGAGGGCTCACGTTCATGCGAACCTTATTTAGCATTCCGCGGCGAACTGACTTCACACCATCCGCACTTCCACCCCGCATCGCCGGCCGCGTGCAGGGATATCGACATCCAGACCGCTAAGAAGATCCTGCCACATGGGTTCACTGTCGGTATTCACATGGGTACCTGGCACAAACCAGGCGACCACTACGACGCGTCGAAGGTTCATGAAGATATCAAGTACTCCAAGGAAGACGATGAGGCCATCGACAATTGGATTGCTGACCATGTGGAGACAACCTGGCACAGCTTGGGTACTTGCGGCAAGTTTTTTCTCCTTATCACAGTAAGCGTAACGTATCTGACCTCAGCTTTGTCGCAGCCATGAAGCCGAAGCAGGAGGGTGGTGTCGTCGACGCACGTCTCAACGTTTATGGTACGAAGAACCTCAAAGTCGCTGACTTGTCCATCTGCCCTGTAAAGCAAACTCTTTATGGCCTATTCCTTACTCAAACTTACAAAACGTGACATGGTAGGACAACCTGGGAACAAACACCTACTCTTCTGCGCTTCTTGTTGGCGAGAAGGCTGCCAGTTTGCTGGCAGAGGACCTCGGTATGTGTATCTTTGTCGAGTCCTGGGTAGAGCCCTCATTGCTAGGTACATAGGCCTCAAGATCAGAATTCCTCACGCTCCTGTGCCGCATGCGCCTGTTCCCGCAACTCAGCAGGTTCGCTGAACCACTCCAATATCTGTCGAACCATCACTCCCTTTCCAAGCCTTCCCTATCTGTACTCTGTGCGACCTGATGGATGAACGATGTAAGTGTCCTGGAGATGAATTGGAATATGTATGAGATTTGCAATGTGTAGGATATTGTTGTGTATGCTGCTGTTCCATGTATGATCCGTTGTCAATGTCATTTTGTTGCGCGTTTTAATCACGATGGGAACGCAGTCCCATTTTACAGCCGCATTGATACAGCTGATATCTTCGCCGTACATGCTTAGTCTAACTTTACACTTCTACATTTCTCCGCATTCTGTACAAACAAAATCTCGTTAGCAACGCAACTGCATTGAGAAACACTTGTACAGCGTACCGACTATCTTCACTGCCAGCTTGGGTCTGTTATTTGGGCCTGTCGGGACGTTCTCGATCTTTCGCAGTGTGAGCATACCGTCTATCACCTTTCCAAAGACAACGTGCTTTTCATCGAGAAAATCGCATTTCGCTGTCGTGATGAAAAACTGCACGAGAGGCCGTCATGTGTGTTCATCAACGATTCGACTGTTCGAATTATGCACAAGATCATTGCTTACCTGGCAGCCATTTGTGTTAGAACCGGAGTTTGCCTAAAACAAGTATCAGACACCATTGCTCGACCAGGTGCAGATGAACTACCATCGACAAGAGTCCTGGTCCAGTATGTTTTTCCTGGAAATTTTCGTCCTGGGGCACGTCCGTTAGCTTCATTGATATTGGTATGCACAAGAAGACAACGACGAACTGGGAACTTGTCTCCGTAGATTGAGAATGATCCTGTGCCATCACCGTTGAGGAAGTCACCACCTGTTGCATATATTTTAGACAGCGCAGTCGAGAGTATAGCCCGGGGCGTCACTGTGGTCTGAATGCCGACCTTGACACATGAAGTTTGGCACTCTATAGAAGTTGGATGCTATGAATGCGTGGCTCTAAGAGCATATATGTGTTTAGCTTACACTCTATAAAAAGATCCTTGTCAGAAAGCATGAGATAGATTGTCAGAAGATAAACAAACCGTTGCGTACCGATGGAATGTGGCATTCTTATATCCCTGTGGTCGTGAATTGACTCTGGAGATTCACGCTCACGGTTTGCGTCCCATGTGTATTTGAAACATTTGTCTCACATACCTGTACTCTCCGGTGCACAGTTGGCGGAAGTTTTCTGCAGTCCTACAGACGCAAGAAAACGGTCAACTCGACATGAGGATGAAATACCATCACATATAAACGAACTTGGGCACAATGTCGCTGAACAGCTCCATCTTCAATCTACCAGCAGGAGTTTCGCCGATATTGACATCCATGAATACTACTGGTCTCTGAGATGTTGACATTCCGAAAGAGTGGATCGAAAGAAAAGCAGAGAAGTTTCGGTCGTCCAATAATAGTGATCGAAGGTGAGACTGGTGAGAACCAGTGAAGTCGGGTACAGAACCCCAAACAAGCCTAAACACCGTCCTCCTTAGTCTATTTGTGTCTAAGTCGATAATATGTCGTATTTTCTACCCCACCTTCCTTCTGGCTGGCATGTCGACGAGGCTATCAAATCTGAGGAAGACCGCACTGTCGTGATCCGCTTCGGACACGACTGGGACACGCAGTGCATGACCATGGACGAGACGTTGTACGGCGTTGCAGAGAAAGTGCAGAACTTTGCCGTCATCTACCTGGTTGACATCACCGAAGTCCCAGACTTCAATAAGGTGCGCGGAGAATACTGCGATATGTCACTTGACGTTGATGAGTGGCGAGTCTCCAGATGTACGAGCTGTACGACCCATGCACGGTCATGTTCTTCTATCGGTATGCTATGTAGCACTCCATACCATGACGTACTCCTGAAGAGCTCGCGCCTGTGCATATCAGGAACAAGCACATCATGATCGATTTGGGTACTGGTAACAATAATAAGATGTGAGTATGCTTGGGACAGCAGATGGTGTTCATCGGTGTTGACCTGATCTTACTCTTTCTATCAGTAACTGGGCTATGGATAACAAACAAGAGGTAACTGTCATCTTTCTTGCAAGAGTGTTGTTAACTCACGCAGTCTCTGTTCTATCCAGTTGATTGATATCATTGAGACAGTCTATCGTGGTGCTTCGAAAGGACGTGGTCTCGTAGTTTCTCCCAAAGGTTGGACCGACATCCCTATCTAACAATATGCTCGGCTAACGATCTTCACTCATAGATTACTCAACTCGCTACCGATACTAAGACTGCCGACAGTGTGTGTAGTGTCTGTGTAGTATTGCCCTTCTATGTTTCATCTATCATCAACCGCATGAAATCACGATTATTTGTGCTGCTACGACATCCAAAAATTGAGTCAAATACTGTACAGGTAAACAGTGTACAGATAGTAGATACAGTACCGGACCAAGTGCTACACCATGCCATATGCTATGCATAAAATTATCCTCTTCGCACCGCCTTTCACTTCACACCACAACTCCCTGAGAGCGCTTCCCGCAGAGGGTGCTGCAGAACTGCTGCACAAGGCCTTGCGCCAATTATGCTGTTGCTGAGACCATCGTTGGCTCCTGCGAGATCGTCAAGTGCTCCAGTGCGTCCACAAACTCCTCGTCCTTCTCGTCGGCATCCTCATCCTCATCCTCCGCACTCTCACTTTCCCCCTCATCCTCATCATCTGGTGGTTCATCCTCATAGTCCAGCTATCCGACATTTGCACAAAAAATACCCGACCCCGGACCTGATCAGCCCAAAGACACATGATACTCAGGTCGTGAAAACACTCACCGGGTCGTATATCACGCGAATGATCAGACTGCAGCTCGGACACGTCGCGATGTCCTCGTAGCTCGCAAGCTGCTTGCGGGAGATCTCGAATCGGTCACCACACGGGCATGGGTAGTGGTATACAGCCTTTTCGTCATCCCAAGCCATATCCTCAATCTCGATCTCGTCGTAGTAGGCGCCCATCGCTAGTAAGTTTAGGTAGTAGAGGATTCGAGGCGATTTTTGAGCGAATGTGATAAAGACAGGGAGGTAGTCTGAGTGTAGCTAAATTGTCAAGAACTTGTAGGGAACGACAAGGCAAGTGCCGGCCGAGCACCAGCTTCATCAGTGTGACGAGCGTGACAGCGGTACTCCGCACTCTTGCTATCATTCCAGAATGGCTGAACGGTGAGACCCAGTGAGAACGCCCTCGTTTGAGCTGTGACGAGAACGAGTCCTGGCGAATGACTGTCGGGGAATGAAAACAACGACTAATGCTAGCGAATGGTCTCATATGCGGTACGCGATTTCCTTAGCTTAGTTTGCTTCCCGGTACGAACTCGCCGCTTTCGAATCCTTCTTGTCATAAGTTCATCTATTCCTGTTTGCCCTCAGGTCAGATCAAATCAGATCGAATAGTGTACTTTACAATAATTAAGGCTGACTGTACCTTTTCAAATATCCACTAAAGAGCCTTTTCAACCAAATTTATTGTGCATTCTGCCTCAGAGCGAGAACAAGCTACTCTCAAGAACCTCTGAATTGATTGAGATAGATTGCAGTAATTTTACATATTTTTTTGATAGGTATACTCAATCAGAGCCCTGTTGCCGTCCGATGCACCATTCTCGCTGCAATATGTGTATGGCCCCTCTCGCAATCAGAACTATAGGAGCACAACATCCTGAATGGTGAAAGAGACGGTGATAGACGTACCTTTGATTGATTCTTGAGATGCACACAATTTGGACGTGGTAACACCTCTGGTTATCGCAGATTGTCTGACATATGAACAAGCTCTCTAAAGTGAAGAAAAATTGATCAGTGGGTCACTCTGATTGAATACGAGGTGCACAAACCTAATGGGAGGGGGCAGGGATATAGTGGTGCTGGGCGTGGAGCAGTGGAAGGCTGGGGTGAGTGTGTGTGTAGTGGATTTGTAAGTAGGAGGTAGGGGTTTGGCAGTGGGAGAGAGGTCTGTTGGGAGAGAAAGGTGAGCACTAAGAAGTAAAGATATGCAGGAAGGAAAAACGGACATCGTTATAGCGAGCGCTGCCATGCTGCTTGGTGGATGGCCCAAGGTTGTCTGTGGCGTCGTTGCGCAGGCTGACGCGGGTTCGGCAGAGGGGGCAACGGAGGCAATGGAAGCAATGGAAAGGGTTGGTCTGCTGGTAATGGTGCCGGTGTTGGAGAGTGCTGTGGGTAGGGGCAGGGGGAGAGGCCACAGGGCTAGACACTGTGCCATCAAGAGCTTGGTGGCACCATCATGGGCAAAGCTGGCGTAGGCATCTGGTGCACAGAGCTCTGCGTGCTGCAAGAAACAACCGAGGTTGGCCAAAGCATCTGTGAGGCTGTGGAGGTGGGCGTTGGCATTGAGGTTGGCTGCGCGCTCTGGGTCAAGCTTTGCCTCGAGGTTGAGGATGGCCTTGAGTGCGGGTTTTGGGAGAGAGGAGACTGGGGGGGACTGCAGGGGGACTCTTGCTGGCTGGCGGACATGTCATTGAGGTAGTTGAAACAGTCTGTGTGGCACTTTGTGGTGTGGAGCTTGTGCCCGAGGTCCTCGTTCTCCTGGAGGACGGTGGAGAGGATGAGGGCGAGCTAGGCGGGTGGGGGCTGGGGGCTGCTGTTGACACGCAAAGACGTGCGTCTGGTAGCTCTGGAGTGTGGTGCTGTGGGTGGCACTGTGCTGTGCTGATGGCGGCGACGGGTGCAGATGGGACAGCAGTGGGGCTGGGTGCACGGTGGGTGGGTGCATGTGGTTGAGGTATCTGATCTGGCCAATGCTGGTGCCGATCAAGATCTGGATGTGCTCTCTTAATGCAACGTGGCGAGAGACGGGTGAGGGGTGGGAGGGCGAACCACTAGAATAGGATATGTGATCCACTCTGCAAACATCTCCATGTATTCCATTGTAAGCAACATCAACACGCCCTTTGTTGCGAGCACCGTGGACCTGCCTGCGAGACATGCGCGTGACGCGCAAAAGTAAGACCTTGTCTGAACACAAAGCAAAACCAAATGCACCAACAAGCATGCAGAGCCCGATGTCCACGAGGACCCACTTGCTATGCTCCGACAAGCCGGCAAGGACAACGGTGCCGACAGCGTAGATGACAGAGTACACAATGAAAATGTGCTGCTTGATGGCCTTGAGCAGCGCCGTGGGCGGAAGGCACGTGTTAGACAGGTTGGACGAGAACACAATGGTGATTGCACCAACGATAGCAAGCAATATGCCCAGTGGATTGTGCTGATCATGCGCAACAATGTGTGGTCAGTGCATGAGCCGGCGACGGGACGGAAGGACCTACGGTGCGGAAGCGCTCGCCCAGGAGCAGTGGGGCAAAGAGGCAGTTTGTAATGAGCACGAACTGGGGTGAGGCACGGACGGACACGCATGTTCACTGTCAACGGTCGATGGATTGCATGCAGAGGATGCACCGTGCCTAGGGGCGTGACGGTGGATGCGCACGCGAACGCATACAAGATGAAGTTGCCCAGCTTGCCGACGTTCATGAGCAGGAACCCGGACCACCTGCGCGTGCGCTTGCACTGAACACCAGCAGCTCAGCCACAAACCGCGAAGAGGCGAGCGGACGCACCACAACTTTGACTTGAGATAGTCAGACTCGTTCACCTTGTCCCCGTTGGCATCCTTGCCCGTGTGCTTCTTCCCGCCCACAGCACCACGCTTCCCATTTGCCATGTCCTGCCCCTTCTGCCCCGCGCCGACCGCATCCATCTCCCAACGCAACACCGTGCCGAACGCCCGCCGCGCCCGCACTTTTCCCTTACTGGTGGTGGCGGCGCCCACGCCCACGCAGGCTGGGGAGTGGTTAGTTGGTGGAGGGGTGCGGTTGAACGGGGTGTGGCCACCTAGTGCAGCGGCAGCGGAGGGTGCGAGGGGGCACTGGCAGAGGGTGCGAGGGCGTTGTGGAGCACTAGCACTAGCACACGCGGCAGCGCGGGACGGTGCTCTTGCAGAGCGCACCTGTTGTGTTTGATCTGTTCCATGCGCTGTAACCTGTGCAATTTGCATGGGCACTGTTGGATTTGGTGGATCGAGCGGTCATGTTCTCAAATGACTGCGCGTATTTGAGCAAGTGCACAGCGCGGTTGGCGCATGGGGAGAGGGAGGAGGACGTGAAGAGCAAGTTGGTTGAGGCTAGGGAGCGGTTAGAGGTCATAGGAATCAGTTGGTTTGAGGATTCTCTTGTGAGTTATTTTGGATTTTCATCTTGGAGACCCCAATTTAATCAATTTGACACATTGATACGCTAGAGGTGGCTCTAAGTGCCGAGCGCAACACTAAAACAACCTCTAAGGCAAGGGTGCTGGAGCTAGTATCTGATACACAAGGAATTGTTAGTGATGACTTTAGAAATCGAAGGCGTACTGAGAAACAACAGGGAGTATGAGATTATAGCGCCCGAACGGTTTCGGGACTGCACCGAACACCGACCGAACGTTTGGTCGGTCGTGTTGGCGATTTGGTCGGTAACGAGAAGGTAGTGTCGCGGCCGACAACTACGTGCTTTAAGAGCCACACGGGACTCTGACGATATGCGAGGGAGGACAAGGGGTACGAGCAAAGAGACGAGTACGAACGCAAACAAGGCCGAACGGCGAGGATGACAAGTTTTCAAGAGTCGACGAAGACAATTTCTATGGTTGAGACGAGTGCGAATGAGCTCTGAACTGTGGGGTGCGAAAGCTGCTTTATTCCAGAGTTGTATGTAGGTTTTTATAGTAAACAGAGCCTCTAAGTAAAATATCGAACAAGAAATGAGAGTAGATGTCAAATGGGCGCCAAGCCCTAGCGACCAGAGAAGATAAGAAGGTAGGTGAGATGTCCATATGGGTTCCGAAGGTGATAAGGTAAAAGTTAATCAGCGATGGCGAAATCCCGAACGTTCGGGATCTGTCGCCCGAGCGTAGGTAGCAGGAACAGGTGTTGGAGAACCAATGAAAATAAGCAGGAAGTAACGTACGACCAGGGTGGCCAAGTAATGGTGCAAGATCACATTTGACCGACCATGTGGAAGTCGGGAAGATAAGCGATAAGGACCGACCGACTCACGGAGCACATCGGCCGACCCAGAATACTGGCTCCGACCTCGTAAACACCTATTGTAATACTCCTGTGCGGTTATGGTAAGTATGTGACGTGTGAGCGAACTGACCCAAGTGCTGCCGAACGTCCTTCGGTGGCTTGCGGTCGATCAGGTAGGGACCGACCGTGTTTGGTGTGAGTCGGTGTCTTCGGTACTCGTCTAGCGTTGTTCAGTATCTCCCCAAAGCTTCCCGAATACCTCCCTCAGACCCTAGCGCGGGTGCATGCTCATCAGCGGTGCGGGAGATAGCAGGAGTGGGCGGTGGGCTGCATCCGCATGCGCAGTGTGGGCAATCGGATGCAATCTGGAGGCGGAGGCGCAGACGGTGTCGGAGCATCTGTCAGGCATGGGCCACACTCTAGTATAAGTTGGCGAAGAAAGGGGATGCGTGCAGATAGCGCGCGTGGGTACAATGTGGAGGAGTTGTCCACATTGCGATGCGACGGAGCGTCTGGGGTCTGAAGCTGTCTTGTCGTCATTGGATGCAGTGAGCTGGCGGTGGCTGGTAACTTGGCTTTGTTTGACCAAGTTTGGCCGCCACTGCACCACGTCACTTTACTCTGGTTTTCTCAACTTGTACAGTAACATCGCCTGTGCACGCAGCGTTGATTACGCCCATCTCCCCGAAGACACTGAACTCTCTTATATCAAGACTTCTGCGCCAATTGAGAAGGTTAAGAAATGCAAGCAATTTCATTGGAGACCCAATGAGGTCATTCAGGGTATCAGTTCTGTCTTTTTGTCATCAATACTGACTTCATGCTTCTTTGAGTCGACACAGAGGCTTCCCCTCCCACTCGGGGAAGACGCTTTGCGTGTGTGTTGGACGCTGGACGCTGGCAGTGGGCAGAGAATGCGCGTGGTCGCTGGCGGAGTGCGCACGTACGTGGATCGGCGAGGGCACACTAGGACGTGCTGCTCACTCTTCTCTTTCGTGCAGGTGCGGTCTAACGCCGCCTATTTCCACTGCTCTCTGTCTCTAACAATCTTGTGCTGATGCACTCACATGTTTGTGCAGGCTCTTGCACGTCAATCCCCCCGATTGTGTCTTTGACGAGGATTGAATATGGCCGACGAAGGGCGAGAGCGATAACACCCACACCCCGCACCCGGATGAGCAACAGATCACAGGCTCCACAGGAAAGCAGCCGCCGATGTGCGTCCATCCCTGCCTCTCCTCTCCTCTCCTTACTTTCTTGCTGACACCGACGCGTACATATGCCCGCGTGGACACAGAGAGTGTGACACAACGCTTGCGGAGCTGCAAAGCACCAGCGCCGCCGATGCCGTGAACTTGAACGACAACTCCACGGTGTGAAGGGTGGTGCTGACTGCCCCTGCAGGCTCGCCACCGTCTCTCGCGACTTGACAACCGCCGACACTGTTTCAGGTGCGTAATTGACCGCCTGTGCCAGTGGGCATGCCCAGGTGGCAGCGGAAGTGGTGGACATGCTCGTCGCACCGCCTCTGCACCCACCGGCCCAGCCGTTGTACCTCTCGCTGCCACAGTCTGCCAATGGCCGCTGTGACGGGTGTACTGCCAAGCGCACTATCTGTATTGCCCCTGGTGATTTCTAACAGCACCATCAACGCCGACGGCGCTGCCATGCCTGCAACGTCTACACTGGCACCTCTGATTATGTCTTACTTGAATCTGACCAGTACTCTGTGCCCGTGTCGTCGTTGATATACCAGTCCCAGATCCCGGTGATGTTCAACCCTGGCGTGTTCGGCGAGCTGGATGAGTGGCCGCCGGCGGACATCGTGCAGTTGTAGAGCGCGAACATGACATCCCTCTGCCCCCCCCTCCTCCACTCATCGCCTACTCTCTCAAACCACAACATTGCCTGCATTGCCTGCATTGCCACTGGCATCTCCCTCGCCGTCGGCACCTACACCTTTGGTCTTAACTATATGGCATCCGCCTGCTGCCCGCTGCTCCCACCACCGTCTCATCCCTGCACGCCTCCCACCGCCTTGTCGCCTACATGCTCCCGCACCTCCCACCACCACCTCCGCATGTCCCACCGCCCTGTCATCTCCGCACGCCCCCACTTCTCCCTCCATCTGATTACCTCCCACCCACCTGCACCTCCTTCCCCCATACAGGGTCCGCTCACCGCCTGCATCTTGCCCCATGCCACTGAGAGTATTTAGTTGCTCTCTGCACTGTCAGAGTACGACGATCCCAGTTGTTATATCTCCAACTAATAAGTATACAACGATTTCACTTCTCTCGGGACAAAGAGGGGATGGGAATAGTACCACGTATTAGTCACAAATAAATGTACATAAAGCAATATCAATGGATATGAATAGATTTTCAAAATATCGGGTTTTCTTAATCGATGATATATTCAAGTTTCACACAGCCTGTACGCGAATTGAGACGAATCTACGGGAATGGATCCCAATGGATCTGCCTCGATTTGCCTCTCAAAAAGTCTAAGTTTCCAGAGGGAGAAAGAGGGAAATCCATTCAAAAAGATTCGCCTCTATCTCCCTCGACTGAGTTTTGACTGGGCCTTATTGTCGAGGCTGATGTGATATAGGTCCTCGTCAAGCATGGAGTCCATTGCCTTTGTGCCATCCGCTCGCAGTCAGTGGCGCCTTAGAGGACTCCCTCACTTCGTCATTCTCCTGCCTTTGCCACCTTCCATCTATCAAGAGCCTGTCGTTAACATTCTGGTCTGCGAGCAGAAAATTTTGGTCTTCGAGGCCATTTGCACTTCAAATGACAGTTCTGAGTGCAATTTCAGCGCAATTGCCCCTAGCTACACTCACTTCTCTCTCCATCAACGGCTTGTACGCATATCACGGCCCACGGTATGATAAACCTGCTTTTCATAACCTCTTCCGTGGACTCGACGCTATCCGTATCTCGCCATCTTGGGGATTGGAGCCTCCGCCGCCAGTCCATTGGGATTCATTTGTCATTTTTTGGGAGCACACAATGCAGCATCGGATTCTCAGCCCTCTCGCCTCTCTCTCTCGTTCTCTCACGTCGTTCACTCTTCACAGTGATCTGGACGTCGGCGTTGTCCCTCGGGTCGATTTTTCTCAGCTGGACTTTCCTGCGCTCGCGTCCTTGTCATTGCAGATGATTTTGTTCAACGAGGAAACTCACGTCGAAGACTTCATCGTGCGGCACAAACACGCTGAAGTCGCTGCATCTTGCGCATTGCCACATCGCATCCCATTGCCTTTTGGAAGGCCCGCCGCAGGTCTGGTCTCAGATATGGACTCGTTTTGCAGATGAGATGGAGGCCTTGGTTCAGCTCTCGGTGGAATCCGGCCACAACGGTAACCAAGTCGGGCCACACAATGGCTCTTATGTGCACCTCGACAAAGCTGGCTACTCGTATCTGCGAGTGGACGAGAAGACGTTGGCGGAAGATGATATGGCCGAGCACATGTTCCACGAAGTGGTTCGTTCGAGGCGATGTAATGAGCCTCGTTCGCCATACCACATTCCCGTCACTGCTCCTCCTCCGCCCCTGTTGATCAAAAGATTACACTCTATCGTGCACCGTGTATGCCATCAGGACACTTGTAGCCTCGTGAAGAATTAGTTTTAGGGCAATAGTTACAATGATTGTTTTGAAATGGGCAGTACCAATCGTGATGTCTCTGTCGCAATCATCGTATTGTTACCTGGCAGGACGGCCTTAAGTATACGATCACGCTTGAATAAACTAAGTTACTTACAAATTGAACCTCTTTGATACTTTACCTATCCATTTGAGCCAAGACATATCGTAAACCGTACGGCTTCGCATCCGTTATGCTCACTTATAGTCACTTATCGGCAGGCGGACCCGGAAGAAGCTCTATGAGATTAGGCAGAACCCGGCAAGGTGTAGGTATCCTGTGACGGCACTCGAACTCGTGAGCCTCCGAAAGCGTCCATAAGAGACAAGAGATGTATATAGTGATCCAAACAAAGAACGCCGTCCGTACGTGATCCATGGAATGCCCAACGGGGTCTTCAATCCGGCGTCTGGTATTGGCCTTGCAGATAAGTTCACAGACAGTTGACGCACCTTGGGCTCCGGATTGCCCTCGCAACGATGTTGCGATCGGGAGGACTCGCGCCCCAGTCGGCTTTCCGAAGCTCCTGAAAAATGCATCGTACGAACAAGCGCCGTCGGCCGAGCGAAGAAGGTGGATTAGATTTGGATTGCCCTAACGAACGTTTGAGAGGGAAGAATGCAGATAAGGCGACGCCGGAGGCAGGATGTGACTGAGATGGCGGCCTGGGAGGAGATAAAGATAAGCGCGCGCCTGCTCCAGACGGCTCGAGAGCGACCCGTGGAGTCGAAACTGTAGACAAGCGCAGCTTGAGCGGAGACCTGCGGAGACAAGCATCAGGCGCTCACAGCGTCATATTCCAGCGTCCGCGCCTGTGGTGTCCACGGCGCAGAGAGGCTGCTGAATTGCGGGCTTTGGGAGGAGTGCGGAGGCGAAACAGCCTGAAGGAGGCTCACGTGCGAATCGCGTGACTGACGCGTTGAAGCACCCGTTTGGGACTTGCCGCAGGCTGCCGCCCACCCGCGCAATCTAAGGCTTATCTTATCTTGTTCGGGGAGCCATTAAGGCTCGTCTCCGGGCAATATAAGTAGCATCCCGCTACGCCCTCCATGTACTTTGTTTTCTTCCATCCGCTCTCCCGCTGATCCAGGCAGAAACACATCTCCGAACTTACTTCCTCAGTAAACTTACACAAATCTCACCCATCATGGCCGCGAACGATGCTATGCCCGTTGCTCCGAGTACTGCGACCGAAGTCAAGCGGACTCCGGGGAACGATGTTCCTACTCATCCTCTTGATCCACTGACTGCAGATGAGGTGCGTCTCGTTCCATTTTTCACGCTCTGACATCTTCTCATCATCCTCGGGATCTGCTGTCCAGATTCTCGCAGTCTCGCTCGCGATCCGCCATCATATCGCCGAGAAGACGTCGATCAAGGCCGTTCGCTTCATCACGAACTACCTCCTCCCTCCTCCCAAACGCGCGGTGCTTGCGCATCTCGGCATCCCGCTCGTCACTGGCGAGAAAGTCCGTGAAGAGGACAAGGTTCCGCTCGTCAGAAAAGCCGAAGTTGATGTGAGTATTCTGCATCTACTCGACTCGTCGAGGCTCTGGACGTGGGATGTTGGACGTGGACCTTGCGTTCGGTTAAGTCCGATCCGAGATCTTGCGTGTGTGGAGCCTGGCGCTCACCATGAATTTCGTCATGACTGTCGTGGTCCCCACAAATCATTGCTTGAGGACAACTCACATCCATCTCTTGTTCCATCCTTCATTGTAGAGCTCGGCATGCTGACCCGATTTTCCCTCTCAGTTCTTAGATGTCGTTGCCGGGTGTGTTCCTAAGCGGATTCAGTGCTCTCTCATACTAGGCCACCGCTGAACATGACTATCATAACTCCCGTTATCTGTCCTGGTAACTCACTTACAGTGATGCATACGATGCAATCGTCGCGCTTGACTCGAGCACTGGCAAATGGGCCGTCGAGACCCTTGAAAAGCTTCCGGCGGGTACCCAGCCTCAGCTCTCGCCTGGGGAGCTCCTTGCTTGCGAAGAGATCATCAAGGCCGACGAGCGAGTGCGCGCACTGGCGAAAGCAGTCGGTGAGTTGCCTTCTTTCTTTGGAATCATCTCTGCTTTTTGTATGTAAAAGTCCGGATGTTCACATGGGTTATACATGTAGGTATCGAGCCGCACCAGATTTTCGCCGACGGCTGGTCTATCGGGTACGACGATCGGTTTCCGGTCACGCAGCGCATCCAGCAGGCGCTCATGTTCGCTCGCACATCAGAGCATGATAACTTGTACGGCCATCCTCTGGCAAGATACCCTATCTCCCTCTTTCCTCGTACTCTTGCCTAACATCATCACACAGGACTTCGTCCCCATCGTGGACATCAACGCTGGAAAAGTGATCCACATCGACTACCCCGGCCATTACTTGACGACAGATCCCGCATCGCTCACCGTCTCCTCGACTAAGCCCCCGCCACTCGCTGGCACGGACAACGTTGAATCCGCTAACCGTCCACGCATCCCTCCGCCGATGACGCCGCAGGAGTACCTCCCCGATATCCTGGCGGAGGACGCGAAGAAGGCGGGGAAGGAGTTCAAATTCCGAGATGACATCAAACCACTGCACGTTGTCCAGCCTGAGGGCGTCAGCTTCAAGATGGACGGACACGTTCTGGAATGGCAAAAGTGGAAGATGCACATCGGTGAGCACCGTTCATCAAGACCCTAATGCGAGTTGATACTGATACCAATGTGGGGATAGGCTTCAGCCACCGCGAAGGCATCGCTCTGTCTACGATCACGTACAACGATGATGGGACGGTCAGGCCGATCTTCTATCGGCTTTCGATGGCGGAGATGGTCGTTCCCTACGGTGCACCCGAACACCCGCACCCACGGAAGTTCGCGTTCGACACGTGCGTGATTGTCTTGCTTATTTTAAGCACTGTGAATTGATATAGATAACAGTGGTGAATATGGAATGGGCACCATGGCGAACGAGCTCTCACTTGGTTGCGATTGCCTCGGGCAAATTCACTACCTGGTAAGCCACCGAGCATCTCCGAGTCCATCTCCGATGAACTCGAGCTTACCTTCACGTATCACAGTCTGGCGCGTACACCGGCCACGACGGCTCGGCTGTCGTGATCAAGAACGTCATCTGTATCCATGAGGAGGACGCTGGGTTGCTCTGGAAGCACTCAGATTACCGTGTCGGTGGACGATCACACTCTGTCCGGAGCAGAAGGCTCGTCGTCAGCATGGTTTGCACGCTCGCGAATTACGGTATGTCCCTTCGCTGCTATTGTTACCGCGCGCCATTAACAACCAATCACATCGCAGAGTACATCTGGAACTATTTGTTCTACCAGGACGGCTCCATCGAGCTCGAGATCCGCCTCACTGGGATACTACAGGCCTACGTCTCTGGACCAAATGAGCAGTCTCCATATGGCGTCCAGGTCGCACCCGGCATCACCGCACAAAATCACCAACACATCTTTTCTCTCAGGGTGGACTCCATGGTTGATGGCCTGTCGAATTCCGTCGTCGAGACAGACGTGCTACCTATCCCCCACGCGACTGGCTCTGAGCGAAACTACGCCGGAAACGGCTTCCGCACGCACGAGCGGGTCCTCAAAGAGGCGAGTGAGGGCGCGCGCGACTGGGATGCCGCGACGGACCGCAGATGGCGCATCGTCAACTCGGCGCGGAAGCACTACGCGACCGGTCAGCCCGTCGGGTACTCGCTCGGTGTCAAGGGCGGCGTGACGGCATGGCTGCCGCGGCCGGACGGATGGGTGGGCTCGCGGGCGAAGTTCGCGAGCAAGACGATGTGGGTGATGCGGGACGACGAGCAGGTTGGGACAAAGGGGGGCAGGATGTGGCCTGCAGGGAAGTACGTGCCGCAGGCGCGGGGCGAGCCAGAGGATAGCGTTGGCAAGTGGCTCGAGAAGGACGGAAAGGAGGGGAAGACGATCGAGGACGAGGACTTGGTCGTTTTCCTGACCGTGGGCACGACGCACATCCCGCGGCCGGAAGATTGGCCTGTGTAAGTGTCTTCTCCTGCGCGTTCTCGATGTCCTTCGTGGAGCGCAGCGTCAAAACCTTTACTGACATCGCGTTTTCTGCTAGCATGCCCGTCGACCATCTCCGCGTCACGTTCAAGCCCAGTGGCTTCTTCACTGCCAATCCAGCGCTTGACGTCCCCGGTGGGATCGACCCCAAGAGCGTCAACGCATTCGGAGGCGAAGGCTCGAGTTCGAGTTGCTGCTCAAATTGAACGGGGAAGTTAAAGGACAAAAGAAGCGTAGGTTATAAGTGCCGAAGTTCAAACAAAATGTACTACGAAGGAAATCTCTCGGAATGTAGCTTAATTATAACGGGGCTGGATCTGGCTTATCGGCGTAGCTGAAACGGACATGTTACTACAGCGTGTATCACCCATCTGTTTCCACAATTCCATCTTCATCATCTTCATTCCCCTATGCCGTACAGAGATGCTGGCACACACGACATTCCGATCGGCAAGTCCTACAGCATAGTCGCACCGAGGGCGTCTTCACAGCCTGTCTGATAAGTACTCTCGATTTAGCGCAAGTCCCTTCCACAAGATATCCTGCCGGTAAATGAACGAAGTAAGTGCACGCTGCGCCCATAAGGCCCTACAAGATACCACGAAGCAAGAGAAAGTGGACTAACCGAGGAACCTCCTTCCATACAACCCCGGTGCTATGGACTAAGATGCAGTAAATGAGCACTTCCATAGAAAAGTAGACGCAAGAAACAGAAGCCAGCGCCAAACCGGTTATAGCTGCGAACTTCTTACCCCTATCATCCTCCATCCTCCACGCCCGTCGTGTCGTGCGAGATCGGAGCCTAAATTTGCAGGGACGCGGATTCGAGAATGTGACAAACATTTCCACACGGAACGCGCATGGAGCAGTCGCCTGTGCCGCCTGACGACCCAAAAAAAACATAGGTGGACCCGTGCTCTCAAACGCAATATGATCGAAGACCATACCTCCCGAGTTCCTGATCAAAAGCTGAGGCCTTGCTCACTCTTGGGGATGGGTGGGCCGTCCACCTTCCATACATTCTTCTTCCTCTTATCTCTATTGGCACCGTCTGCGTCATCCATACGATCGTCGTCGACATCCGCAGCGCGCAAGCTGGGGCGGACGCCCAGCGTGGCGCAGAGAAGTTTGTAGCGTGACCGCGTCTGGCGCTGGAGAGCCGAGATATCTACACCATCGTCGTCGGATCCAGTCAGACTTGTGCTCGGATTTGCGCGAGGGAAATGCGACGTGATGTCGAGGAGCTGTCGGGCGTGGTGCATTACACGGCTGTTGTAAAAGTGAATGAGTAGTGCAAAGTCAGAGTCGAGCATGTCACCCGAGGAAGGCTCGGCGCCGTGGCTGGAGACGCAATGCGGCTAATATAATGCGATCTCGCTCATGTAGCTCCATTCCATGTCATGAGCTCAGTCATAGTGATAAATAGCACCTCGGGAGCAAGGTACCCCCGACGACGGCGAAAAAACGCCCAGTGACGTTTTATTGTCATCGTGACCAGGATCGTGCTGTCAGGACATGGATCCTGCCAGCAACCGAGAAGATGACAGGTATGGGCAAGGAAGCCTGATGAGAAATATAACGGCCTCTGGGCATGTCACAAACGAGCAAAAGCAAGACTCAACTCGTCTGTCCTGCCAGTGAGCGCGTAGAGTGCGACCCAAGCCCTTGCAAATCCCTCGTAGAAAGCAATCTCCTCCCACATCTCGAAGCCCTTCTCCTTTCCCAAAGCCCGGCCTTCAATCAGTCCATGGATGCGTCCGTGCACAAAGCCATCTTCATAGCCGCTGTTGTAGAAACTGTGAAACACGTCCTTGTGAGATCAGAAGCAAGTGTCATTTGAAAAAATCATCGCACGCACGTTTGTTCGACGTCGACAAGGTCTTCAAGGTCGAAATCGGCCATGTCAGCAGAAAGACAAGTGTGAAGACTAAAGAAATAGAGGCGACCGAGAGCAGCTGCTCGGGATTTATCTCAGATCTGATATATACATATAGATAATTTCAATCATCTAAGCCCTTGCCAACATCCGATGGATAATGTAACCAGAATTCCTCAACGGCACAGAATCCGGAGTGTAGACACAACCTGACACAACATCTGGATCGAGAGAAGGAACAATACCAAGTCTACGACAGTGATTGTAGTGTAACTTATTTGGTGGCTCCAATCTCTCTCACGCAGCTACGATCTCGGGCAGTGAAAGGCACTCGTGTATCCCACTTAGAACACGCGTAGACCTCGGCACTCCAATCAGGATCGCGGGAACAAGCGATGACCCCATTGGCATCCCGCGTTCTTGGAAATTCGCGAACTATAAACAAAGCGGCCGGATACGAGCTGGGCATTCGTCTATCTTGCGGTTACGATATGGAACTGCTTGGGGTAACTCTGATCGATATCATATCGGTGGAACAGACATACAAGCTAGGTACTTCCAGCTACCGTTCTCAGCACATCACGAAGCAGCTCGAGAAACAGCCACCGATTGGCTGATGCGAGGTTGATTCAGAATTTTCTGCGATAGCTACCCACCCTCATCTGCATCAACGATCTGCGAAGCCAGAAACAGAATGTGGTAAGCGCAAGGTCGCGCGGATGCACGCACGAAGCTGAACTTAGATAGCACGGCGTGTTAACACGAAGGCACCCGGCGAAAATATATCTGCGTTGGTCCTGGCCTGTTCTGCCGTGATAGTTAATTTGCTCATAGTTGGGACAAGGGTGGCCACGCGACCAACGACTGTAATTAGTGCGAGCGACGGAATACAGCGAGACTGGGGACTAAGAAGGCTGAAACACGGAATAAGGAACAGAAGAGACAAACAGTAGAGTGTGATATCGATGCGGGTATCCGACGTCCATAGATGTGCATGCATGCGAAGTAGGGGTGAAGCGACGCTGTTGGAATGAGACCGGACAAGAGGAGAGGAAAACGACGGAAGGAACGTGAGCAGTCGGGCGACGAGGGCAACGCGGACGAGGATGCCTGAGCGTGCGGGTGGGTACTGTCGTAAATGCAGGACCACAAAGCGCGCGAAAATGCGTCCGGATGAAATATTAAGGTTCAGACCTGATAACCGTCATTGACAGCCAAGGGGACTAAAGAAGCAAAAACAGTAGGACGAACCAAGCTGAGCTCCAACGTCCAAACTCTGCGGGCCCACAGCTTCACGCTTCTCGGCTGTTCCCCGTTCGGCGTCAGATCGATTTCGATCCCGTCCCACCAGCACTTCCGCTGAAGCGATGAGCGATAAATCGACAGCAGCGTGAATGTGCAAGCAATTTAGCCGATCGTGAATCGAGAAGCGAGAGGACGAAAACAGAACGCACGGCAGGTTTCCGCCAGAAAAGCAGTAGTTTCTGCGCCGTACTCATCTGGTTGTAGTCGATCGTGACCTGTCGCTCACCTGCTGGAGACGTCGAGTGCACGATGCCTGTCTTGAGCAGAACTAATGCTATTGACGAAATGCAGCATCGCGAAGGCTCCACCGCGCGATACCCCCATTCGTCGTCGCGGTCAAAACCACTGTAGATGAAAGCAAAGAGGATCAGATCAGATAGTCACATGCAAAAATGTGAAAGACAAGAGATTTCACATGTATAGCGAAACATACCTCATGCATAGCATATCGATCAGATGCTGTTCCGCAATATTGTTCTCCTTATTCACATTGCGTTGCAGCGCTGTGAATATGTTGCGCTTGTCGAGCAGATACTCCCCACAACTCCGTTTCAACTCCAGCAGGCCATCGTTGGCGATCCCGTTCGAGTCTGTGGCAGCGCCGCTGTTTTTCGGAGGGATGGAGAAATACTCAAGCTCTTCACGGAGAACAATGATGGCCTGTTTCGTAAGAAGTGGGTTCTGAGCTGGAGCGAATTCAGGCGAAGGTGCGTTCTCGATATATGGCTGTTGTGCGGCAAAGAGACCCGGGGTAGTCTCTGTACCGTAGAACGTGTCTGAGGCGTTGCGGAAGAATTGTAGGACGTAAGAGAAACAATCTGGGTCGAACTAAGGGAGACAACGTTAGCGATCGTGAGTGACGAAGTGCGGCATCAGACATGACAAGACTTGCAGGTTATGCGAATAACACGTACATCTACACCATAGAGCTCTTCCTCTTCCGAGTTCTCTCCACCATCGGAGAGGGCGATACTTTGACGGCTGAGAACAAGGCCGTTGGGGAACAGACATAGGAGGACGGATTCTGGGAGGTTCATGATGGTTTCGCGGTCAACTGAGAAGCGTTTGCCGCGAAGATCGAGAGACAGTCTTGTGAGGAGAGGGGGTTGCAAAGCAGCTTGCGTCGGGACCTGCTGGACCTGCGTTATTGGGAGGAGGACATTGTAGCTGCCATGGCTGACGACGACGGCGACAACCAGCACAGGCGTCTGGGGTTATGTGTTCAAACAGCGCGGGCACAATAGGATAACAGAAAGATTATCTAATTCAGACCTGTTAACCGCCTTCCGGGTTGACGGAGTCGGCAGAACCGAGCAACGAATGGTGTTCCGTTAGTTTACTGGATTTATCGAGCAACAGGAGTGCAACAGGGCCATGAGGCGGCCTGAAGGATCAAATGGGGCAAACGGAGAATTCTTGTTTGTGGGTTCTCCTGAACGGATGATGAGTGATCTCGGTGCGCGAACCCTGCAGCCTCTCACTCGTTTTACTTTTTAAGCAAGAGAACCATCCGACCTCCGTTTCGAATCTCCGACAATTACTATCCTCTGTTTATCCTTCACCACCTCTTCCCAGCTCCTTCCATGCGCGCCCTCCGCCCGCCAATATCCTAATAAACCTCCCTCCTCCATCTATTCCAGCATTTTCTCGATTTAGGCCTATTTCATTTGTCTTCTCTCGCCCTCTCCTAGCCTCTCCCCCCTCTCATCCACATACTCAATTTATCGTCTATTTCTCTGAGGATTTCTGCGTGTCATGACTGCACCTCCTCCGCCCCCCGGAATCTTCAGGCCCTCTGGCCCACACCACTCTATAGCGACCCTCGTTCTCATCGAGAACTCGGAGGAGATGTACCCGCGCTGGAACGATCTTCGAGATCAATATCTTCCTACTCTACTGGGAACCATGAGAATGATAAACCCCGTCGTCCCAGTGCGTCCCTCAATACTTCCTCGAGTGTCCCGGCTGACAACCCCCACAGATTCAAGTGTTATGGCTGACGAGCTGTCCCGCACCTACTTCCGGCGAAATGTCCTCCACACCTCAGAACAGCTCGAGGCAGTTCAATCAGCTTCCGGAGCTGCGCTTCAACCCGCAGCCGAA
The DNA here is from genome assembly GCA_039111635.1 of Heterobasidion occidentale. Taxonomy (NCBI): domain Eukaryota; kingdom Fungi; phylum Basidiomycota; class Agaricomycetes; order Russulales; family Bondarzewiaceae; genus Heterobasidion; species Heterobasidion occidentale. The sequence continues at coordinate 1,041,987 of JBCAQO010000011.1, read as the reverse complement.
CAACCGCATATCGCTGGGAACACTGCATCGTGGCATTGACGCAAGTCCATTCATCGCCTTTTCATTTTCTTCTAACCTACTGCTCGGTCTGACCACGTTCCCGATAGCTCCTCGCATCGACCTATCAAAAGGTTCCTACCACTCGTCATCTGTTCGTCGTCGCAGCCTCGAGCCCTTCAGATGATGTAGATAGCCCCTCACCCATTTCGGGCACTTCGGAGGCCCGTTCCGCATGGAAGTTCCTCGCGGAGAAATTGCATCGAGTACTTCTCCCCATTCATTACACCTTATTTTTTCTGATTATGTTTTCGCAAAAAAGGAAGACATTCACCTGCACATGATCCTCAACCCCAAGAGCGACACAACTGTGTTCGCTGACTTATTTTACGAAACCGTAAGCATTGGTCCTGTCACGGTATCTGATTTTGATCCGATTCGTATTCCCCATTTAGTTGCGTCTGCAAGAGCGCCAGGAATCGTCTGTATGGTTCAAGGTCGATCATCAAAAATATTTCTTTTACCTTTCGAGGGATACTGAAGATGATGGTGCGCGCTTCCTTTTTCGTGGATATGAACGGATTCTCAAACGCTAGCTCGTTTCACAGGCGTGATTGGTGTACCTGGGCAGTCAATGGACCTAATCACGAGTCAAAACGTCCAGCCATGTGCAGCGAACCCTGATTACTACTCATCTGGGCCTCCTAGGATTCCTCTCCCACGAAACAATAGCTTCCCCCCAGCAGCACAACCCTCTCGTCATGCCGGCAGACCATACGGATCGCTTCGACCTGAACCTGAAGAAACAAAGCCGACTCTTGTGAAGCACTTGCAGAAGATCCACGGCCTTACGAAGAAACGCACCTACGGACTCCAGCCAACTCGCCAACCTTTCGTTCGCGACGAAAGTCCAGAAAATCCTTATTCGAAGAACCCTAACCCTAACGGCGATGCCCCAAACTCTTCCCCGACATACACCTCCCCGCCACGCCCCCTGATGCAATCTCGCCGCAGCAGTGGCGTAACGAAAAGAAAGAACTCGGATGCACAGCGACGAGCCAAGCAGTCTCCACCGCTTTTCACCACGACTGTTCGTGATCCTCGGGTGTCGTCTCCCGACTCCGACTCTTCCACTTCCTCGCCGACGTCTGTATCACCGCTAAGCGCTATCGTGCCTGTCATCGCGGTCCCCATGCACGTCGATTACCATTCGTCTATGGCGGGTTTAGGCCTCAAGGGAGGTGTGGACCAACTTCAGGCATTGCCGGCTTCTTCAGGAGACATGACCCCTGAGGTCGTCTATCCCTCTGCTCCCCTTACGGACACCGTCACTCCGATCTGGCACGATGAAAAGCCTTCACCGACCTCACTCGGGATGAACGCTATGGATGTCGGCATGCCTCCAGACCCCGTGGTTCTCGGGCATATCAGCCATAACAGAAACTACAACGAAAACATGACGAGCGCGCCGAACCATATCAACGATGATGCGCAACGGCACCCAAGACAGGCTGCCATGGTGTCGTCTCAAAACTCTCCTGACGGAGTCCCTCTACCGCCGCCGGACTTCCCGCCTCCTAATCGGCCCCCGTATCCGGCGACCGCGTATCCATCTACGAGAGATTCGTTCAGTCGTCCCCAACTGCAACTTGCTCCGAACCTTCTCGTTGCCCCCCCTCCCCCGCAGGTCCAGACCTCACCTATGTCCTTGCATCCCAACCCGCATACGCAGACCCTTGATGACGGCGACAAACCCTTCATCTTCTATCCCGAATACGAGCAAACAATGTCGGCCGGTGAATTCCACAGTTCGCCTGCAGTAGACTATCAAGCAACGCAACCGTACCCACCTCCGCCTCAACCTCCCCCGTCTCATGATAGCTATTCCGCCTCTTGGCCTGCACCGCAGTCCACAGACTATTCCCACATCCTGAATCCCGCGGTCTCGCCTGGCATGCTGAGAAGTATTCCGCTCTCGCACCCCCCGGCGCAGGTCTATGGATACCAATACGGTGTCGGCGGGCCTTCCGCAGCATATATGAATTTCGGGCCTATGCAGCAGCCAGCGGTGCAGACCTGGACAGGTTATTCATAGTGGTAGGCCCGCAACGGTTGCACGTTTCCCTTCTTCTCTTCGTTATCAGTTCGCGCTATCGTGCTCTGACAGTTTGCTTCTCCCTGGTATTTTTTCTTCGCATGAATGCTAACGTGATCTGTCTTCCCGTCGACGTCATGTACTCACAACTGCTAGACTCTTTTCTCGTTGTCATTTTATGTATTCCGATACTCATGTCTGACTTCACGTCTCGCATGCTTAGCGCCCGCGGCGTGAGCACTCACGCCTATTCTTGTTCTGTAGCAAGCATTCATGGACCCCTGTTAGTTCTTTATCTGTGTATGCTAGGTGCTTTTTGGGTTCATTCTTGGTGTCTTCACTGTACGGTACGCCTACGTTTGGTTTTGGGACTTTGTAGGCTACTGTATATCCCCAATGTCACATTTGTCGTTTGCTGACGTCGTCGACGGTTCCTTCCCATCTCTCGTTCAAGAGGTTCGCTTCAGCAGTCTCATCGGTTCCGTGGCCCTCGGGCATGTATTCATACTATCTTTAGTTCTGTCAGTGGAACGAGTTCGACAATGACATGTACCTAGCATCTGCTAAGTTCGTCTCTTCGCATGATAAGGACACGTTCTCACGAAATACCATAGACGCAGTACGACATATCTAAGACTTCTCATAAGACAGCGAACATTGACTACAGCCCTACAAAGCACTTATGCAGACCAATTACTCAAACAGTAGATGATGCCCTCGTAGACGATTGCAACTTCACTGTCCCTTCATGATAGACTCAATGCGAGCTGTCTGAATCCGCGATCGTAGGTCGAGTAAGACCGGATACCCGAAGATGGTGATCGCCGTAATATATGATATCTAAAAACAACGTCACCTTTAGCGAGAATAATCACGTGTATTTGTGGACGAACCGCAGTTGAGAACGGCATCTGGTGTTTCTTCGCCAGCAGGGTTGCGTAAAGCCCTTCTCCGGCGTGTACCACGCCGAGGAATACCCAAATGAAGGCCATGGTTGTCTGCCCACCAACCAGTGAATTTAAAAATTGTCCGACAGCCCACACCGGTGATGGATCGTTGACCGGAGCATAGGTGGTATACACTAGAAAACTGATAAGGGAGAACGTTTCAAACGTTCTGAGAGGGAGGCGGAACGAGGTGATCGGAGGTGCTTTCGCCTGAAAGGCAGGTGAGGCAGTATACTAGTGCCAGCGACGAAGATGCCTACGGTTCCTAGCGCCTCATCTGCGTCCGCCTTCATACTGAGAAGACGAGGTTTGACTTCCTCGTAGCCTGCAAGCGGGGGATCGAATGGCACATGAACGGATTGTCTAGAAGAATTCGCTTTCGTCTGATATGAAAGCTTCATGCCCTGTAGGATACGATACAAGTGAGCAAATAAAGAAAAAAGACATAGTCACACACAAACCTGTGAGTCTATAGACTCCATCTTCGCGCTAGTTATATGCTCTCGGATTTGGCCATAGTGTTTCGCGTACGAGACGAGTGTGTCTGGGTGGCTAGACATATACATGCACAGGAAGCCAGATTTGTCTGCGACGGGGTCGGTCATGGCTGTGCAGGAATACTAGACTACGCGTTTGTTGAATGAAGAGGCGACAAGAGCGAGGGAACAGAACACGCAAGCTCCTCTGAAGTATCTCAGGCGTACCCAGGAACGCGGAACGCGGGCATTATTGAGACATCACGTGTTTTACCCCACTCCGAGTCAGAAGCCTTCGGATTGGACACACCACCCCATTCGCCGGTTTTTTCGACTACAACATTTAAGAACAGTAGATACAGGGTCTCCTGGCTAAGGCAGGTGTCGTTCGTTGTTTGTTGACATGCGATAAAATGCAAATGTCATTGGGAGGCTCTGGCCATGTGCTGACTCAACGTTGTTTGGCAACAGCTTCTGATCCAAACAACCTCCTGGATTTTTCCGAATTTGGCTAGGAATAGCAAAGGCTGGCATCTGGCGCATCGATGCTCCAGCTCACGCGAAGCACCTACAAGTGCAGCCTACAATCTGGCAGAGTACGAACGTACGCTGTCAAAGCACACACAGGTCGTTATGATGGTATGTTTTTTCTTTGACTCGCTACTTAGTGATGAGGCGACTCTCCTTTTTGGGTGACTGATCATGAAGCAGTGGAGTCTGATGTCCTCGAGAGACATTTCCTGCTCAACTAAAAAGCGAACGCTATTATTTCCCGAGACTTGAACCTGTTTTGTCTCCGTCTCGTGCTTTTCTCGGAAGGGGTGTGCACAGTGCCACCATCCACGTTCACACAATCATTCTCGCTGGTCTAAGTCCTAGCGGACAGAGGGCTGGAGGTGATTTCACCGGATGCCGCGTGGAACACTAGTTGCTGCAGCACGGCACCTGATTTGCCGTGGAAATTATAGCAGCGGGCATCACAACTGCATCGAGCCACGCACATGCGGGCTTGATCCATTGTCCATTGTCACCGCTCCAAAATACCCTATTACGGATGCATCTCTAAAGGGTGCAATTCTCCGCCCTTGTCTGGCGCTAGATGTGACGAGGCCTCTTACGTCTTGGAGTCTGGCACCTCATCTCGGAATTCCCCTCGGAAGATTCCCATAGCCCCTTTCCCCTGCTGTTGTCTCACATACTGGTTGTTCTTGTTTATGCTCTCTTTGCCATGCCATCCATATGTAACCCTTCCGGAAGCATGATTTGGTGCTGATTTCCTCATCGAGTACGAGCAGTCGATTTTCCGTCTCCTTTTTTCCGACCGTCCCTCCACCTCAACAAATTGCTTACCATGTCGTTTCTGTAGTCTGTGTTATTGGCGGTGGTCATGCCGGCTGTGAAGCTGCCGCAGGCTCAGCACGCACCGGTGCACGGACCCTCTTGCTCACTCAGCGGTTGGACACGATAGGTGAATTGTCCTGTAATCCCTCCATTGGTGGTGTTGGCAAAGGGACCCTCGTCAGAGAAATCGATGCGCTTGATGGCGTTATGGGCAGAATAGCGGGTAAATGACATACTGTCTATCCGATTGATCCAGGGCTAATGCATCTCGCTCTGGGTTCTAGACAAGGCTGGGATACAGTTCCATATATTGAATCGATCAAAGGGCGCTGCCGTGTGGGTATGTTGTCGTTGTGGCCTTGTCCCGTCTGATCAGCTATCTGACTGACGTGTCCTCCACTGCACAGGGCCCACGAGCTCAGATTGACCGCACACTCTATAAACGGCACATGCAACACACGCTATCTACTTACCCGAACCTCGACATACGTTCCGGAAGCGTTTTCGATCTTGTTTTTGATAACAGCCATTTTAGTGGCGAGTCGGGCTCAAATCAGGAGACATGGGGCACGGTCATTGGCGTTCGTCTAGGTAATTTCCCTTTCAAGGTAAATATTCGTGTTCTTCCACTAAAATCTGCCAGCAGACTCAGGCGAGGTTATCGACTGCTCCCGCGTCATCCTCTGCACGGGCACCTTCCTCTCTGGAGAGATTCACATCGGTATCTTCCAATCACCTTCCTTCGTTCAGCCTGGCCAAACTTAGTGATCCTTTTCCCGAATGCATAGGGATGAAACGCTTCCCCGCTGGGCGTATGAACGAACAACCTACGCATGGCCTGTCTGCTTCCCTCAATGCGGCCGGATTCCAGCTCGGGCGTCTCCAGACTGGTACCCCGGCACGACTTGATGGCAGAACGATCAATTACGATGGCATGGAGCGACAGGATGGAGATCGAGAGCCTCATCCATTCAGCTTCATCAATCGAACCGTCGACAACAAGGTAAACTGAATGAGGAAATTATTTCTCTTGAGGGTGACGATGCCTAATAGGATAACCAAGTGGCATGTTTCAAAACCTTCACCACGCCGGCCACGCACAAACTCATCCGGACAGCATGCATGGTAGCGTTCACATTCAGGAGACCAAGAAGGGTTAGTAGCTTTCACCTGACACGCTTTCATGGAACTCAATCACACTCTGTTCTTAGGCCCAAGATACTGCCCTTCCCTTGAGGCAAAGGTCACCCGATTTGCACAGAAGGAGAATCACACGATCTGGCTTGAGCCTGAAGGATATGACTCTGGTACGTTAGCCGTCAGCATGAATCATATGTTACGAACGTTAAATATCGTTACAGACCTTGTTTATCCCAACGGCATTTCAAACAGTATGTCAGAGGAGCTGCAAGAGCCTATGTTGCGCACGATACCAGGACTAGAGAATGTCAAGATGGTGAAGCCCGCTTATGGCGTTGAGTATGATTTCGTAGACCCAAGAGAGTTAACTGGTGCGATATCAGCTATGTTTTGTTGATGCCAAATTGGCCCTCATTGTCTTCGCTACAACTAGCTACTCTTGAGACAAAACGGATCAAGGTAAGCCGAGCTCTGGGGCCTCTTCTATATTCCATCTAATTGTTCCACAGGGTCTTTTCCTCGCCGGTCAAATCAACGGCACCACAGGGTACGAAGAAGCAGCAGCCCAGGGAGTTATAGCGGGCATAAACGCTGGATTGGAGGCGCAGCAACGTCCCCCCCTGGTTGTCACCCGTGCCGATGGATATGTAGGCGTGATGATTGATGATCTGATTACACGGGGTGCGGAAGAACCCTGTGAGTTTTTCTTGCTCCCGGAACTGTCCCGAAATTTGCTGACATGCCGTAGACCGCATGTTTACTTCGCGATCTGAATACCGTATGACGCTACGAAGCGACAACGCAGACGCGCGCCTAACTGAGAAAGGTATGATGTTCCGCCATGCGACTATCTCGCTGCTCATCTGTCATTCCGTGCACAGGCAGGGTAGCTGGTGTGGTGTCAGATGAGCGATGGGCGATCTTCAATAGAACACGGGACGAGATGGGGCGAATCATGCAGCTCATGAAAGGGCTCGCCTTGAGCCCCCAAGGGTGGGAGAAACATGGATTCGACGTGCGTCGAGACGGGGTCATGCGAAGGTACATTGCTTGACGCGCGCTTGCTCAATTAACCGTTTTCGTTGCTTAAATGATCTGCGGCCATACAGCGCTTTCGACATGCTTCGGTACCCCCATCTGCGAACATCTTCCTTTTTCAAAACCATTCCGGAACTCGCATCCGTGGACCCATATATTCTCTCTCGTATAGATATCGATGGTAGCTCTCATTGGATCATCTCTCATCATTCATTATTCATCTGGTTTTCATAGGTCGCTACTCCTCACACCTTCGGCGGCAAGAAGCGGATCTACGCGCATTTATGGAGGACGAAAGCCTTGAATTACAACATGGAATCAACTACTCCGAAGTTGTTGGCTTGAGCTCCGAAGAGAAGGAGCGGCTGGCCCGTGTTAGACCCCGAAGCCTTGTACGTCACAAGTTTTGGAAGATGAACTTTCATGCTGACTATTGGCTGCCGACTCGTTCTGGCTATTCTATGTGCTCAAGGGGGCTGTCAAGCGAATGGAGGGTATGACGCCCAAGGGCGTCATTGCTCTGCTCAGACATGCTAAGCGTACCTTCGGAAGGACGCACGCGGTGCTCCAGCCTGCCGTACTTTAGCTGCAGCGGGAAGTACACTTCGTCCATGAAGAACATCCCGGGGTTTCCCATCCCGTACATTACATGAGGATCACTAATTCACACTTGCTCGTATCTCACGGCTGTCATGAGTCTGCGGCTGGGTATGGACATCCCATAAAATTAAGCAGAGAGTGGTATCGAAACGACGCCAATTTCCCGGAGCATCACAGAGCCACTACATATAATCCTCAAGCGCTTGATATCAGACTCAATCCGCAATGGACAACATCCCTCCTATCATGTGAGTCATAAGGCACTTCACGCAGAATCCGAAACATCTGCCTCAGAAGAAGTCCTGCGATTGAACGTTGAACGACGGGAGTACAAGAGGTCTTGAGATATACAACATAGGCTCGTACGCGGTGACGTTTTGAGCCAGAAGGGCCGAGAAAGGAGCCGTGCTCACCATGACAACTTCATGGCTAGACATTGCGTATGCCTCGACCATCGAACATTGAACTTAAATTTTGAAGGAGCCGGTAGCGTGAGAGGGCTCTCGCGTCCGCTCTTTTATTAGAGCTGGCTCGTCATCCTGATGTACAACGCCTCTAATGATCTCGTATTAGGTTGCTGCGTGTGCGACAAGCATGGTGAATCAGTGGTATCTACTCCGCCATCGAGATTCATCGGAGGATGGGACACACGATGAACACTGTCGATGTGAGGTTTCACGCACCTATCAGGGAAGTATTGATGCTGAAATAATACTTTTGGTAGCAGTATATCCAAGCATGGCAGCCCCTACCAAGTCTGAGCATCAATTCATAGTTGAACTCACAGAAATCCATTCAGGTTGGTCCAAGCGATCCGGCCTCAATTCGGGGGGACACCACCAGAGTAAAGGAAAAACCGCACAAAAGCTTACTGAAAGACTAGAATTGTGCCTGAGGCGCATTGAGCTTGTCTCATGAGTGGCAGAAGAGTCGGATCAGGAGGGCGTCCACAACGAATACGTGAATTTTGGAGACAGGAGGAGTGTTATCAACTCGCGCTGGACCTTGTCGAAATGAGGTTCCTGTCCATTTGAATTTCAAATTGAAGAGCGCGCCGATCTCTTGGCTCAATATTACGTGATAATTACCAAGTGTCGCCAGCGCCTTCACGTAGTCTTCACGTCTTCGTCAGAGACTCTGGCACAGACAGCCCGACCTGAGTGTGATGCGGGCTATCAGCTAGGCCCTGCTACTTTTTCAGGTGTTGTCGCCCTCTGAGACCAGGTACTCCAGAGGACTACAGCTGTTTTCTGAGAACCTCCTGGTGCGTCTCTGGAGTCTGGTCTCAATCGCATATCTCTTCGCGTGCTAATCTTCAATCTCATCGCATGCAGATGGCACTAATTAGTTGGGCGACTAACGATTGTCATCCATTTGTTCCTGATCGTTCAGTCTCGTGCCCCACTGGTTTTGGCGCTGCAGTGCAATTTGCTGCTTCTTCCGATCCCGAAAGCTACACACGGGCGTTCGTGAAGGAGCGCCAGTTATGCCGTCTTACGTCTGTAATGTCGAGGTGTGTGCCTTCCGGTATTTTCTGTCTCAATGTCCTCATCCATGTACCCGTTGCGAATTTTCGATAGACAGCAGAATACACCGAGATGCACTGCCATCGTTCCTTGAGCCAGATTATCTTGCGATGGTCATGAGCAACGAAAGCAAATAAACATAGCCACAAATCGTGCCCGCCACCCTTAATTTAACGATGAAGTCTTGACAGTGATCTTCTTGGCATCTCTGCACGCGTGTGACTCGTGGATTCCGAGGGACTCCGTCGAACGCTCGTCGATCCGCTGGTATAAATTGGGGAGGGGAGATTGCGCGGTGACACCGACGGTGTTCCCGCTCGTGCAGATACCCCAAATACCCCTTCCCGTCTACGCTTCTGCTGCCATTTGGATCACTCGTTCTCCGAGATGTATTCGATTGTACTTGCCACCCTCGCCCTTTCTGTCGTATCAGGTGAGTCAGAGTTGATACTTGATTACCGCATTGTCATTGAGCAGCATTTTCTCTTTGCGTGTTCAGCTTCGGCTGCGGTATCCGGCTCATTCGCTGCTTCGACCATCAACGGCCTCCTGGCCCTTGCCCATGAGCCCCAATCCATTTACGCGCGACAGTCACTCGATCCCAGCACTCTTCCTGCTGCGGTCAGTCTTCAGATTTCATTGGCACATTGTCTTATAGTCGCTCACCTTCACTTCTGTTATATAGTGCAAATCAGCTTGCACTTCGATTTATACCACCTTGAATGTACGTCTCGAGCCAGCTCGCTCCAAATTGACGTGCGATATTCACGTTCTGATTGTCATATTCCATAGGATTGCACGACGGCTGCATGTACCTGCACCACCACGAACGGCGATGAACTCGAGGGCTGTGTCAACTGCCTGGTCTCTCTCTCCCCTACAACGTCTCAGATACAGCTGGGGCAGGAAATTCTCAACAGTATGTGCACGTTTGTCGTGATCGTCTCACGAGTTCAACTCATTTTTTTAAAATCAGACTACGATGACTTGTGTTCTGGAAGCGGGATCGCAGTCCCTTCGCTATCTGTACGTAGCCATATCAGAATGCATATTTTTTCCCATCCGTTGATGTTCCTTTTTCGGCACACGGCGTAGCTTTCGTACAGCGCTAGCCCGTCCGCTTCGGTTGTTACCGCCACCAATACTCGTTCGATCATAACCGCCACAGAGGTCGGCTTGAGCACTGTCGCATCTTCTTCGAGAACAATCACGGCGGCTGCAGCTACGAGCTCCATCGCTGATTCTTCTAACACCAATGACGCGTCTTTGGGCCCACAAGGTGTAAGCAGCAGCAGTGTCCCTAGTGGGATTTTTGGCAACGGCGCAATGTCTATCGAAGTCTCTAAGGCAGGTGTTGTGTGTACAGGTCTGTTTGCTGGTGTGGCTGTTTTCTTCGGTGCTTTGTGAAGCCTATAGCGCACATATCTTATTCCTGTCTAACATACTACTTTACGAAATCCATCACGTTTTCGAGTCTGCAAACCGCCATGCTGGAGCAAAGAAGAACAGGGACTGATCTGGAGGAGACGCGGGGAAATGATCGAGGCCGCGACGGGGAAGTGCCGGGTTCGATGCGGAGCGCTAATGCCGATCTCCGCAAAGACTCAACCAGGCTTATGTACTTCTGTTTGAGATCCAGGTGGAGCGCACGGCGCACACAGCCTCCTCAACTTCGTCTTCACACCGACGACGACGACGACGACGGCGACGGGGCGTGCAATGGTCCACCGACCGACCGACTCTCGCTTGCTGTCCAACCTACTCACACACGAACGAGACTACACGAAACAGCTCCTCTCCTTACTCGACTCGGCTTCTCACGCATCCCTATCCTCCTTTGCCGCGTATGCCTCGGCATCACCTCCCACTGTCTCGCGCGCTGTAGTGGCCGTCGCGGGGTCGCTAGCGGGCGCGGATGACGCGTTGAGGAGGTACGCGCAGTCTGTGGACGCATGGCGCGAACACCTCACGAGGTTGAAAGACCTCGAGGACGACGTCGGAAACATCATGCGCGACCGCGAAATTTTGTGCGTTGCAACGCGTCCTGGACCCTTCTTGAATACTGATAGCCATGTCACCAGAGTCACACGTCTCATCAAGGCCTCGAAACACCAGAAACCGACCCGCGACTCCTTCATAGCCAACATCGGACCCTCCCCCTCTTCCATGTCCCAGTCCTCTCTCAGCTCGTCCAACTCGACCTCTCCCGCTTCGTCCAAACTATCCGCCGCGCAAGCCGAACTACAAGCATGCGAAACACACCTTGCTACTAAAGAGCGCGAGCTGGATGCCATGCGCGTCAGCGCAGTCAGACAGGGTCTCTACGTGCGATGCACGGCCATGGTGGAGTGCGGCTGGACATGGGGAGAGATGGGAAAGGAAGGCCTGCGCGCACTGGAAGGCATGGACGTGTCCAATAGCCATGGTGAGCTCTCATCAGCCCTATGTATATATATATTTGCCTCGCCCGAATCTGGCCTGCTGTCTCTCGCTGCTCCGGAAATAGCCCAGATGAGTGGGCTTGTGGACGGTGACATCTGATGTTCGTACCACAATAAACCTGCTCTGTGCTGGTCATCATTTGCCAGCTGCACTGATCGACGTCTTGCTGATAACTTTGGTTTTTACTGACTTGTTCTGTTTCTGTTCAGCGAACGACATACACAAACCATTACCCGACCCAATGCACCATCCACTAGGCTCGGACATGTCCTCACTAGGTCCTTCACAGTCCGCGTCTCAAATCGCCCTCCCTCTCGAGAACGGATTTGCAGAGCATGGGCGAGTTCATCACCATCACCATCATCATTCCTGTCCTTCGTCTGACCCTCGTCCATGTGTAGATCCATGCGCGCAGCAAGCCCGACCTCGCACCGAGCCTCAGAAGAGAACGAAAGATACATGCTCCACATCGAGCCCGCGCACTCGATCTCAGAATTCGTGCTCCCGCAACGTATCGGGATGGAGCGCCGCATCACTGAGGAGGACGAACCCCCAGACGGCAGTAGCTCCTCGGAGAACGGAGAAGCGGGCCCACTTCAGGTAGTAGAGAACGCCCGATTCGCGCAGGCGGCCCCCGAGGCCTCCGGCCGGACGGCGCTTCCCCGCCGGTTCACATTACGCTCGCATCAGCGGCGGGGAAGTGGGAGTAGTGTCTCGGAACGCCCGCCGATCCCGCAGAGGGGCGGATCGAACGGTATGACGTCAAGTGTGTCTGAGCCTCAGGTCGCGATGCCGAGAGAACGGAAGACGAGCGGAATCTTTGGGAGCATCGCGGGGTTATTCAGAAGCGGACAGAAAGGAGATAACGGGCGGTGGAAGACGCGGACAGAGAAGAACCTGAAGCAGGCGCGCAAGGGAGAGAGCGATAGCGAGGACGAAGCGCCTCAGCGTAGAATGCCGTTCACACGGAGGGCGTCGGAAGATGAGACAGTTCGCCGCCGCCCGCAGGCGAACGGAAGTCCTGGTGGGCAGAGGCTGAGGAAACGGAGTTTACGACGAGCGCCTGATGCGGATACCAGCGCGGCGGAGAATGGATGGGCGAGCGAGGGTGGGTTAGCAATGGGTTCAAGGACTCGAAAAGGGAAGGGAAGGGCAGAGACCTCGCCAGCCCCGGAGGTGCCTGCTCTGCCGTCTCCGACGACGCACAAGACTAAGGTCGGTCGGACGCAGTCCATGTCCCAGGCGGGCCCATCGACGCTTTCGCGCAATAGTTCGTTGTCGAGGACAAGTGGCTTGAGCGCGAGCTCTGCACCTCCATTGGTTACAAACGTTTCTCGTAGAGTGTCTCCTGCGTCGGCGCCCCCAGTCGAACATCACCCAGGAGGCGGCATCACAGCTTCACAATCCACGGGTGCTCTCAATCACAGCGCGTCGACAGCACGCAAACGCGCCTCAGCGCCTCCGACGAGCAAGGCGTCGACCTGGACGGGTTCCCATCCCCATCCCCAATCAAGCGCGCACACCTATGCTCGCGCAGCATTGTCTAACGGTCAGCCAGGTCAGCCGTCGTTGATGTCGATCGTAGAAGGCGTGACGCGAGCAAACAGAGACGGTTGGGCAGCGCATACGCGGGAAGTGGACCTCAGTCCAGCAAGCAGTCCTGGGGCGAGCCCTGGGGGCGGCGGGCTGGTCGGCGTCAAGGCGCCGCCTCCGCTGAAAGACTACAATCTTCGAGGAGAAGGCGGGAAGGGCCTTGCGTTCGAGAGCGTCGTCGCGCCTCCACCTTTGACTGGCCCAGGCTCTGCAGGCGCGAACGCGAAGGTGGAAGTTCCAAAGTCGCTCGAATTGGCCAGGCCGACGCCGATCCCTGCGAAGATGCCATTGCGGAGCGCGCTGAAGACCCCGAGCCGGACGCCTTCACCGATGCGCCCGCCGCCCGTCCATAGGATACCTCAGCACTCATCGCCCCAACCACAACCCTCGTCGTCTAAGGCCATCGAGCAAGTTTCGCCAGAAAAAGAGGATGATGACACTTCTTCCATATCGTCGTACGAGACGGGTCACGAAGTCTTCGACGATGAGCCAGAGCCAGAGGTTCCCCCTCCCCCACCAGAGAAGTCTGGCCCACGGTCAACAGGGTCAGACGTGTCTTCCTCAACACTCACCGCCTTCGGCAATGCCAATGGAACTGCCAATGGAGCCGCCGATGCGAACGAGGCGACCGCTCCGCCTGTCCGAAGAAAATCCGTGCGGATGTCTCTACAACCTACTTTCTCTCCTACGCCGCCAGCCCTGGAAGACGATGACGATGGACAGCTATGGAATGGCACAAGAACCTCGAACGGAAAGGCGCATCCGGAGGTGGGCGATTTGTGGGTCGACTCGAGTGACGAGGATGAGGAGTACTCGAGAGCGAAGGCTGCGTTGCGGAAGGTGTCGAAGAAGAAGTGGTAAGCTCTGCACGCCGAATTCAGCGTCCCAGAGCCGCGCTTGGATCTCTTTCTCCGCTCGTTTGACAAGGACAAGGACATTCATCCGACCAGCCTTTGCACAGCCGATTCGGCACTCATATATGTATTCATGTGTATTCTGATTTTGATTTATTTTTTATTCCTTCAATTCGTTCTCTGTGATTGGTTCGTGTCCTTCTACATTTCTCATGGCATTTTCCTCGCTCGACTGCGTCTTTTTACTCTTGTAGACTATACTCTACAGCACGATAGTCCTAGTCACGACATTACCATTATTTTGCGACCGGATCGCCCAAGCCCCTTCCCCGCTGTACACGACGACGTCATCACCTCGTCCCGAGAATTAAATTACATAATCAAGTGACATCAAGCCAAACAAGCGCAAGCACGAATAATAAAGAAACTGGTGAAACGGCGAAGACAAACACATCTTCATCGTCGCGCCCATTCGTGCTGAAGCCGCAGCATCTGTCTTATTTATCCCTACCGCCATAAGAACGCGCGATCTTGCCTCGCAGCATCCTATCCACGCTTCGCGACAGCACACACGAGTAAACGAACATGTCCGAGGAAGAGCAGCACACGCAATCAGAAGTCACGCCAAAAGTTGAGGACGGCAATGCGCCGATCAACGTGAAGGTGCGCATCTTGTGCTCAGGCTGTCATGGCGGGCGTTGTGGGGCTGATTGTGCGAAAATGCTGGGATATCGACCCGCCGCAACGCTTATTGTGCGATGCGCGATCGTTGCGCTCGCGTGCGGCTGGGACGGCGGCTTCCTCTGGGCGGCGTTGTTCGTGTAGGTCGTCACGTCCCAGGGGGAGGAAGTTTTCTTCAAGATCAAGCGCAACACGAAGCTGAGCAAGCTACAAGGCGCGTATGCGAACAAGGTGGGCAAGGACGTGGGCAGCATTCGGTGCGTTTGCGTGGTTAATTCATGTGGCGGGATATTCGCTGAACTCTGCACCTCTGCTTCTTGTTTGAACACGAATCTGCCACCGGGCGTGCAGCTTTTTGTACGACGGGAACAGGATAAACGATGATGACACACCCGCATCGTTGGACATGGAGGACAACGGTATGTGGATCCTTTGCCGCCTTTGATCGGCCGTATCTGATCGTTGGTACCAGATACGATCGATGTGATGGTGGAGCGTGAGTTTTCGCATGATCAACGACTAACAGCGTTTGCTCACAACCATTATCTGATATCTCTAGAGGTCGGAGGTCAGGGGTCGATGTGATTTTTTTTTGCATTTATATCGCTTTCTGCCTAGGTTCTGTGTGTCTCTCCCGACTATTCGCTACCCTTTTTCCTTATTTCTCCTTAGCGCGTCTCTTTACGCTCCCGCCTGTCGTGTCATCGTCGTAATTCCATCGAATCAGCAATGTATCAACTCTTGTGGCATCCATTTGACACTAAGACGTGTCACTGGCTTCTACCAGTTGTCGCAAATCCAATGGAAGAGCCCAGGGTCTTGCTCCCAAAGGGTTCGAGCTCGACCCTTCAAAAGCCACTGATCACTCTGCCTCGCGACTGCAATGCAAATTGCCGTGTACAATATATAGACCAAATGGGTATCGAGCGAAGGTACTATGACATACAGATGGCACAGATATATGTACTTCGATGGTATCAAAAATATGGCTTGAGTGAATAATAGTACGGTGTCGATGGCCGCCCTAGATACGATCATGTCAAGTATAGGGAAGGCGACACGATCAAAGAGGTCCGATTCGTCCCTCACCCGCGCGTCCAGAGAAAAAGTACAACAGGGGACATCGACGCATTTTCTTAATGTCAGCTTAAACGAAGAACATTGCCGCAACGCCGGCGACGCCTGCCATCGCAATCGCCGTCTTCGATGCCTCCATGTTGGTGACGCCACCGTTTCTAGCGCTCGTTGCGGAGGTAGATGCAGCGGCCGGAGTCGAAGTAGCTTCTACTGTCGAAGACGTGGAGGGGGAGCTGGTTACCGGGCTAGTGATAGTGGCTGCAGTGCTACTGACAAGCGTGCTCGTCGGGATCGTAAGGGTTGGAGGGACACCGTCGGAAGAGAAATCGTCGGGGAAGTGATGGTGGCGGAATCAGTGGATTGGCTGGGCAAGGCGGAGCCTGTGCCAGTGATGGAGGACAGCACAGAGCTGGCGATTGTGCTCACGCTCAGAGGGAGGGAGGGTCCAGAAATGCTCCCTGTGTCGGTCTCCGTGTGGGTTCCAGCGTGAGTTCCAGTGTGAGTTCCCGAGTGACTTCCGCTATCAGTCCCCGAGTGAGTTGCAGTTTGAGTTGCGGTTGGACTTCTCGTGTGGGTTCCGGTGTGCGTTGTAGCGGAGGCACCGGTGTGTGATAGAGAGGTGGGCGCGGTGGATGTCGTCCCGTTAGAAACGGAGGGGAAGGACTCGGTAGACGCGACTGACACAGTAGTGAGCGCGCTCGTGGCGATAGGTGGGGTCAGAAGGAGCTATGAGACAAGAGTCAAGGTCAGGTCTCGTGAGACGGGAAGTTGCATACCGAAGAGTGAACTTGTCGACGAGCAACCTCGGGAGCGGCTTGAGCTGCAACAATGGATTGTCAGTGAGCATGCGCTGAATAGAGAAAGGTTGTGTGCGGATGCATACCTCCCCCAGCAAGCACAGTTAGAAAGAGCGCGATGACGACGAAGCCTTGCATCGTAGGTAGTAGAGAAGCTGCAAACGCTTTTTTGGCCAGGTCTCAAGAATGAATGAAGACGGGATGGGCTAGGAGATGCTGAATTGCAGACGAGATATTTATATGGATGCGGTCAGTCAACCAAGAATGCTGAGGGCGGTGCTTAACTGGCGTTGATTGAGCCGTGCTGAGAGCGCATGTCACCCGGCAGGGTGCAAGAGGATGCCAATTGAGGACATCATCGTGCTCCCTGCATGTGCGCGCGCCTAGATCCAGCGGGATGCCATGCCCGTGAATGGACATGCAGAAACTCAACTGGATCAGCCGATGGACGCTGTCTATATCTGCAACCTTCCCTGGCATGAGGATTCGCGTCATGAGGCCGCGTTCGCGCATGATTAAAAAGGGATCATACAGCGCAGAAATTATGTACCTAATCGAGATGATTTGCAAGGTGAAGCAGAGCGGTTGTGAGCACAGGAAGCTACAGGAAGAGCAAGGACAGAGGCGTGTGGGCTAAAGTTCAATTGCAGGTGGTATAGGTGACAGATCGTTTTATCACCGCAGCACTTTTTTGGTAGTCATAGAGATGTACATCGAGGTGTCCGGACGTTCCAATCGCTGTTATTGAAGAATCAAGATGTTCCACGTCAGAGGTACTGTGGTTTGAACTTGAACGTTTGAACGTCGAACGCGACGAACGAGCACTCAGGCAAGTCACTTGACTATTACGCATCGCTGACAAACAAAACTTTGCATCTTTTCCAGACAACGTCAATGGCCAGGCATTTTAGTAGTCGCTTCACAGGTGTGGATGATCGAATTACTACTGGTATGAATAAAATAGACGTGTTATATTGAAGGAGCAAGAGGGGACACTTCATTGATTGTAATAAATGGTCAGCCTGACCAAAGACCGTTTGAGTTACCTCAGGTAACTCAAACGGTCTTTGGTCGACAGCACATCGGATCGATTCTTCAATTGACATTCAATTTTGCCCGTCGCAGTCTACCGCCCAAATTATATTGATGATTTCGACGATCATTTCAGCTCTGGTGCACAGGACGTCCCGGCTCTTGTTCTTGATGACAAGGGCGTGAGGATCTTTCTCAGTTAAGGATGTCTCAAGTTCGTCTGTGCACTGGGTTCAAGTCTTGGTCCTTCAGCTAGCGGAGATGAACGATATGTAGGCCATACTCAACCAGAGAAAGTGCTACCTGTGCAGACACATCTTGACTCCAAGAGAGTTTTTCGATGTCGGCCTGCCGCTTTGACTCCAGATCTCACTGTACCTGAATCTACGAAGCTGACTTCTGTCTGTGTACAATGTTTACACTTTTTTCACTAAAAATAAGTTCAGGACATCAATAGAGGGCTGCGTTACAAGACACCCAATGAGAATGTTAAGCTGGCCACCACCCCTACCATGGATGCCCTGACCTGGACAGCGCCACCCGTAAGTCCCGGAATGTTGTTCTTGCTCTCAGTAGTTGCAGCTGAGCCAGCCGCGGACGTCGTCGCAGTCGCATCTCCCCATGCGACGGCAGAGTCAGCGGGAGACGTAGCGACAGCACCAGAAGAGACGGAGAGCTATCGACGTGTTGAATGTACAATCAGAGAGAACAAAGGGCGGATCGAGACGCACAGTAAGGTCCCCGACAGGAGCCCCACCGGCGATGCAATAAGCCTCGTAATCTAGCAGTCGAAAATTGACGAGTCGTTCTTTGTAAAGATAAACATTGTGAGCCCACTCGTGAGATAAGCCTGTCCTATATCTTGGTTCGTCTGCGTAGGGTTGAGCGAGACGACACAGTCGACGCAGGCTTCCAGTTCTCCAGCATTTGTGCTCGAGCAACATACGGATGCGGTCGATGTAGTGCAGAGCTGAACATTCGATCAGATACGCGCGGGAGACCGTGTCACAGACCTAGTCACCTAGTCCTCACATTGAGCGTGTCAACGATTGACGTGCAGGAAGGTTGCCACTGTATAGAATAAAGTGATCTATGTGAGTATGCCTGCGAAGTAGATATTCTTGCGGACATACGGTAGTGGGGATGTCGCTAGGCGTGATTGATAGTGCTCGTAGAGTAGGTGCCCGATTCCAACGTGGACGCAAGAGTTCATGCAGGGAGAACGGGCTTGAAGCCCGTGCTAGCAGGAATAGATCAGATGGAAAAATACCAACGGTCAAGCAAGAAGGCTGATAGCATACCTGCACTTGTGGACAGCACGAGCACAATGGGGACAAGTACGAACATGAAGGGAGGGATACTACGTCAATGGGGATGGGTCAGGCTCGGAGACACATCGTCGGGGGTCATTGGGCCTTCATTGTTATAGAGCCGACACACGGTCAGCTGTCAAGCAAAGCGGTCCTGAATATAAGTTGATGGACGCCAGTCAAGCGGTGAACGTGATGAAAATTCCGGTAGCTTCATTGTACTTTTGAGTTGCTGACCAGCTATCGGAGGCTGTCCAAGTCGTGTATCAGGGACAATGGGGGCTTAGACTATCAAGCAAACTGATGCGAAATCCGTGAACTAATCTGCATACGTGCACAGGGAAAAAGTGAAGTTGCTTTCAAGTTGCGGCAATGATCTATTTATCAGCGGCAATTAGCGACAAGCGATTTAACATACTGTATCCAGGTCTGACTGGTCCGTTTAGCGTGAAGTCCCACCTGGTACCTGAAACCTCCTTGACAGATTGACAATGCCAGTCGATCAAAAAATCTAGAAGCAATACAAGATAATCAGCATGAGATAGGCAACTGGAAGGCTTTGAGATATCCAACTCATGCCCAGGACGCACAGAGGAACAGTCGGGTTTATTCTGACGAGACAAAACTAGCTCACTACTTGGTCACTCGGGTGCTCAGTGAAATGGAGAACATCGAATCCTTGTCCATAATTGTCATCCCAGACAAACGTACTCTCGTGATTTTCTCTCCCGAATGCCGCAAGCAACTTCTCTGCCTCCTCACCGCCGTTCACGACGGGTCGCGCCTCGTGTTTTGTCTTGCTTTTGGCGCCTTGCCCCCAGATTTTCTTCTCGCCCTTCGTCAAGAACGTCCCGATGTGGCGGAATGTCAGGCTGATCCTTTCTCCTCCCTGGAACTGTTCCGCCGGGGACTTTGTCTTCATAGGGCGCTTGTCCGTGTGGATGCTGTGCATCCACTTATTATTTGTGTCTAGGCCCATGATAAACATGGAGTTATGGGGCAGCGGGATGCGTTGGGTGATCCTCGGTGTGGCAGCTGCAGCATCTTTCTCTTTTTTCGTGCGCAAAAACATCGTGCGCTGCGCACCGAGACTAACGTTCACGATGTTCGACCCACGGACGACGTCGACAGTCTTGTCGGAGTGCTCAGATATGTAGTCTGCACCCGTGCGGTAGTGCTGAATGAGGACGTGGTTCACGGGGTGATTGAGCGCCTTCTCGACGTGTTGTCGAATTAGCGAGACAGTGGAGGAGAATGGCTGAAGCGGAGGGGTGAAATCAGCGGGATGGCGGTAGATTGGGAAGCTGGGCTTGATTTCAGAAGCATTGTCATGAAAAACAGAAGATGACGTACCTGCCATCAGTGTCTACTGCTCCTTCTACCGCGACGAGACGTGGTACCTCTCCACCTCCATTACCTGACCTCAACCTGTTGTTCTTGAATAAGAATGGTATCACATACCTCGGTGAAGCATGGTGTGCCATTGTACCTCTTTTCTCAGATTCTCGAAGGCTATAGCACACAAATCTTCGGGGAGAATGTCGAGCACCAGAGAAGTATCACCCTCTCCTATCTTACCGATGTCACCACTTGAAGTTTGTTGGTCCTTGGACATACGAGAAAGCTCGGTAACAGCAAAAGTGGTGACGGCAATAGGACATAGCGAGATGCTTAAATATACAAGCTGTGGGAATTAAAACGGCCTGATGACTCGGCGTGGCAACTGACTGTCAGCGAATGAGACTCCGCGTAAACAACCAGAACGTTCGAGCCCGTAGCCTCATACGTTGCATGCTCAGAACAACAGTAGATGTGATAAGCAAACAGAGGAAGGTAGGGAGTGTGAGGGATAGTGTGCTGGACTGTGAGGTACGAAGTGGTTTTACAGAGAACGAGAACCACAACAACATCACATCGCAACATCCGCCGACACCCACCCCTAAATTAATTGTTCAACACAGATTACAATGAACATCCACTGTCCATTGATTCTAGAAATCAACCCTCTGAAAGCCGCTTCCACACTTCCACAGGTCCTTCGTACACCTATCTGTTCGGCCACACATCGGCCATAATTGAAGACCGCCGCTAGAAAGCCGGATTGTTATGGTATCGGGGCTAGCTAATTGTCGAGGTCAAGTACAACCTCCGTCTTCTGACACTGGAGAGCCGATCCGGCCGGCCGTTTGGCGGTCACATAGGGTTCGGGCCCGAAGAACCGGCTGTCGGGCAAGTCGCCCAACGAGGTGGGGTACAGGCGCTTCCTCAACCACACACGCTCCTCAGGCGTCGGGATGGTGTGGCGTGATGAGCTGTTGACCCACTCTACCGGTATGGGCCCATCTTCTTGGGAGTCGAACTGCAGGACGTTCCGGCGCAGGTCAGTGCTCCAGTATGGTTCAACCTCAGAAAGGGTGATCCAGCCCATGTGCAGGAGGCGCCAGAGCCCCTGATGGGAGACTTTGAGTTTGTGCTGCTTGACATTCCGCAGGTGCCAATCGTGATCCACCAACGCACGGACGGGGTCGAAAGGTACAATCACCGCAGGATTGGGCTCCCACGCGAAATCGTGAATTTTGATTTTCTGCTCGATGAGTTCTCGATGAATGGTTTCCGGGTCCTTCTTGGAGGGTTTCTCTTCGGAGACCACTTCAGTCGGTGCAAGGGATGGCGACCGTACTTCCGCAGGTGATTTCAGATCTTGTTCCATATCGATGTCATTATGGAGTGTCACGATAGATAGACTTCGTGTAAGAGGGCTCAGTGTCTGGACTTGTGGCACAGTTGCGGCGATACTGTGCTGATCAGAGACGAGGGATGGCGAGAGATAGGATACATTCAAGGAATGAGGAGAGGATGGTGGCGTCGAGGCAGTGTCGGTGGATTCCGCGAACCGCCGCTTCTTAGGAGAGGGCGTTGAAGTAGGAAGAGGAGTTGAGCGCTTCCTCGGCGAGAGCGTCGAAGAATGGAGAAGAGTTGGAGCTGAAGTCGCGGCCATGGGCGTGTGATCAAGAATGTCCGTTGGCATGGATGCTTGACTCTTCTGGTTGAGATGTGGACTGGTGCGGCCTTGAATGGAGTTGCGAGTGCGACGAGGAGACATGTTAAGACAGAAGTATAATTCGGGAGAACAGAGATTGACGAAGTACAAGAGAGCGAGAAAACTGCCATGAAAGAGCACAACGCGCGCTTATAAGCCACCGGACCTTCAATTATTGTTGGCTGAACCACGCACCTTCTACAAATGGAATGGTCAGAGCAACGATGCGGCGAAACCTTCCTTCACAGCGTAACAATCAAGTCAACAAATTCTAAAGCGTGTTCGTCAGTATAACAATTGTCATGTATGGCGAATTGTTGTGGATTGGGACAGGGAGACAACAGAAGGGGAGTGGTCAATTGATGATGGTGGTTCAAGGAAGGCAAGCACAGGAGGTGACTGGGCCCGCTCGCCATGAGTGCCAGTCGATCGAACTCGGCCCAATAAGGAAATCCATCACAATTAGCCGCGTGTTTTGCGCTGTGCGCGTCTACTTTTTCTCATCAGGTGACTCAAATCCGTATCAGATGTTTCAACCTCCTGGTTGCCGGAGAAAACGCCTCGGCGAGCGCGCGAGGTGGGCTGTGTCTGCGAACCAACTTCCACATCGTGCTGGATTGCCATATCAGAGCTCGAACCCACATAGACTGCGTCAGCGTAAACGTGGGTCCGTATAACGTACCTGCGTCCAATCTAGACTATAACGGCTACCACATTGGATGACAAGCAATCTACTCACAAATCAGAAGAGGGTCGATGAGCAACCATCATTGGAAGAGAGGGTTATTGTGAATGAGTCAAACACCGTACCTCAAACCCTCGGAACAGCGACCCATACAGGTGCGATCTCCACCGGAAGTCCAGCTTCCTTCCATGCCTTGTACCCTCCAACGACATCAGTAGCATTCAACAGCCCAAGATCCTGTAGAGCAGCAGCAGCGAGGGAGCTCGTGTAGCCCTCCTGGCATATAATTATGACTCGCAAATCGTATCGAGTTGCGATCTCCAGCCGTCCGTCTGTACACCGCGGGTCGAAGCGCCACTCCAACACGTTCCGCTCAATGACAAGCGAGCCGCTGATGGCACCGTACTCTTCGCGCTGTGCCTGCGGACGGATGTCGACGAGAAGCACTGGCATGGGGATCGCCGCGTCGTGTAGCTCGTCAAACGCTTGCTGCGGCGACACCCGCTGAAGCCGCGTCCGCGCGCCTTCGAGGACCTGTGCAATCGAGCGGGAGCCCGGCGGCGGGAGTAATGGGTCAATGAGGCGCTGTGCGGACTTCTGCATTACATCCCAGAGCGCGGCTTCGTCATACGCGGTCCAGCCAATTTCATGCACGCGCGCAATCCACCGTTTGCTCTCGTCGTACAACGGCTGGATACGTCCGACAAACTTGGACGATGCGAGCAGTGCCGCGCGCTGCACGTGCACGGGCGCGGACCCGCAAATGAGAAGTGAAGTCGGGCCGGCGCCCGTCGTTGCGATCGCGAAGAGGTACTCCTTGAGCGCGAGGATACGATGCAGGTGCTCTGCTACCTGACGCAGAAACTGTGCATCGTCCTTTTTGGAGAAGGTGAGGACGACCGCAACTTTTACCTCGTCGACGAGCCTGACTTTGCGCAGCGCGCGCACGGCGATCTTCTCGGCGACTTGGTCGCGGACATCGTCAAGCGTGCGGAGGGGTGCAGCGTCGTCTTTAGTAGCAGAGGTGGTGGTGGTGGTGGGGGTGGGGGAGAAAACAGGAGTCTCGACGCTCGAATTGCTGAGTTGTTCGCGGTGATAGACCCTGAAAGCATTATGGAAGGATAAGGGGCGATCTGTGGGAGGTGGGGGAAGACTCTTCGATGTGGATGTTGGGGATTGTTGCTTGGGAGATGGACCCTTTGTTAGCGCGTCCGTGGCCATGGGGGGTGTTCCAAGTCTCAAGAAGGCGTTGTAACTAGTTAGTGAGATTCCAATATCGACCAGCTGAATCAAGCTTTCTATTTCACCGCCCACAGTATACAGGAGGTCCTAGTTTGTTGAACAGTCGGAACGCTCTAACGGGACTGATATGACATACCTTGGTAAATACGACTGCGTATAAATGAATGAGATAGCGTATGGCTCGAAGTGTAAAGCCCTATTCTGACTGGAACAAAGGTTGGAGGTTCGTGTTGAAAGTGTCGAAAGGCCGGATTTCAGTTCATGACCACGTGGTTCTCTTTCTTCCGCTCTTCGTTGCTCAGGCTGGTTCGGTCACGGCTGCAATCTCTGCTTCCTGTCCCAAGGTAAGTCTGTTCCATAGTCTGTTCCATGCAGGCTGCTCACGTTGTTCATGAATGCTTGCTCCAATGCATTGACTTGACAAACACACATAGAAATTCAATATGTCGTTCATAACCGCCTTCTCAAAACCCTCTACTTCTGCCCTCACTCCCCTGCGGGCGCTGCAAACTCAGACACGCAGTGTGTCATCTTCTCCGTATGGCCGCACGCATGTCTGGAAGCGCCGTCCAAACAAGCTCCCTAACCCTGTCGTTCCACAATTCCCGCAACGCGTGATCCGTTCGGACGGTTCCACCTTCACGCACTGGACGACGTCCCCCCGCTCCGTGATACGCCTCACGCGCGACGTCACTAACAACCCTATGTGGAACGTTTCGTCGCTCACAAGCGAGGATGCCGAGGAGGAGAGCTCGACGACAGGCAGATTGGGACGTTTTAACCGCAGATTCGTCGAGGTTGGTGCTCGAGGCTCCGGTGGGCAGGAGGTCGATTGGATTGGTGAGGCAGAGGTTCAGGCGCCAGAAAGCTCAGCTGGAAAGGGGGAAAGGGCATGAAGCATACGGCGTATATGCTGAACGCGAAGAGGCTCGTGCGACTCTACCTGTTATTGTGAGTAAACTATGTGATACGATTGCTCAACAGCACGCCGCCAGCTTTGTTCGATACAGGAACTCCTCTCTTCGGCGTGTTTGCAGAACCTACATAGACGTGATTAATCGCACCCATTTCAGACACTCACACAGCACGCGACTTTCTCTCGGTGTATCCTGTTAATCTCTACACCGGCTCAGCAACCAGTTACAGATATCGAGTCCACACTCCCTATACCCTCCTCGCGAGAAAGGTGTGAGCTGCCATCGTTGCAGTGCTGCAGACTCCGATGCAACCCATGGTGGAGAGTAACATGACCTGGTCTCCTTTGACCACCGCCTTAAATGCAGTCTTTGAAAGTTGTTATTGCACAACCGATAATGGTTGTGGCCTCAGTGAACCTCAATCTCTATCAAAGGCTGCTTCCAAATCGGTCGAAACGATCGTTGCGCGTTCGACGGTCTTGAGCTTGAACAGATTGTTCGAATATATGCAAAAATAACACAAATCCATAAATATATATCAAAAGTCAAGAAATAAGCCTATGTAATCAGGAAAAATGGTTTCCCAAAAACAGTATTGTCAAGCACTATCATCATAATATCTAGAGGCCTTGAGCTTGAATGAGCAATCTTATCTTATGAAAGCATAAAAAAGTGCTCACCAAGTCATATCTTCTCTAGCTTCCTGAGCCTTCCTCAACAATCTCTACATCAGGTACAGTGTCATGCTCATGAACAGACTGTGAGGACTGTGAAAATTCTGTTTCTGGTAAGCTATGAGCAACCTCTAGTTCCTGCTGAATGGAGGAATGAACTATTGGAGTTGAAATTCCAGACATTTCCTCAACTGTGTTGTTTAAGCTAACAACTATCATGATGATTGTTGGATATATTCCCTGAAATTAACTAGTTAGGAAAGTTACAATATTGGAAAGATAACCTACAATAATAAATATACCAATGCTTGTGAACATATCATATTCAATGCCGCCCAAAGTTATAAATGGTGAAATAATAAGAAAAATCTATTGAAATGAGTTAGCCTAGTAAAAGAATATTTATAAGATTATTACCCATAGACCACAATATAAGATACTAGATTCCATAAGTAAAGCAAGAAGCTTTTCAACCTGAGTTTTTTTATTTTTTGTTAAATGAGCCTTAACAGATTGTTGATATTCCCTTTGAATAGAGTAAATTAGTTATCAGTTAGGCTTTTGCTTAGAGATAAGACACAAACCATGCTTTGTATGCTATTAAGATTGTAATCAGCAAGTTTGTTATTCATTCTAGTCCATATTGTGCCATGTGGAAATATCCTCCATAAAGATATTCCCAGTTTTGTATTGTATTTCCAATAACATTGATCACACAATTTAAAATTGTGACAACTAAAAATAAATTAGTATTATAAATAGGCAGAAGAGTTAAATAAAAGTCACTTGTGGTTATTATAAATATACCTTTGAGAAAAACCATGATATAATGGTTTTCCCACAGTGTTTGGGCTCTCCATACTATCACAATGCTTCCTGATAATGCCTAAGATTTATTTTAGTTCTCTTTGTAAAATAGAGTAGAAGTAACAACAAACAATAATTGTTTGCAAGATTATGTCTATAGTGTCAAAAATGACAATTTTTTGATCAGTCTTGGAAAACTTATTTTCCAATCCCTGATTATCTGTTAAAATAAGAATATTGTGGATACTTTGAATGGTTCCAATCACAAAATCCAACCATATGATTGCTGCTGCTACAAACATTAGCAAAGTGATAGCAAACATATATGTTTTGGCCCTGGATATAATTGTTCCTTGGCTATATGACTTTAAAATGTTTCAAAGTTATTGACAGATATTCAAAAACTCACTAAAAAAGGTGTATTAGACAAAGAACCAGAATAGAATAAATTCCTAAATGTTAAAATATTAAGATCAGTCATTTTTAAGACTAAGGCAATGATCACAAACCAAAGAAAAAAGAAGTGATAATTAGTTGAGAGATATTTCCTAGAGTGACATTCCCAATATGCTGAATGATTTCAGGGTTTTCAGATACATTCATGGTGTAGACCACTGGGGAGGGCAAATGCTAAGCTTGTGGATGTGAATGAAGGGGTAAAGTAATCCGAGTCATGACAGTTTATATATCACCAATGGACTGAACACAAAGATATTGATTGAAGAAAGATCTAGCAAGAACCATAGATTTATCATATTGAGGCTTGATTGAATATTAAGGCTTGATTGATTGACCAGTTACACAGATACTAGAGATTGCACATGCATCGGAAGAATCATCCTGATCCACCTGCCCCACAACTGTCCCATCAATACTGAATTCTACACCAAAGGCGACAAGTTGATCCGAGACATCTTTGTCAGGCGCGAAGAAGGCGCAGAGTTAGCAACTGCATATGAGCATATATCACTCTCACAGCTCGGGAGTTGAGCAAAACAAGGTGATCCAATATCATGCAGCTGAAACATTTGGTATCACAGAGAGAAAGATGGCGCCCTTGTATGTCCAGGCTTTCGAAATCAGAACCCTGCGATCAACCTCAGGTGATTATTGTGCTGCATGCTCTGGGTGTTCGCCTTCGAAATGCTGCATGATGCTGAGGCTCTACCTTTACACATCAATCCACACGCACAGACCTGAACGGACTGCGCCTGCCGTGAAAGGACGAGACAGATCGGTGACGACGCCTTGTAAGTAGATTTCGGGAGTTGAGACGCACCATCAACAAGCCGCACATGCTCTACTTCTCACCTCGCTCCTATGCAGTGTTGCAAACTGAATGTACACCTCTGTCTGCGAAAATAGATATGCGATCATTGCGCACCGGGTAACTCGTGTGCTTTACTTGTCCAGCTGATGAGAGGCGAAAGCTCATCTTCGCAGCCTCGTTTCTGCCCTAGAGAAGATCAATGCGTTTCCAGAAACCTGCTAGTTCGCAGCAGCCATGACGACTGTGAGAATCGCGGAACACACCTTGGGAAGATAGACAGGACATGCTCGAAGGCTGTGTCTCTTGAGTACAGAGGCGCAAGCTCGGATGCTGTCCGATGAAATCATACGAGCATACAGGTGCGCTGATAGGTGGTCGGAAGCGTGAATACAGGAAAGCAGGGCACTATGTCCGCAACGCTCGATGGGCAGCCTGATGGAGATAGAACACCGCAGGGAGTTTAATACTTTGAACGGTATCTGTTTCAGTGATGCACCGGAACTCACAACCCAGAAAATGTCAGATCATCCGACCCTCATACAGATGCCATCCTACACAGCATGGGATGCGGAAGAGATGAACGACCCGGGAAGAACGATCAGGCCCGACGCGCTCGTCGCAGTGTGCATGCGCCTTGCCTGTGGAGAATCAAGATGCGCGCGTGCGAGAGGCTTTCAGGCTTGCGCTTGCCGCGCACGAAGGACTGCGAGGAGGCCAGGACAGTAATGGCATCCATGGGTGCGATTCTATGATACAATCGTCTGTTCATTCACGCCTACACTCGTCGAGATAGCGCGGGATGCTCGTCCTCGGATCAATGATTGATAAAAGAACGAAGGGTAGAACGCGCTTTCTTTACGCAAATGCACTGTCAGCGCGACAGGTCTCCCCGTTATGCACATTATGGGTACATGCCTAGACATGAACAGCGCTCATCTGGCACAAAGAGTGCGAGCTCAGTCTGTGTCTGCCCCAGAAACGGGCATGCAATGCTCACCATCTTTCCATCAAGCTCGCTAGCTGGGTGATCAGGAGGCTGCATTTATCGAAGGGCATAATAAATGAGGATATAACGACACAAGAGAGTGGAAGCAGAGCCACGTACAATGTCCAGCAGTGGACATTTCTCTCTCAAGATTTCTGAGATCCCCAGCTCGGAGTTTCCTCCTCCCTCGACTTTGTCTCCGTTCTGAAGCACCAGCGATACGCATTTACATGGGGCTCAAAGACGGTCGGGCGTGGTGGTCAAGGTCGGAACGGACTGAGGTGTTGATGAGGATCGAGTCGTTCCAATATCTTTGTTTCTCCGCTCGTGTCAGAGGGTCATCGCCTGCACGCTCCTGCGTGCGACGAAGTCTCTCGTTGGAGTTCAAGATGATGTTCAGGCATTTTATCGCTAGCGACGACAGTGTTATCAGATATGGATATCCGAAGACTACGTCAGAGGGTGAATGAGGACAGCCAATGTTGCTGCATTTGGGACACTGGCCACTGGCCAGTGTCAGCGGTTGTCGCCGCAAAGTGACGTTCTCTTCGTCTACATCAAACAATGTCCTCCGAGCACACTTTGCTCTCCCCTCTTCACGTAAAATACATCCAAAATCTAGGCAACGTGCGTATCTTCTCCAGCCCAAAATTCCACTGCGACATATTCCAGCAACTCATGACTGACGCGCTCCACGGCAGAGCAAAGATGACCTCGCCTACCACCTCACTGCGCACCTGCGCATGAACGCGGTCTACTGGGGCCTCACGGCGCTGTGCGTAATGGACCGCAAGGACGCGCTCGACCGCGACGAGATGGTTGAGTACGTGATGAGCTGCTGGGACGACGAGGCAGGTCTGTTTGATTTGATCTGTGGGAGAACGTGATGAGCTGATCGGGGCGGGTGGGGGCTTTCGGGGGTGTTGGTGGGGTATTGGTTTTGGATGGCGCGAGCAGGCGCATTCGGTGCACATCCGGACCACGACGCGCATATCCTCGACGCTAAGCGCTATCCAGATCCTCGTCATGCACGACGCGCTCGATCGCCTGGACATCCCTCGCGTCGTCCGATGTACGCTCTGCTCCCCTCCCTTTACCTTTGGGCCTTTCGCAACTCACGCATCCATCGTCCCTCTCGCCACGCCCCCTTCGCACTTGAATCCCTGCTAGTCATACTCTCCCTCCAGCACCCCTCAGGCATCTTCGCAGGGGACACATTCGGCGAGCTCGACACGCGCTTCCTCTACTGCGCCGTCTCCGCGCTCTCCCTCCTCGGCACGCTCGACCAGCTCGACCGCGACAAGACCGTCGCGTACCTCGTGCAGTGCCGAACTTCGACGGCGGGTTCGGGAGCGTCGCCGGCGCGGAGAGCCACGCCGCGCAAGGTGCGTCGCGGGGCCCGCGTCCCGTCTTTGCCTTCTTTCTTATCGTCTTTGCATCTGATATTGACTCGACAACCTGACTTGGCGCGCTTAGTGTTCGTGTGCACGGCCGCGCTCGCGATCCTGGACAGGCTCGACGTCGTCGACGTGCCGACGCTGGGGTGGTGGCTCGCTGAACGACAGATGCCGAGCGGCGGACTCAACGGGCGCCCCGAGAAGCTCGAAGACGTGCGTACTCTACTTCCCGCACGCTCGCTTTACGACGTACTGACGTCCGCGCACGCTCTGCCAGGTGTGCTACAGCTTTTGGGTGCTCTCCTCGATGTCGATCTTGGACAAGATGACCTGGATCGACACGGACAAACTCATCGCGTTCATCCTCTCCGCGCAGGTCCGTCGCTTTTTTTTCTCTCATCACCTCCGTCAATCCTGACGCCTCTCTTTGCTGGACACAGGATCCCGACGCAGGTGGCATCGCCGACAGACCGGGGAACGTCGCGGACGTGTTCCACACGCTGTTCGGGCTTGCGGGGCTCTCGCTGCTCGGTTTCCCGGGCCTGGTCGACATCGACCCCGTGTACTGCATGCCGGCGAGCGTCATCGAAGCCAGGGGACTGCGCAAGAGCTGGAAGGCGCTCCCGAGGCGCGAGTCATGAATCTAAAAGACTGGGCGGTTTCGCGTGTAGTATATCGTGCACCGGGCTTGGATTTGGGCGCGGACTTGTGCTTTTGAGGTGCGCATCTCTCCTGTGCGGATGCGCGGATCATAGTCCGGACTGACGATGTCGAATTTCCTTTCGCAGGGAGAGACGTGTACTCTAATGTACCAAGTATTTCTGTGGAATGCGAATATTGCGTGTGTTCTTCCATGGTTGTGTCCGCATTCTCGCTTGTACATTTTTTCTGTCGTGTTCGGCGCTCGGTGGTCTTTGGGTTGTCCTCAATGGTGCGCGCGTTCGGTGTTATCATTGCGAGTATCCGGCTGATGTGATCGACCAGGATCGACCAGATCTAATAGTGATCGACGTTTATCCGAGCAGCTGCATTAGGCATGATAGCACATTGTCGTGATTCTACATGCTCCCATCGTCCTCTGCAGTCCCATTGGCGCTGGCGCGCGCACGCTTGATAGAAGGAGAGATCACACCTTTTGGGGTCGACCCGCCGACCTCCGAGGGCGAAAGCAGCTCTAGCTCCCCCATTTCAGTTGTGTGTGTGACATATATGCTTGTTTACGGACAGCATAGCAACGGCGAACGCTTCAAAACCTTCCTTGTATATACACGCCGCGCCTTCATCTCTAACACTCACCATCTCTGCTCGTCCTTCGTTTCGCGGCACGCACGTCGACCGTGCACTGACCGCAAATACCTCCGTATCACATATTACCCACACTCGTTCCCCCTCGCTCGTTGACGTGCCCGTGAGTGCGGGCCTTTGTTCCGAGAATAGCGCAAATTATTCTTCCGCGCGTGCGTAGCCAGGGCGGAAGCATATTAGCGGGGACTTACCGGAATAGGCAAGCGAGGTGCGTGGACGCGGTCTGGTGCCCTGTTGGTTGTGTGGTCCCCTCGCGTCGTGCCCGTCTCTGCCTGCGTCTGCTCTCCCCTGTAGGCAAGCCACGAGGCTACTGATCGTCCGTAGTCGCTGCTGCTGCCGCCGCCGCCACCGAGGCCCCTCCTGGTCCATCGTGCTCGCTGCGCCCCCCGCGCTCCAGCCAGACGCACCGTACCTCAGAAAACCCATAAAAAAATTACCTTTCACACATCCCACGCCGCGACACCGTCCTCCTTATCGACTAATCTCCTCCTCCCTTGACGAGCTTCACTGTCCTCTTCCTCGTTCTCGTTCTCGTTTCCTCTCTTCTTGCTCGGAACTATTCGGACTTTGTATACTTACCAATGCCATCATCACCACAGTACCCTTCGCCTATTCTCCAATCCTCCGCTAACCCGTCCCAGTCACACTCCCAACCCGACTCCCCAATAACCGATCCCGACGCGCGCCGCGCGCCGCACACGCCAGCACCGCCGCAGCCGACGTCGAGCCCCTCGCCGCACCCAACATCCGAAGAGGGCTACCCGTCGTGGCTCCCGAAGCGCCCGTCCGTGCCCGTGCCCGCCTCCACCGTGCAATCGTCGACGATCAACATGCTCGCGAACGAGCCCAGCCCCGGCGCCGGCCCGAGCGAGATGGGCGCGTGGGGCGGGCGCAAGCCGACGCCGCGCTCGGTGCGCATCGTCAGCCTGCAGGACTCGTTCGGCTTCCGCCGCGAGCCGACCGACCAGACCGCGTTCACGGCCGCGCCAGGCGCGCCCCCCGTCGCGCACTCGCGGGTGTGGTCGCGCGCGACCGGCGCCGGGCTGTCGCCGACGGTGTTCTCCCCCACGGTGGACGGGCGGCTTGGGCAGGCGCAGGCCCCGCGGTTCCGGGCATGGGGGCTGAATCTGCGGCTACTGCGGGACCCGTCATGGCGGTCGCGGCTGCACTTCTTCCTCTTCCCCATCCTCGTCTTCTTTCACGTGCCGCTGCAGACATTTTTCGACTTCAACGCTGTATTTATACTTATCCAGTGAGCCTGTTTCCTCTTCTGTCGAGTGTCGGGCGGACGCGTCGGCGGGGTTTCGATGCGATGCGATGCGCGGCGTGCTTGCTGACGCGTTACGTGACGTGCAGAGTCTCCAAGTTTCCCAATCCGGTCGCGCCTGGCGTGCCCGGCTCCGGTCGGAACTGGGCCCTGGGCGCTGCCGCCTACGTCGCCTGCTGGTCGGTCTGGATCCTCGCCGTCTTCATTGGATATGAGCTCGTTTACTCCTTCTACCGCCGCTGGAGGTTCAGTCAGTCTCCACGAAAACATAAAAAAAACATATCCTTCTGCTGACACACACACTGCACAGAACGCCCCCTCATCCTCCCGCTCTACCTCTCCGCACCCGCCTTCAACCTCGTCTCTATGACTTCCTACACCCACTTCTGCTTCATGCAGCACATACGCGCCTCCGCCTTCCCGCGCCTCAACCCCGACGCGAAACTCCCCGCAACGCACCCCCACGCCCGCACCTACGAGGGCTCCCTCCGCGACGCCCTCGCCGAGACGTGCTATTTCTACTCTCAAAATCTGCCCACCGTCGCCCTGCTCCTGCCCCGCGCAGGCATCGCCCTCGCGCTGCTGCTCCAGTTTTACAGCCCCGAGCAGCTGCCCGGCGGGCTCACGCTCGCGGACGTCGACGCGAGCATCGCGAGGCGCGACGGGACGTATTTCGACCAGGGGAACGGCACGCTCTCTGGGTATGCTAAGGGAGTGCTCATCGCGAACGCCGCTTGGACCGCGTGGCGCGTTCTCGTCCTCCTCGTCAGCTGGTGAGTCCCTCGCGCGATCGCTCGCACCTCGCAGGAAAATCTCACTCCACGGGCACGCGCATCATGTCGCTGCTGCTACAGGATGGGTCTCTGGCTCTTCAGCGGGTACGGATGTGCTGGGATCTGCGGGCCGCGCTCGCGCTGGGAAGAAGAGGAGGCGGAAAAGTCGCGCGCGCTGTACTTCGACGAGAAGGGCGCGCACTACGACCCCGCGATGGCCGCGGTGCTGGCCGAGGTGGCCGTGGCCGACGCGCTCCCGTGGAGCTGGAAGGAGTGCACATACCTGCGCGTGCAGGAGGCGTACGAGTTTTGTCTCACCCTGCAGCCGCCGCTGGCCGCGCGCGGGGCGATGACGGGGAAGAAGGCGCACGGGGGAGACTTGCCGGAAATCCAGCGTCAGGGTGGGTTCGATGGTATGGAGCAGGTGCTTGCTGCTGTCGGTCTTGGTGGCGGCGCGATCCCGCAGCCCGGGCGCCGAGGCATGTTGTCACAGGATCTGTTTGACACGCCGAGGGAGGGCGGGACGCGCGATAGCAGTCTCGCTGCGGGCGTCATACCAAAGGTGGAGCGACAGGACGACGACGGGACAGGCAAGCTCCCGTACCCGTTCACGGGCTTCGGCGCGAAGCAAGAGAAAGACGGGTCGAGCCAGGAGCAGATACCGTTCCCGCCATCACCTGCGCCGGAGGACGTCGAGACGGATGACTTTATCGAGGATGACGAAGGGCTGGACGGGCTGGACGTGGATCCGCTCGACGGGGAGTTTGGCGAGAGCTTTGGCGGGGAGGGGCTCGAGTATGTCCAGGAGGAGACGGAGCCGCGCACGAGCGAGGACCCGTCCTCCTTCTCCGGGCGCGCGTCCAACTCGCTCTCCAGCCTCGGCCAGCCGGTGTCCACCCGCTATCCATTCCAGTTCCGTCACCCCGCGCGCGGCGGGAGCGTCTCCTCCGCCTCGCACCACACCCCGCAGTCAAAGTCGACGTCCACGCACACGCGCTCGACGCGCAACTCGCGCAGCACGCGCTCCACCGGCAACCGCGAGTCCTCCGACTCGCCCATGTCCCACGGCACGTCGTCCGGCGCGCCCAGCCCCGTCGCCGCGCGCGGCACGGGCCTCATGGGCCTCATCGGGAGCATGCCCATGCCCCCGCGGCACCCCACGACCGCCGGCCAGCGCAGACAGCGCTCGGGCACCGTCCCGATCCCGTCCTCGCCGTCCCCCGCGGGCACCAGCAGCGGCGCGGGCCTCGGCCCCATGTCCTTCCCGCCGCGGATGCGCGCGCGCACGCGTACAGAGAGCGCAGAGACGGACACCAGCCCGCAGGTGCTGTATGAGTCCGACGGCGAGCAGGAGGTCGTGGGCGCGCTCGATCTGGGGCCCGGCGCGTCGGAGGACGAGGAGGGCCAAGCGCGCACGGACCAGGCGTCGCCCGAGCCTGAGGGGTCGCAGGAGGCGCTCGAGCAGGAGGACAGCGTCGGCCTGCTGTCGCACGCCCCGAGCCCGAAGGGCTCGTTCGGCGGCCTCCGGGCCCGCGCGGGCAGCGTCGTGTCGCTCTCGCGGGGCGCGCGCTCGCGCTCGCGGCACACGAGCTCTGGGTCCGGGTCGCGCAGCGGCTCGAACTCGCGGCACAACTCGAACGGCAGCCCCGCGGGGGCGTCAGCGGTGTCGCTCGCGCTCGGCGGGCGCGGCGTCGGGCGCGCGCACAGCCGCGGGCACAGGAACGGGCACGGGCACGGGATCCGCACACGCGCGCAGTCGCTCATCCAGAGCGTGGCGTCCGCGTCGCGCTCGAGCGTCGAGCTCGTCACGGGGCGCCGCGCGCGCGCGCAGTCGGTGGTGCGGCTGGAGGACTACGACGACGGCGAGCGGGGCACGATCACGGGCACGGAGAGCTCGCCGTATTACTCCGAGGACGCGGAAGCGCTGAGCAGCCCCGAGAACTACACGTTTGGGCGGCCGATCGCCGGCGGCGCCGGGCTCGCGAGGCGCGCGGTCGGGCGGCAGCAGCAGCGGCAGGCCGAGAGCGAGCGCGAGGTCGAGATTGAGGTCGAGGGCGAGAAGACGGATGGGGAGATGGGCATGGGCATGGAGATGGAGATGGAGATGGGGATGGGGATGGAGATGACGGAGAACGCGCTGCCGAGCTCGGCATCGAATTCGCCGCCGCACCAGCGCCGCCGTGCGCAGTCCGCCGTGTCTGAGATCGCGCCGTCGGAGCGCACGCTGTCGTACGCGCCCCCGTCCGCGCTCCCGCAGCCCGCGTCGCCGTCCCCGCCCGCCCCACAGCCCATCCCGACGCGCTCTGTCGCGAGCCCGTCGGGCACGCAGTACCTCAGCGCGAACGAGGACGTGAGCACCGCCGCACCATCGTTCGTCACGGCGCCGCCGACGGTTGAGGGGCACACGGACTCGAGCGGCGCGACGCCGTCGAGCTGGGGCGGACTGGAGCACTACATGGAGGGGAGGGACTGGAAGCCGGTGTAAAACCGTCTGGGCCTGGCCTCGCGGCTGCAGCATGCTGCTGCACATCACGAACGAATGAACACGGCGTGCATGACGCGTGCTTATCTGGCATCGCTCACGACCCTCGCGATGCGTTTCTGCTTTCCGCTTTCCGATCTTCGCTGCTTTCATTTCATTTCATTTGTTGTCTTTTTTGCTTCTTACTTCGTCTTTTGTTTATCCCCTTCGTCCGCATTTCTCGTCTTCTTCACAAGTCACAGCCTGCTTTCATCTTCGCTTGGTTTCACATTATGGAAACTGCTCTCTTCCACACATCTGTCGGCCCGCTCTGCACTTCCTCCGCCTTCCGCATGTACTTATTCGTCACTTAGACATCATCGCAGTCGTCTCGGCGGCGGCCCCGTCGTCGCTCGTGCGTTCTTCGACTTTTCTAACCTACCTTCAGCAAACAGCAGCAACCAAGCTTACCTCCTTGCTTACTTGCAATTTCTAGCTCACTCCCCCCTTACACACTTGACATCAGTAACTCCATGTTCTTGTGACCCTCTTGCGATACCTTTCGACCCCGCTTCTTCTTGACGCTTGACGACGGCCCACAGCGATCTCACGCCGGCGCCGTCCACGAGTCTACGACCCCAACCATCCTAATCCTCCGCTTACCTGTTGCCATCCTATAGTTGAAATTCAATAAAATCTGTTATGCTTTTCATTCGCATGAGGGATGTGCGGTGCCCATGTGTGCCTTGCATGATGTGCGGCAGACGGGACGGGATTGTGCATATTGAGGCCTTGAGGAATGATATATTTCCATGTCTGCCTCTAAGCTAAAACAAGATGATCCATAAATTAGGGGAAAAGATGTATTATATGTACTCGAGAAATAGGTAGAGCGCTTGTAGAACAGCAGCGTTTTCGTCAGTAATGCTCCTTCTCGAGCATCGCGGCCGGGTCCGTCACATCGATGCCAGCAGCCTCCGCTACAACAAAAAAAACATGTAAATAACAATCGACAAAGAAAGAAACAGACTCGTGGCAGCCACGCACCCTCGATCTGCTTCACCGGGCCCGTGAACCACTTGCGCGCGCTGAGGAACCAAAACCCAAGGCTGTACGCGAGCACGATGCCGACCGCGACGATCGCGTAGTTGAGCGTCTGTGAGTTTACCGGGTTGAGCTCGGGCAGGATGAACACGATCGAGATGAACGCGATCCAGGTGACCGCGGTGATCGCGACGGGGAATGAAAACACGCCGAGGTGGAACGGCCCGCGGACGAACTGATCGTGATAGACGACGCGGAGGGCGATAGGGATCGCTGAGAAACAAAGAGTTGAGCGCATATGTGGGTGGGTGGGTGCAAGAGCAAAATTTACCGTAGGAGATGTAGAGGCCGATAGTGGCGATACTAGTCGCTGCGGAGAATGCAACGCTGCTGCCAAGACTGGGCAGGCCAAGGATAAAGCTGAGTGTGCAGGCGAGCCAGACTGCGCAGGAAAGTAGAGAATTTCGGTCATCGTGTTGCTGCGCGGGATGGGATGGGCACATGCTTACCAGTCCGCACAGGCGACTTCCACCGTTTATCGACAGAATGGAAAAACTTGTGTCCGGGGATACCTCCGTCGCGGGCGAACGCATACATCATGCGCGAGTTCGACGTTACAGAGAATGTACTAGGAAGATCATCAATATCAATGTTACTTTTCAGAAAAACATCGGTCAAGAGAACCTACCCGCAGAAGAACATAGCGCCAATAACGATGACCTGTTAATTTGACATGAATCTACATTCTTGCCCTGCATAGTCGGTCAGATGGGAGGGCTCACCATGAGCACGATGGCGCCCTTCTCGCCAACCGTGTCGAGGAATATCTGTGTGACGGGCTGACCAGTGGCCGTCCCGACCGTGGCGTCATAGTCCTGCATGGAAAAGAGCAGGCCGAGGAGGAGGAACCAGCCGAGAACAGCTGAGACGCCGATGGCCATAACAATGCCTATAGAACCAGCCATCGCCGCGTTGTGGGTCTCCTCTGTCATCTAGTTATCCAAGCGTCAGACGCCGTTCACAGGCACGAACAAAAACAAGTTAGTCAGTGTTTACTCACATGCGCGCTAGCGTCAAACCCTTCAAGTATTCAGAATGCAAAATTCAGCATGCATTCCGATTCGGTGAGGGAAATGGGGAAGTATCCCAAAGCGCCGACGCACCTGTGAGCGTATACTGCGCCATCAAAATGCCGACAACCACGACATACGCAGAGCTCGCGCGCTCTGACCATCCGGGCCCGTCGACGCCCGTGCCATCAATGAATTGTGTGAACACGTAACTGCCGGACTGGTGCGTCGGCGCCTTGACGAGAATCGCAATCACGAGCGAGACAGTGCCCACCGCATGCCACCAGACGGAGATGTTGTTGAGGTATTTGAGGCTGTGCACGCCGAAGGTGTTGATCATGCCTGGGGATCGAGGTGAGCGAGATTGCAAAGTGTGTAGGTGTTCACACAAAATATATGCGCATATGTGCACTCATCATGCGCAAAACTAGGGAAGGTGAAGGG
This sequence comes from Heterobasidion occidentale, assembly GCA_039111635.1. NCBI lineage: Eukaryota > Fungi > Basidiomycota > Agaricomycetes > Russulales > Bondarzewiaceae > Heterobasidion > Heterobasidion occidentale. Next base: position 1,003,660 of record JBCAQO010000011.1, on the reverse strand, counting down.
GAGGAGCTTGCGCACCTTGAGTGAACAGCACGGCGGCGTAAATCCCGATGGTAGTCTTGCGCGTCGGCTCAAAATTGGTCCCGAGCGTGCATGCCGTGGACAAGAAATTGGCGCACGCGAAGCTGCCCAAATGGTACATAGTCAACATGATGACCTATAAGAGCAGCTACTTGGACTATTCCCTTACGAACCTGATGCCTGTAGTGACCGCAACCTGTCCAAGCAAGCTATACGAGATGTCAGTCATCAAACACTTGCGGAAAGGGAAGTACATACTTGAACCAGCCCGTCACCCAAGATGCGAACGCCGCGTTCTGGGGCCTTGACAACATAGCTGCCCAGAAGTAAGGGCCACCGCTTGTGGGGTGAGCACTGCAGACCTCTAAATGAATCGATGATGGATATTACAGGCATGTATAAGGTTTGAAATACTCACCTGCCATAGCGAGCCCAACCAGCATCGTGAAGAATGCTGTTAAAGGAGTTAGATTCTAAACATTCTCAGCTTCGCTACATGCTGCGCATTCTCACCAACCACAACCCAGCCCCACACCATCACTGCGGGCCCGCCAGTAGTCTATGGTGCATGACGGTTCAGAAACGACGGCAAAAACAAACTCTGCGCACTCACCAAACCATAGGCGAACAGAGAGGGTATTCCGGTTATGACACTGATGATAGAAAACGAGAAGCCGAAATTCTGCGGAATCGTTGCTCAGGCGTCAACAACCTACATGGCGGCGTGATATCGCAAACGCTCACCTGCAGCATGCTCAAATCTCGCCTTGATCACGACGAGGTGCGACGAATATCAGTCACAGGACTACATCTCGAAGGAAAAAAGAGAAAAAAGAACATACTTCAGCTCCTGCTTATACCCCATCCTCGCGAGCTCTGCCTCATCGGCCTCTCCGCGAGCAGCGGGCGCGCCCAATCCGACCTCGGCGACAGTTGTGTTGTCCTTCGAGGTGATTGAGGCAGGCATGGTCTATGGTTGAGGGGGAGGGACGGGGGCCATCAAGGAGTGAGTGGAGAATATTTAAACGGGACGGAGCAGATAACTGCAGATAAGGCCTCCGTTTGCGCCAGATAAGATTGGAAAATCACTTGGCCCCTTGATACTCACGTAAGATACCAGACCGATCAGCTACCAGATCCTCTCTCCCCGATCCATCTATTCCGCTGCGCATATTCGCCGGCCTCGATAGGCCCCTGGCCATCATGCACGATGGTGGTCTACTGGTGGTCCCTCTTCTCGCCATCGTCGTGCAGACAAATGAACAATCTTGACGTGTCCGCCTTGGGGTACTCGGGAGGGTCTAGGAGGGTCCATGTCTATGGAGCGAGACTGGCAGCCAAGAAAATTTTGTCGACATTTTTCATCGCCGGGTATGTACCCGCGGTTGGTACGTCCAGTCAGTCATTTCGATTCGACTACCCGGAGAATGCAACGAACATGCCATTCTCCTCGCACTACGCATTTACTGCTAGAAGAGCCTCTGATCGGTAATCAGTGCATCATTGATGTTGATTCGAGTCGTTGAATGCATCGTATTCCTCTTTCTCGATCAGTTTTCCCATATGCAACTGCTGTCAACAATCATTCGCTTCTCTCTCCCCATCACTGGTGCTGAAAGCTGTTCAGGCGAGGTCGGGCGCCCCCTCGTTTAGACTGCGCAGGCCTGCCAGCACTGACCAGTGGCAGCGCCGGAGACATACCCGCAGATGCGGCATACACTGACGATGGCCATACCAGAAACTCTCGTCGCCTGTTTCAGCCCATATTTAAGTCCATTCTTGTGCTCCGTTGGGCGCCAAACTTCAGTCATCTCGATCAAAAGATCAAGGATGTCGTCGATGCCTTGGCTGCCCTCTGCATACCAACCCCGGCGATGTCAGTGCTGTTGCCGCAGAGATCCATGCAAAGAGTACTTGCACTATATATCTTGCTCCCAGCACTATAGTTGATTCCCTGATTCTCACTTCCAAATCCTATGGAACAGCCTTACACAGATAGCACTGTCGACGAGCAGCGCATCTCCTTCACTCGATTCACCAATCTGCGGTCGAAATCTACAATTTCGCTTGGACGGCATTTTATGAACGTTGATCGCTAGAGCCTGACGCCGAATATTTTGTCAATGAATTCATTCCTACGTCCGAGGCTACCAAGAACGTCGTGATCTACAGGAAATAGGCAATCTCTTCGGTACTCTTCGCAAGGCGATCACTCGCACGAAACCCGCAAATGCTGATACAAAAAGCATCGTTTCAATTCTCGGCCGCCTCAGTCTCATTCTTCACCTTGCCTTCACCACGCTCGTTGTTACATCGGTGCTGTGACGTCGGTCATTTTGATGTCACTTCCCCATTTCCTTCGCTGACCTCGTAACTACTGCGATAGCGAAAGCCGACTCTACGCTTCTTCGGGGCTATTTCAAGGGAGTGGTGGGGTTTCATCACCTGATCAAGAACCTCCTCGACACCGCTTATTCTGCTAGGACCCGTTCTTGGTACACACAATCGCTCCGTGTCGTCCAGGCTCCCAACGCTCGCTATCCTTTCGAGGTCAACATGCACGACGATGCGGTGCTCAAACTCTTGAAGAAACACAAAGGAATAGAGGGTCCTCGCGCGGATCTGAATGCCCAGCAGAATAAGCGACTCGTCGAGCCAATGAAGGTGTTGTTTGACAGGCATAACCCAAAGGATGTGTCTATCACGTCTACGGATGGCCAGACTATCATCTCCGGTTTGTCGCGGCCGCATAGCGCGCGCGCTCTGCTTGCGTTCATCGCGAACTCGGCGGACGCAAGCCCATATTCATACATCGGTTTGAGCTGCAAGCGTACCTGCTATGCGTTCTTCAGGGCGTATAACCGATCCGGCCCCAATCGCCTTTCTACATTCAAGGGATTGAAGTGGAATTTTACATCCTTTTCGTTTTTCCGACAACGAGTTCAGTGATGCAGTCGGACGCCGTATGAGTACCATGGTAGAGAATGATCTATGGGCAGATTGTGGTGCATCTCTCCTCAATTGGGAGATATCCGCTTTCTGGTCAGACAACGATGACGAAGAGAGTGTCTCTTCGGCTTAAACAACACTACGTTCGGCTCTACCTTCGGACACACACTATATCGTTGTAAATACATGAATGGAATCGTTAGCACCACTCCGGTACTCCTTCCAGGCCCCTTGAAAAATATACCACATTCAGAACCTGAGAGATCCTGAATACAGACTCTGCACAAGGATGAGCGAGTTCATCGGAGAGGAGAGAAAGAGGAAAGAGCAGACTCTCAGTCAGTCCGGTTATTACCGCTCGCATCCGCAACTAGTAACTTAATACAAGTCTAAACAACCCGATCGGCGTAGATCGTAGACCTTGACCGGTTGACCACTTCTTCAAGCATATTTGAACTTCAACTTTTTGTTCTGCCATCTCACTTCTCACTTGTTTAACTCCAATCATAACTGATGAACGGTTTACAAATTGAACTCCCACCTGGCAACGAATTTGTTGCCTCTCCACGACATCAACCATCTCAACCGCCAGACGAAGGCGACATCTGCAGTGCCTACAAGTTCAAGGTCGATAACTGGAATTCGTTCAGTGAGCATCATACAATCATACAATCAGTATTTCAAGAAACGCACTCATCGGCTTTGCGACCGCCCAGCTCAGAAGCAGATATCCGCTGCGCAGTGCGCCACAGCAATCAAGTACGAAGCGCGCATCGTAGCTCAGGCCACTGCATCAGGTGCGTATCATACGGCGGTGCCAGCATGGGCCTTTTCTCCGGATGAACAAGGATACTCAGCTCATCGCCGATTTGAATAGACAATGCGCCACCCTGGCTGGCACAAGTCCTGGCCCAGGCGTTGCAACCCATCCAGAATGAGATCCAAGGTCTTCGAAATGATATGACTACTCTTCGAAATGATATGACTGGCCGCTTTAATACAATCGAGAATAAATTCGCAGACCTGTCACTTCGTCAAGCTGATGTGCAGCGCGTTGCTTCCAAGGTGTGTTGCCTGTATGTCACGCAACACCATGACTCATGTTGCCTCCAGCTTTGGAATCAGAAGATGAACTTAGGCGTTGGGGACACCTTTCAAGAAGTTCCCTTCATTGATGGAACCTCACCTACAGTAAGCTGTATTCACTGCTGAGCCACACGCGGACGTTGTCTCTGATATCAAACTTCCTCAGCGAAATCACGACCTTCCACTCCTCTCCTCCGTGCAAAAGGTTCAGGACTTGAACCGCGATCTCTCCCGCAGATATCACCAGGGATACTTCCCCAGTGAACCTGTGCCCGCGCCCGCGCCCCGTGTGCAAGCAATTCTAGAGGCTATAGGTGTCTTCGAGTACAGCCCTGAGTAGTTTCCTTCCTTCGCTTTGTCGCACATCTGCTACCGCATCTTGTACATACTGCTCTCGATGATGTCTCGTGAATTCCAAAAATCTGTGATCACATCCTTCCAGCTCCTCGAGCGCCTTCACAGACGTGGAGCGCGCTCAGTATCAAGAACAGCGGCAAAATTTCGAATGTAATCTTAGATGTTTCTGAGAGCGGAAGATGCTCACAGCAAACTCTACCTATTGCAGTCACAGTTGCTAAGCTGTAGAGAATTCGACATCGCGGCCAGCAAAGATTACAGTCAACAATGCTGGATCCATGAGCATACAGTAAAAGGAGCCTTCCATGGATCATCGTCATCTGCATCTTCTTCTTCCGGATCCAGATTGAACGATCTCCAATAGTCTTGCCATTCATCCCAAATTGCCCATAAATCATCTTTCACCATAGTGTTCATTTGAAGTCGGATCACGTTGTGGAGATCGTGATCGGAGAATGCAGGGAAAGCAAAAGGGATGTAGAATTGATATCTGGGCGATTGGATATAGAAAGGCAATTTCGGGTCCGCCCGATTGTATGCGCTGAAGAACGCATAGCAAGCATAGCAGGGATGCTCGCAGCTCAAACCGATGTATGGATATGGGCTTGCATCCGCTAAGTTCGCGAGGTACGCAAGAAGAGCGCATGCGCTGTGCGGCCGCGTTAAAGCGAACAGGATCATCCCGCCGTCAGTAGATATGTTAGTGACATCCTTCTTATGCGTGTCGAGCATGCACTGCATATTGTCGATAATGCACTGGTTCCACTGAGCATCCAAATCTTCACGAGAACTCTCCATGCCCTTGTGCTCCTTCCAGAGGCTCATCACGTAATTGTCGCGCATATCGACTCGGAAGGGCAGGCGAGTGCTAGGAATTTGGACAACACGAAGAGGCTGAGTGAACATTGATCGAGTCGCAGTAGAGCGAGCGGTGTCGAGGAGAGCCTGGATTGGGCGATGGAAAGCTACAACTCCACTCAGATAGACCCAGATACGCGTCGAGCTAGTCTTCACTGTAAACATAGCGACGAGTCAATGTATGAATCATCTACTGAAGACACCTTCAAAAAGCGGTAAACTCACCAATGTTACAACATTGATGTATCAACGAGTCATCTTCAAAATCGTCGAGGTATGGCTGAAGAGTGGTACTCAGCAGACTGAGAGCCGAAACAATGCTCTTCATATCACCATTGGCGGGCTTCGAACAAGTGATTGCTTTGCGGAGGGTATCAAACAAATTTCCTATCCGTTGAAGGTCACGACGTTCGTCGTCTTTGATGATATCTATGGTCGTGACAGTGACTTGAGGGATGAATCGATCGACAAAATAGTCAGCAAAATCCGGCGCAAATCGTTCATGGAAAATCGCCCAAGAAAAATCGTAGACCGCTGCAGCAAAATCGGTCGCCGGCGACTCGAGCGAGGGAGATGTGCTGCTAGTCACCGGCGCTACTTGTCGGAGACTCCTCCATAGAATTTGAAAGTGGGACTCGAGGGGGCTGGCTATATCACTGGAACTGGCGAGATACAAAATGCAAGGAATCTTTGTGTGCATCTCTATGGCAGCAGCAGCAACGTCGCCGGGTTTGGAAATGCATAGGGCGGCCAAGGCATCGACGACGTCCTTGATATGAGGATCAACATGATCAAGGTTTGATGACCAGCGTCGCATGTCGGGAGAAATTAAGGGTTGCAAGCAAGACACGAGGGTTTCTGGCGTATGCATCAGTGATATCTGTGTTGTAGCAGTGTCTCGGGCAACGGAGAGTGTTGCTCATATATATAGTTCTTCGGAGTTTGAATCAAGGATGGTATCCCAAAAATACAAGCGGCGCAAAAGCGCAGAATAGTGAAGTTTTACAATTTCTGCACTACCTCTGCCCAATCATGATGCATGCATGATCATTCTGTCCCTCATTGTCACTTGGCGTATCCTCTCGTATCCTGATGCAACATGGCGCAACCTAGTGTCCCTATGGTTCAGATCCGCCGCTAGATCTTCCACTTCATCGTGAACTGAGTGCTCTTGACAGCTTCTTCCCCATCCATGATCGATCTATCTTCTGATGTCAACTTCCGTAACATGGCGTATTATCTCGTGCCCTGGTGCAACCTGGCGCAACCGGGCATCCCTATAGCTCAGAATCGCCGATGGATCTTCCGCTTTACCCTGAATAGCAGCTTCCCCGGTCATGATCGATCTATCTTCTGATGTCAACTTCTGTAACATGGCGTATCATCTCGTACCCTGGTGTAACACGGCGCAACATGGCGTATCTGGTAATTCTCTGTTGGGCTTTTGACTCTTCTGACAAGCGCCACGACTGTGTGCGATTATGATCAATGGCCGAGTAGCGGACATGATGGCGGACATGTGAGTCTTTAGTGGTGCCACTTGACGTTAGAAACAGCTGCGTCTTCCTGAATTAAACCTAATCCACATCCCGTTAGATCTTGAGAAGTATGGAACATCGATTCGCCTGAATTTGAGGTTTCAGCTTCGAGAAATTTCCGAGGTCATATATATATGGACAGAGGGCTCTCAGGTCCTTGCCTCCCGACATCTGGCAGTATCTGGCAGTATTATGGCAACTCCGGAAAGTCTCCTTACAGCTCTTTATCCATTCGTTCCTCTCCTCTCCTCGCAGAGAAGATTCAACCCCGATGTCAGCAAAAAAGTCCGTAGATATCTCAATGCGCTAGCCCTCATCAGCGTAGCACGCCCAGCAGGGGATGTTATTGCCGTAACTCTGGCTACGCGCAAGGAAGAGACCGCATTATACATTGCGACCAATGGGGGAGTATCTCAATCAGTCGTGGACCATCTTCGAGCTGTGTGGCGCTGCCTTCGACAAATATCTCGAGGTCCCGCTGGTAGTTCTTCAGACTCGAAAGGTTTCTCTCAAGAGTTGCGAATGGAGATTGTCCATCGGATCTATCACTTTACGTGGAAGAAATTTCAGCGTCGTTTCAATAAACGTGCACCTGTATTTCTGGAATCTATTCGACGCTTGATTGGCGAAACGTCTGATCAGGACTCTGCTCTGCTAAAGAATATCGAGTCTAGTTTCCTAAAAATAGGAGCCCTAACACGGCTTGGCACTCCCGAAGACAGTGATATAGATTCTCTTGTGGAACAGCTCGATGCCATCCAATCGACTATCTCAAATCGTTCAAAGAGATCGAGGATCAAATTGCTATTAGATCTTGTTAGTGCAGACAGTACGTGCGCCGTGCATTTGCTATTCACCCGTCTCCTCGCATATAACGATTTATTCTACAGTGTATGGTACAATCCAATATGACGTTCGGCGGTATCTTAAAAAGGTTCTTGCCCTCCGTAACCATATCAATGACCTACTCTCGGTTGCATGGGACAAAAAATTTCAGTCGATGCTCTCTGCGCCCCTACGCATTGTTCCAATTCCGGCCATGTCTCGCCAATTTATGGTCAATTTAGACGATCCTGCTTTTGTACTCCATTGCTTTGGAAGCCAAGAGGAGGTTCATAAAGCGCGCCCCCGATGGATCAGAGATGTACTCAATAAAGTACGCTTGGAACTCACTAAAAAGAAGCACATCTCGACCTTGGGCGATGACACATACTCTTGTGCTGAGGTTTACACTCATTGCGAGTGCGCTTTGGTCGTATACCTCCAGGAACATTCTGAGGTAAATCCGATTCGTTTCATTGGTGTCTCTAAACTATGTTGCCATGGCTGCTTCACATCCATCCGTGTCTACAATCTAAAAGGCCGGATCCGTTATCAATACGCGGGCACTCACGGGAAGATATATCTGCCATACGTGTTTCCTGAGCTTCCAGATGGCAACACCCCAAACTTGGATGCTGAGGTCAGAAACGAGATACTCAAGATTCTAACAGAAGATTTTCAAGAAGGCTGGACGCAGAAACATAAAGGCCGACAAGTCTCGGATAGCACAGCTGCATCGTTCATGACATCAGACGACGAGGAGTCTAAGAGGGCTGTTGACGAAAGCGAATCCACTTCATCTTTACGAATGACATTCTAACCTCCAGTTTCATTCCAGGAGAGTAGAAGCCTCTTCGTACCACGACTGATGTCAGTATCAAATAATTGATCGTATAGTTTTGGGATCTGTGTACTTTTAGGCTAGTTCTGTCACGGGGACAACGAACCGTTGAATCGTGTGCTAATGAACACAGTGCTTGCGTGTCCATTGTACATTGTCTGTAAGAGGGTATATCATTGAGTACCTGGTTGAACATTAGCAAAGACCATTTTCACAGGACACGCTGAAAATTTGAGCTGGAAAGTCATTGATAAGTCCACCTCACTGGACGCTTAGAATCCGTGTAGTCTGCGTCTCCCCGACGGCTGGAGTCACACCATGAACGAACTCCATCCACCATCGCACTGCAATGCTCTTCCATGGCTCTCTCGGAGACTTGGAAGCCAGAGTTCACGAGCGTGAGAGCCTGCGGCACGGTGTTGAAGATGAAGAGGAGCAGTCGGTTCCATTCAACGGTGCGGATTTGTATGCGGGAACTCGAGGTGCTGGGTACTGACGAAAAGATAGACTGAACATGACTGAAATGTCAGACGAGGTATTGAGCGGAAGGTTATGGTGTAGCTGACAATGGATTAGCCGACGCAACCACAAATATAGCATCTGAAAGAACACCATAAATGTGTCTGCTACGCCAAAGATATACTCGATTCATTAGCGCTATCGTCGGCGTCAGCGTCGTCTGTCCAGCGACCGTATTATACCACTCCGTTAGGCATTCATCCCAGACTATCCATAAATCATCCTCCACCATGAAGTCGTGGTCGGAGAATGCAGGGAAAACGAAAGGGATGAAAAACCCGATTTGGGTCCTAGTGTATAGAAGGGCACTCTCGAGTTCGACTGGTTGTACGCACTCAAAAACATATAGCAAGCGTAGCAAGGGTGATTGCAACTCAGGCCGATGTAAGAAAATGGGCTCGCGTCCGCCGAGTTCGCGAGGTATGCAACCAGAGCGCATCCGCTGTGCGGCCGCACTGAAGCAGACAGGATAACCCGGCCACCTGTCGAGACGATGGACACATTCTCCCGCTTGCTACTGTCGACCATGTCTAATGGGATCGATGATATGGCTGTTCCATTGGGCATCCAGATCTGCATCAGGATTCTCAATACCTTTGTGGTCCTTCCAGAGACGTAGCACGGCATCGTCGTGCATGTCTACTTCGAAAGGGAGGTGCGCGTTAGGGACTTGAATGACACGGAGCGACTGTGTGAACCATGAACGAGTTATGGCAGAACGAGCAGTATCGAGGAGGACTTCAATAGGAGGTTGTAAATCCAGGACGTCATCCAAATAGAGCCAGACAATGTTGTGCTGACATTTTCTACTGAGAGATCAGGAATCAGAGTCAGCGGAAGACGCGTGATAGATGCAAGCTCAACTTACACGAATCACAGCACCGTCGCACTAGTGCATTTGGTGCGAGAAAATCGAGATAGGGCTTGAGAGTGGCATTAAGTAGGCTCAGTGTTGCAACGATCTTCTTCATATCAGCAATCGCAGGCTTCGTGGGCGTGACTATCTTGCGAAGGGTATCGAATAGATTCTCTGCTGTCTGCAGATCGCGACGTTCCTCTTCGCTGATTTTAGCACCAAACATAGGGTCAGTGACTTGAGAGATGAAGTCAGTGACAAAAGACTCGGCGTTCTTCGAGAATCGATCATAGAATGCCGTCCAGACGAAATTATAAACTTCGACGCCGACATCGATCGCCGGCGAATCGAGTGAGGGAGATGCGCCGCCGGTCGACAGCGCTACGCGTCGCAGACAATCCCACAGGATCTGGAAGTGAGATTCCAGAGAGTTGTCCATATCGCTAGCAGCGATATAGATAGTGCAGGTACTCTGTGCATGGGTCTCTAAAGCGAGTGCAGCAACATCGCCGCGTTTAGATATGCTCAGGGCGGTCAAGGCGTCGACGATGATCTTGACCTGAGGTTCGATATGATCGAGCTTCGGCATCCAGCGGTACATCGTGAGAGGAGAAACGGGCTGGAAGCAAGCAATGAGAGTCTCTGGTGTAGCCATTGCCGATATTCGTGTCTGTGGTGATGTCTCTGTTTGGCAGAGAGGCTGCGGAGTCTGAACAGTGGCGCCACGGAGATCCGTCAGGTACCACACGCCACGGCACTGCCACGGCGTGGCGTGGCGCAGCCCAAACGTCCTAAACTTCTCAGGCTCCGCCGCTGACCTTCCCAACCTTAACCTCTGTCAGTCCCTGCCAGTCCTCTGCCCTGCGGGACCCTGACCACCACGCCGAATACTTTCTCTCGCGGTTCTCATAAGGTTTTGGGTCAGGACTCCTTTCGGGGGTGGATGGTCGGTATCGTGAGGAAGTGGAAGATGGAGGAAACATGTCCTGATGGTTAGACGAGTGTCCGTCATCTAGTCTGATGTGGTGTTTTTATTTGCGAGTTTTCATGAATTTCTTTCAGCGATTTTTCAAAAGGTCTGATAAGTTCTCGGTAGCGAGAGCCCTCCTGAGGTTCTTCGAGACTCGGTGGTCAAACAGTGCCGCAGGCCCCTGGATCATGCAGAAGTCAAACCAGAGTTGACCCCCTTGGTCCGACATACTTCTGCATACTACTTCGTATTGTGATCGATTCTGATCGATTCGTCTGCTCTTGTCTAGACGTGCGGCGCAACCTGGCGCATTGCGCACCCGCTGATCAGATCCGGCGATGATTAATAACTGTTTGGCGCTTCTTTAGCGTGAACGGCACGTCGAAGGCTGTAGGGAGTTAGAAGCACTACAAAATGGCGGTAGAAGCTCAGTGAGTAGCGGTGAGGCTAGTCTCCCAAAGGCAGCAACGTTGACGATTCTCCTTCAACCTCCGACGTGGTCTCCGGATATCCGTATCTGAGGTGCCACGATACATGGTGCCGATTGCAGTTCTCATGGCGCTTTCTTTGAGAGTCATTCACAGTTTCACCGCGTGCTGGAGCGGGAGGTTGACTCGTTCTCAGATCGTCCGACATGTCGCCCCATGACCTCACCAGAAGCCTCTCTTGCAGCTCTCTATTCTCCCCTCTGCTTTCGACATCTGATGCAAGAAGGTCGGACCCCGGTGATGCCCATGTTGAGGTGAAGTATCTCATTACCGCGCTGGCTGCTATTAGTGTAGCGCGACCTCGCCAAGATGCCATAGTCATTACTCTGGATCCGCGCTCTGATAGGACCGAAATACATCTCGTGACTAACGGAGCTGCGGATGACTCGGTCAAGACACTTCCTCGCGATCCAGCATCATCTCAGAACACTGCGCACAGACGTTTGCACTTGACCGCTGAGTGGCAGATTATCGCTCGAATTTATCGGTTCACTTAGCAGAATTTACAGTAACGTATCAAAAATGGCGCAGACACGTGCACGCTATATTTCCAAGACGCATTGAATCTCAAGGGCTTGTTTACCAAAGATGAACTTGACTCAAAAAAATCGAAGTCACACTGCTCAAAAGCCCCTTTGACCTCTCTCGCAAAGCTAATCGACACATTGAGTAGGAAACTCGGGCCTCTCCTATCGGACGGTGGGGAGGAGAAGCTGATTCCAAAAATTCGGTTGTAAGTGAACTTGCCGGCACCCATTTTCACAAAATTGATGCCATGTGTTCCGGACGCAAGCGGGACTTCCTCGATGTGGAACGGTATATGGTAAAAATTATATCTCTTCGTAATTCCATCAACGCCCTGTTCCAGATCGCTCCAAACAAGAGATTCCAGGAATGGCTCTTAACACCGTCGAAGAAATCCTTGATCTGGGGTTTGAGATGCTCGAGCTTCGGCATCCAGCGGCACATAATTCGAGGAGGAAGAGGCTGTAAGCAAGCGATCCGAGTTTCTGGTGCAGCCATCGATGGAAGCAGCCACTATGAAGGTAGTGAGAGTTGTTGACCAGATGTTGAACACCGCGCCACGTCGCGTGGGAGCCGTGTTGTCTACACGTGCAAATGATTTACAGATGCCGTTTTTTCTCGTGTGCGCATACGAGGACACTCTTTATTTTTACTATCATAACGAGACCCAGCCTAACGCTGTTTACTCAAGCGCCGAAAAACACCCTCTTCGTCATCGTCGTCTGACCAGGTCGCGTATGTCTCCCAATCTGTGTGACATTCATCCCAAACTGCCCAAAGATCGTTCTCTACCATAGTACTCATACGATGTCGCACCGCATCATTGAATGTGTTGTCGGAAAATGCTGGAAAAACGAAAGGGATGTAAAATTCCAATTTGATCCCTTTAATATCGAAAGGCAACTTCGGGTCCGACAGGTTGTACGCGCTGAAGAACGCATAGCAAGCGTAGCAGCTATGCTTGCTGCTCAATCCGATGTACAAATAGGGACTTGCATCCGCCAAGTTCGCGATGTGTGCAAGCAGAGCGCACGCGCTGTGCGGCCGCGCCGAACCAGAGATGATAGTCTGACCGTCCGTGGACGTGATAGACACGTCCTTCGGTTTGTACCTATCAAACAACGCCTTCATCGGCTCAACGAGTCGCTTGTTCCACTGCGCATCCAGGTCTGCGCGAGGACCCTCAATTCCTCCGTGGTCCTTCCAGAGGTTGAGCACGGCATCGTCGTGCATGTTGACCTCGAAAGGATAGCGAGTGTTGGGAACCTGAACGACACGGAGTGATTGTGTGTACCAAGAACGGGTCTCAGCAGAATGCGCGGTGTCAAGGAGGATCTTGATCAGGCGACTGATATCCACCACTCCCTTTAAATAGTCCCAAAGAGGCTTGGAATCGGCTTCCACTATCATAGTAATTACGAGGTTAGCGAAAGGCATATGGAAGTCACAATAAACTGACCGATGTCACAGCACCGATATAACAAAGAGCCTGGTGAAGGAAAACCAAGGTAAGGCCGAAGAACAATACTGAGGCGTTCGAGCATTGAAAAGATGCTTTTCATATCAGCATTTGCGGGTTTCGTCCGAGTGATCGCCTTGCGAAGAGGGTCAAAGAGGTTGCCTACTTCCTGTAGGTCACGACGTTCTTGGTCGTTTATCGTTGCCTTGGACGTAGGGACAATGACTCTAGGGATGAATTCATTGACAAGATATTCAGCATCAGCATCTGGCGCGAAATGTTCATAAAACGCCGTCCACGCGAAATCGTAGACTTCGACCGCGAGATCGATTGCTGGTGAATCAAGCGAGGGAGAAGCGCCGCTGGTCGACAGCGCTATCTGTTGAAGACTGGCCCATATGATTTGGAAGTGAGACTCCAGAGACTCGGCTGTATCATTGGCGGCGAGATATATGGTGCAAGCACTGTTTGTATGGATTTCTATGGCTGCGGCAGCATGATCGCCGGGCTTTGATATGCAGAGGGCGGCCAAGGCATCAACGACATCCTTGATATTGTGATCGAGATGACTGAGGTCTGGCGTCCAACGACGCATAATCGTAGATTCATATATGGGCTGGAAGCAAGCAACGAGAGATTCCGGGATAGCCATCTTGTCTATGGGGTGTCTCTGTCAAGTAGTGGTTAGTGCGAGTATATAAAGGCCTGCGGAGTCTGAATGAGGGGACGCAGGGGGTGCCTAATGACCGTAGAAATGACACGCCACTACTACGCCACCGATACGCCACTCCGTGGCCTTCTAGGTCCTTCAAGTTGTGATTATCAACGTGCAGCGTAACCTAGCGTACTCATGGCGTCCGGTGCGTAACCGCGTACCTAGCATCCAGTGCCTAACCTGACGGAATTTGCTGTAATCTGCTCGAATCTCGACAAATCCGGCGACAATCGAATTGTTTAGTGATTCTTCTCTATCACGATTGCGACTTCAAACGATGCTTCAGTGTCAGCTTCTGACAAGTGCCACGACACGTGTATGGAATCAGGCTGAGCACTGACTGAGTTGGCTGGCAGCGCGAACGCATCTGCCGTCTTGATGATCTATTGATCACTTCCCTGACATCTGAGGCTATCTGGTGCTGCGGCTTCTGCTTCTTTCTGAGACTTTCTCCGTGTTTCAAATCATTCAATATCTTGGGAAGTAATACAGAAGCTTGTTCGTGTCTGACATCAGGCCTTGAGGCCTTGAAGCTTGAGGGTCCATGTCGCTATAAATACGACTGGACAGACAGGGATCAACGTATCAACGTCCATCAGCTAGCTCCAATGGCTACTCCAGAGGCTTTCCTGTCAGCTCTCTACCCATTACTTCCCCTGTTTTCCACATCTAAATCGGCATGATCTCTCTCTGGTAAGGTCGACGGCCAGGTCAGGGTAGCTCTCGATGCGCTAGCTGCTATCAGCGTTGCGAATGGGACAGGAGATGTTGTCGCTGTAGCTCTGGATGCGCGCCCTCACGAGACTAAGTTGTACGTTGCGACTAACGGGGATGTGAAGCATGAAGTCGAGGATCATCTTATCTCTGTATGGTCCTGCCTTGGACGCACCGCCAAACTTGCCAATGGTAGACATTCGACTACTTCCTCAAGTGATATTAATGCCCATCGGATGGACCTCATCCTTCAAATCTATCGCTTCTCTCGAAAGAAGTTCCGATCTGAATTTGAGAAGCACTCAGAAGAGTTTTTGGGGGCATTCCCACAGGGTCACACATCATCTGTTTGGAACTCACTGTTTGACCGAGATCAATACGAAGTACTCGGATATATCCAATCCACTTTCAAGTCCATCACGGACTTAGTCAAAGTAGAAAAGCCCGCAGGCGATCAAGTACACTCTCTTGCGGGCCTTGTCGACAAGCTCGGTGAGAAGCTTAAACGTCATTTAGATGAAAAAGTGGATGACTCGCTCTTAGATCGACTCCATGCCCATGGTGCGTGCATCCGCCACTTGACCATTTCCTCGATGTTGACGCACTTTTACAGTGAACACAAAGATATTTCTTGAGGTCAGGCGTTACCTGCGAAAAGTTATTTCTCTTCGTAATCACATCGAAGTCTTACTGCAAATTGCATGCACCAAGAAATTTCCGTCGTGGTTTCTACCGGTTATGTCCGTTGTGAAAGTCCCGGGCATGTCTCAGTCTTACGCAGTCGACATGGGCAATCCCTATTTCACACAGCAATGCTTTGGTAGCCGAGGGCAATTCGAGTCAGTACGCCCTCGATGGAACACAGAAGTATTGGAAGTGGTACGCTCGGAGCTCATAAACAGGCACTGCTCAGTCTCAGGCCATGGCCAAAACACGTTTACTTTCGCTCGAGTCTTCATTCATTGCGAGTGTGCATTGGCCGTATACATCGATGATCACCCTGGGGCGAAGCCATTCCGGTTCATCGGTGTCTCTAAGCTATGCTGCCATGGATGCTATACCTTCCTCCGGGCCTATAACAAGAATGTTGGCATTCCCTTTGAATTCAAGGGCACTCACGGTAAAGTGTATTTACCATACGTGTTTCCCAAGATTCCATCTAGGAGCACGTTAGTCTCGAATGCTGCGATCAGACGCGACATGCTCAAGATTCTCAAAGATGATTTTCATGTTGCTTGGACGCAGCCTCGTAGAGGCCGACGATATTCAGACAGCACAGCTGCGTCACCTCCTCCACCGGACACGGAGCAGGAAGACCAAGGGGACCATTGATTAAAGTAGGTGTGCTTCACTCATATAAATAGCGATTCTTCTAACCCCGAAATCATTTCCAGGAAGAGCAAAAACCTGCTCACCGCAAGCGAATGGTTATTTTTCTGTCACTGACAACTGAATGGCCATATCGCACAAGGCACAAGGATTGGGATTCGTGTACTTTTAGGCTTGGATGTTGTCACGACGAAATGGAAGTCGCTGAATTGTGTGCTGATGTACTGAAGACGTTGCTTATATGTGTCCGTTACCCATTGTCTGTTTGAGTGTATATCGTGAAATGATTTTGAACAAGGATCACCTTCGAAGGACATGCTGAAGCACTGAAAGTATGAGGTGAACCACGTAGCTGATATGACCGTCTCATGGATTAAAGGCGCACTGCAACCATCTCGACCCTGCCGCGCGATCAAGTACACGACTAGTCTGGCAGTTTACCATTGGCGTTTCATTCTCGAGGACATACTGCATTGGCTTGATGATTCGACGATCCCACTGGGCGTCCAGATCTGCACAAGGACGCTCCACGCCTTTGTGCTCCTTCCAGAGGCTGAGCACGGCGTCGTCGTGCATGTTCACTTCGAAGGGAGGCGCGCGTTGGGGACTTGGACGACGCGGAGGGGCTGTGCGAACCAAGAACGGGTCTTATCAGAACGGGCGGTGTCGAGGAGGACTTTGATAGGACAATGTAGCTTTACAACGGCACTCAAATAGGGAAGAAGAGACGTATAGGCTGTCTTGACTTTGCAGATAATCGATAGTCAGGGTAAGATTCGGCGAAAGACGGCTTTGATTAGAAGGGGCTTACCTATTTGAGCGCTCCTGTATATCAATGTGCGCAGTCCGGAGTCGTCGAGGTGCGGCCGAACAGCAGCACTGAGCAGGCCGAGAGTCGAAACGATGTTCCTCAACTCAGCGTTCGCGGGCTTCGTGCGCGTGACCGTCTTGCGAAGCACATCGAAAAAATCGCCTATGTTCTGGAGATCGCGCCGCTCTTCGTCGCTGATAGTCTCACTCTCCGAACCGTGACCTGAGGGAAGAACCGCGTGCAATAGTATTCAACCTCGGGCGCAAAGCGGTCATAGAACGCCGCCCAAGCAAATCCGTACACCTCGACTGCGAGATCGACCGCCGGCGAATCGAGCGGGGGAGGTGTGCTGTTCGTCGAGAGCGCCACCTCCTGAAGGCTCCTCCATACTAGGGTCTGAAAGTGGGGCTCGAGGGAGCCGACCGCATCGTCGGAAGTGGCGAGATATACAAGACGCACGGACTGCTTGAGTGGACCTCTATGGCCGCAGCGGCACAGGTGCCAGGTTCGGATATGCAAAGAGCGGTCAGTGCATCGACGACGTCCTTCATCTGGCCGCTGAGATGCTTGAGGTTGTCCCTCCAGCGGTGAATACCTGTATCAAATGTGGATTAGAAGCAAGCAACGAGTGTTTCTGGGGAAGCCATCGGCATTGGTAACTTAGTGTAGCGGAGGTCAAGATGAAGCTCGCCGAAAAAGAGCTCAGGGGGATCGCCCAGTTCGGCAATGGCCGACGTCACTTTTTCTCACGTTCATTGTGCTCCGGCTCCGGGCATCAGTCGGGCATCCTTGAGATATATCGCAGGGCAAAGCGACCCCGTTCTATCCGTGCCTTCGAGCTAAGCTGGGCATCGCACTGTTCCCCGCTTCGTGCCTACGCCGAATGGCATGTTCATTGTCCTCGCTATCATTCACCGGACCACTCCTTTGAGACCAAATTCCTCCCATTCAATTCAAAACTTATCCCCGACCACCAATAAATCATGGTTCACCATACTACTCATCCGACGCCGGACTGTGTCGTCAAAATCGCCGTCAGAGAACGGAGGGAACGCGAAGGGGAAGCGGAACCCCAACCCGACCCATCACGTACTCGTCTAGAAGAACAGCTTCGCGTCCGACCAGTTGGCACGCGCCGAAGATCGCATGGCAGGTGCAGCAAGGGCGCGCGCAGCTTGGGGCGATACGACGGACGCGCGCGTGCGTTCGCGCCGAACCGGCCAGCATTATCTGGCCAGTCCGCAGATGCACCAGACACGCCCGACGCGCGTCCGTCGAGCCCATCCTGTAGCGGCGCCCCGCCCCGCGCCCCGAACCCCATGGTCTGCCGAGCGTCCGGGTCTGCACCTGGTCCTCCACGCCTACGTGCACCGTCCAGACCTCGGCCTGGAAGGACAGGAGGCGGGCGCCGCGCACTTCGACGGCGTACAGCGGCTGTGCGGCCCACGGACGGGCCTTGGCAGCGCAGAGTGGGCGGCGTCGAGCTGGGCCTTTCGGACCGGGCGGCACAACGCCGCCGCTGGACGCACTCGCACGGACCCCGAGACGACGCCAGTCTGGACGAAAAGAACGAGCGACAATTTGACGAGACACGTCGATAGAAGAGGGGAGCCGAACGTGCGTGCCGGCGTCGGCTTGATGGCCTGTCGATGGGCCAACCGGAGTATGTCCCGTCAACTTCTCCTACAATCCAGCGCAGGCATATTGAAGAAGGACAAAGAGAGCCTATCCCTCAGCCAATCTTTAATATGCCTGTTGCTAGGCCATCACATATCATTACAAGGCCAGTTGATGATGTGTTTCAACATAAGAATGGCTCCTCCTATCTCTGAACCTTCTTGCATGAATGGGTAACAAGTCAATTCGACACCTGTAAATGGCTTCAATATTTTGGTCAAGCTTCGATAGGTACAAATACAGGATTTTGGCAGCACCCTTCATCCTATTACCACAATTTGTATTGGCCCCCTCAACCAAATGTGCAGCCTATAGCTGGGCCTTCAAGAATACACTATCCTTTGCCCTTTGATATGTATCCCAGTCTACCATGACATAGTGTTGCTCATCATGTCCATCAGGCTGCTTATCGGATGAGCCATCCGCCACATATGGATTACATGCAAAGAGTAGAGGACAACTTATGCACTTTATTTACCGAACATATCCGAAGACGAAACTTGGCTAGGACAGAACCCTCTTTCCTAGAGCCATCTAGAAATATAAATCAAGCTGAAGTGCCCAATCAAGGAATCTGTGTTATGGATAATGTACTGGCTTTGGCTCAGAGCACCAATAGAACACAGTCTAATGTCCAAGCCTCTCTTGACTTAGGTATCAATGTGGATGGCCCTGCTCCAGAACATCAGGTTCTGCATCCAGACCTTGATCAAGGTGTACCTCCTGCTCCATTACAGCATCTTCCTCATCCAGATTTAGATGACAATGCTCCTGGAGATAATGCTGTTCCTCAAAAATTCCCTCTTGGTTGTCAGCCATACCAAGAACCTGCAGAAAAGCACTCTATAGGACCTATGAATTTCTAATGCGCTCACTGCAATGCCTTGCACTTTAAAGGGGAATGTTTGGTCAAGTCTAGCATTAGAAATCCTAGATTTGGGATATGCTGTTTATAGGGGAAAATTAGCCTGCCACTACTTCCGGAACCACCCAATACTTTGCAGAAGCTATTGATGGATCCTTCTACTAGGTCATGTAACTTTCGAACACAGATCCGGCGGTATAATTTAGCATTTGCGTTTACTTCAGTGGCATTAAAACTGGATGAGAACCTGTTGAATAGAAGTGGGCCATATTCTTTCCGTCTTCATGGTGCACTTTCACATTGGATGGGTAGCCTCCTTCCTGATGATGGACAACAACCATCATATGCACAGTTATACATTCATGACCCTCAAGCTGCTTTGGCCACTTGGAGTTTACGTAACCCTAACTTGGACCATACTATCTTGACAGAACTTCAGGCTATGCTTCATGAAGTCAATCCATATGTGCCTCTTTACAAACAGGCCTATGAGATTCTACATGACAAGCCATCAGATGAATAGGCAAATATTTTTGCATGGATCATTGTAGAGCCAAACACGGACTATCACAGGTACTGTTATGACTTGACCGATCGGAGCCCGTCGGGGCTGGTCTATCCGATGGTTCAAGCATTACATGCTAGGCGGCTCCAATATAGAGCGTACATCAAGGTATTCGGATGTCCTTATGATCCGACTGGACTAATGGTTCTTCAAGACATCGGTAGAGGATATATGGGAAGGGTCAAGGATACAGCGGATTGATAAGACAGGCATTCACATGCCATGGGCTTAGGGCTTATGGGTAAGCACCTTGTCGCACCAGGATGGATTGGTGCGACTGGAGAAGTATAAGAGTAGGCACCGGCTGAGAGAGACGGCGACCACAGCTCTCCTGGGATGGGTATCCGGAGAAGCACGGACTCTTACCCTATACCCTATACAGTATATAAGGCCCATAGAATAGGCTGAGGATCTTCAGTCTATTCTTCTTTGTTCACCCACAGTCTTCCTACTGTGGACCTTTGTTCTCTACTGTCTTCCTACAGTAGAATCAAATCATTATTCCTTCCTGTATCGTTGCCTGATACAGTCGAGACTTCGCCCCCCCCCCCGCTCAGTCCATTGCGCGACCTAGGGAAGGACCTGTTACTCTTGGGTTATCGAACGAGCAGTTTGTAACAGGTACAACATGCCTTCAGTAGATAAGGTAGCGGCAGTCATTCCTGGAAGTAGTGAAGAAGTCACACATGAACATTGGGATATCATAGTACGGCTACGTGGTGGACATTTGCAAAGAATCAGTCACCTCAATCCAGTCTATTCCCCACTATACTATATTCTTATGTTTTTCTATGGCAAACAAGGCTGGCACACAAAAATTCCAGTCACAGAAGATCTAGATCAGACAATACGTAGCCCTTGGGTCAGTCAGCGATGTTGTTATGCATACCAGCTCCACCCTCGGATTCTAGAGCCAGACACCATCTTTCGCTGTGGAAGGCTATTTCAACAGTATGTTGTGGATGCATAGGCATCAATCGAGACAAGCAATCTCCATTGGGTTCGGACTCATCAAAAAGATATCCGGGCAGATACTTACCAAGGCATTCATGATGCAGTAAACAATGCAGATGTTAATCCAGATCTGGCTCAACAAGGAACCCGTATCATTCTTCCTTCAACACATTCAGGTAGTGCACACCATATGTACCAGCTTTTCCAAGACTCCATAGCAATTTGTTGGCATTGTCGGAAACCTGATCTGTTTTTGACAATGACTGCTAATCCAAACTGGCCTGAGATCCAACAGGCCCTTTTGGAGCTAGATCATCCTATTGGTAATGATCCAAATAACCTACCAAAGCGACAAATAGCTGCAGATAGGCCAGATATTGTGGCATGGGTCTTTAACTAAAAGAAGAATGCCTTGCTTGAGGAGATCAAGAATGGCCTATTTGGAACATTAGCTGGCATGGTCTATACAATCGAATTCCAATAACGTGGCCTGCCTCATATGCATTTGCTAATTTTTCTTGATGGTAATCACAAGATTTGCAATGCCCAACATGTGGACAGAATAGTATCTGCTCAGATTCCAGATAGGGATACTCATCCTATGCTCTACGATGCCATTACAGAATTCATGATCCATGGTCCTTGTGGTCCAGAAAAGCCTCATGCACTTTGTATGGTAGATGGTAAATGTTTCAAGCATTATCACAAGGATTTTGTTTCTGAAACACTATATGGCGAGGATGGATACCCACAATATGCTAGGACAAATAACGGATGCACCTGCCTTTCATCTGGCACTATTATGAACAACTGAGATGTCGTTCCTTATAGTCCCTATCTCCTAGCAAAGTATGATTGCCATATTAATGTCAAAATCTGTGCTTCAGTCAAGGCTGTCAAGTATATTCACAAATACATCTACAAAGGACATGATCGTGCTACTCTGAAAGCTGTAGAAGGTGTGGATGAGATTAAAGAATATGTGGATGCATGATATATAAGGTCTATTGAGGCATGCTGGCACATTTTTGAATTTGGCATGCATCTAGAGCTTCCCACAGTTTATCGGCTACCTGTCCATCTACAAGACGATCAGCAGGTTTTCTTTGATCCTGATGATGCTATAGTAGTGCTAGACTGCCTAGCATCCAAAAAAACCCAGTTGACAGAGTGGTTTTAGGCAAACCAAGAGGATCCAGTTGCACAGGCCACTACTTATCAGGATTTCCCTCAAAATTTTGTCTGGAACAAATCCAAGTGGAAATGGAGCACACAAAAGTTTGGGTTTGCAATTGGCCGTGTCTATTTTGTTCCACCTTCTGTAGGCAAGTGCTTTTACCTTCAGATGCTCTTGACAGGTGGTTAAAGGTGCCAAAGAATGGAGCAACCTCAGGACTTTTGAAGGAATAGAGCACCCTACTTACAAGGCAGCATGTCTTGCTCATGGCCTATTGGAAGATGACAATAAGTGGAACCAATGTCTTACTAAAGCAGGAGAAATACAGACAGGCCGTCAGCTATGTCAACTATTTGCAACCCTGCTTTTGTTTTGCCTTCCCACAGATCCAGCAGAGTTATGGAATACTCACCATGATACTCTATGTGATGATGTCCGCATACTATTGCAAGCCTAAAACTACGAAGACCCTTCTCAGGAGGACATTTATGATTATGGCCTGTTTCTTTTGCAGAAAATTCTCTTGGAATCCCACAAGGATCTTACAAGCTTTCCTCCAATGCCACTTCCTCAAAAAGACTGGGTAATGGTAAAAAATAATCTTTTGCTTCAGGAATAGCTGAATTATGATATGCCAGAACTGGCTTTGGAGGTCGAGGAGAGAAGAGAACAGTTCAATGAGGAACAAGTGGCTGCTTTTGATGGCATCATGCAATCGGTCACTTATAATCATGGGCACACCTTTTTTCTTCATAGTGTAGGTGGATGTGGAAAAACATATGTCTGTAACACTATTGCAGCTGCTACCTACTCTATGGGCAAAGTTGCTCCATGTATTGCTTCATCTGGGATTGCTTCTTTGCTTTTAGATGGCGGATGTACTGCACACTTACGTTTTCACATTCCAATCCCTATTCATGAGGCTTCCACTTGCAGGATTCAGAAAAATTCAGACCTTTATGATGTACTTTGCCAAACCGGTATCATTATTTGGGATGAAGCACCAATGCAGCACCGACATGCTATTGAGGCTTTGGACCGTACCCTACAAGACTTGATGGAAAAAGCACAGCCTTTTGGAGGAATTACCATGTTGTTTGGTGGAGACTTCCGACAGGTCCTTCCAGTGGTTCCTAGAGGGTCTAGGGAACAGATCATCAATGCCTCCTTTCGCCGCTCACATTTATGGAGCATAGTCCATTTATATCATCTGACCCAGAACATGTGTTTGGATCAAACTCCAGAAAGTCAAGAATTTGCAAACTGGCTTTTAGAGGTCGGTGCAGGTCAAAATCTCCCAGAAGACAAGTCAATCTCTCTTCTACAAAATTTGCAGTTGGAGCAAAACACATTGAAGTCATTGATCCATCATCTTTACCCAGATATCCAAGTGGGACCAAAGCCAGATGGATATTTCCAGGAGCGCACCATTCTCTCAACAACCAATGATGTAGTGGACGAGATCAACCATGATACCTTGGCAAAGTTTCCTGGAGAAGAATCTGTATTGATGTCAGTGGATAAGGTGGTTGGGATCACACAGGACTACCTTATGGAATACCTTAACTCTCTCAATGTCTCAGAATTGCCACTTGCATATCTCAAACTCAAACCTGGCTGTCCTCTTATGCTTTTGCGGAATATTGACCAGCCCAATGGTCTCTGCAATGGGACATGGATGATTCTTACAGACATTAGGCCTCGTGTTTTACAATGCCAGATCTTAGGTGGAAAGCATGCTGGGGAGACTGCATTTATTCCTAGACTTACCATTGAACCATCAGCAGAAGACATGCCCATTCCTCTCTCTCGCCGTCAATTCCCTGTTCGACTTGCATTTGCCATGACCATCAATAAAGCCCAAGGTCAATCTGTTTCAAATGTTGGTATTGACCTGCGCAGTTCAGTGTTTTCACATGGCCAACTCTATGTTGCATTATCATGTTGCATATCCAGTGAGAGGATCAAAGTCTTATTCCCTGAGGAATGTGAGGATACAAAGACTACAAACATTGTCTATCCTGAAGTCTTGGCAAACCTGATTTAATATTTGGCAAGTTCAAGCTCCATCAACTCCTATTCTTAGAGATTAACCAATAATTTCTTCTTTAGATGTAACCTCTCCCTCAAAATCTCAAATCCCTCAACAAAGCTTCAAAAGTTCTCAATGGTATGTGCCAAATCATTCAAAATTCTAATGCTTATTTGCTTTCTTAGAAGAACACTCTCAAGGCCCTAGCTCTCAACTTTACTTTACTATTTCTCCTGATTTGTTATCTGTTTGTTTACAAAAATGCTCTACCATGTAAAATGTGCTTGCACTCAATCTTGATGATCTCACTGGACATCAACTTTAGGGCTAGCTTCCATTCACTTGAGGCAAACACCAAAATTATCGAAATAAACCCTAACCCCACAAAACTAATATTAAGCACTGTGCGCGCCCGCCGCCGCCGCCGCCGCCGCGCAGCGCTCGAACGGTCGGTCGAGCGTCCTCGTGCCGTGCATCCATCGCACCCGCGCGTTCGCGCCGCGTTTATCCCGCACGCTTCCGCCTCCGCGCGCAGCGCCTTTCCGGCGCACGTGGTGTTCTCTCCAATGGGGACCTGACCGTCGAGCCCCATGTACGAGTGTGCGTGGGTGGGTGCCTGCCCGTGTCTGCGTCTGTGTCTGTGAAGATCGAGCATCGGTCCTCCGAGATCCAGCCGCCGCTTCTAGCCACTTCTGGTCCACCCTGCCCACCCCCACCTCAAAACCCCACGCGCCGGGGCGCTCGGTGCGTAAGCAAGCACACAAGTCACTATACAGCACACCCTCGCGCTCGCGCCCGTACACAAACGGCCGGGATCGAGCTCAAGCCCGAGATCCCCAGTCGGTCGTTCGAGAGCCGGCAGAAGTGGCTAGTGGCTAGTGACTAGGGACCCGACGAGGCGTGGCGGCGGCCAATGCGCGCGACTCGCCGCCAGTCTGCCGCCCCGCCCAGCCCTCAACCTCCTGCACGGCTGACGCGTCGATGGCCACTGCACCCTCGGCCCTCGTCGCTTGCTCTAGTCCCAGCCCGCGGTTCCCCGACCGGTACTGCTACTGGCACTGGTGTGCAACGGCGGACGCCGGTGAGCGGGTGCTAGCGCTAGTACTTACCTGGGTCGCCAGATGAAGGACGTCCGAGATGCCGCGGCCGCTCTCTGTGCATCGGAGCCTCGCCGTGGAGCGTCCATACGACCCATCCTTCCGCTGTGTGTCGTACTTTGCTAATTCAGGCGGTACACCTGCATCCAGCGATATACGGAACTTCGGCCGACAGGCGGCGCATCGCGCGTTTCGCGCATGCACGGGTTGCCGCCGAATATCTTGGCGCTCGGGTGAGGTTTTTTTTTTTTTTTCCTTCTCGCGAGTCGCTCGTTGTTTTTGCTTTTGGACGTGGGTGCTGGTCTGGCCGCCCGGGAGGAGCGTGTCGGTGTCGGTCTGCGGACCAGAACGCGGGCAGACGCAGGCAGCCTCGTTGACGCGCTCCGCGCGATCGCCGCTCGCCTCGCGCGCGGAACCCGCACGCGCTCGGTCATTCCGTTCTCGACGCATCTCGCCATTCTGTACTCTCCCTCTTTGATACAGCAGCTCCAACGAACCCCGATTCGTCGTCGCCGCCGCCGCCGGGTCTATTTGAGCACAGCAACAGCGCTGCGCTGCTCTACAAACGCCCCGCTCGACGCCGCCCGCGCCGCTCAACCTGCGCGCGCAGCGAGGGCCGCACAGTCGGCGAAGGGCACGGCACGTGCCTCCCCGTCCTTCCACGCCGGGGTCTGGACGGCGCGCATGGGCACGGAGGCTGGCGCAGGTTTGGACGTGCGGCGCGCGGCGCCGATGCAGGATGGGTTTGCCGGACGCACGTCGGGCGTATCTGGCGGCTCTGCGGATTGGCCGGACACGGGTCCATGTCCTTGGCATCGGCTCGAGTTGCGCGCGCCCTTCCTGCGCCTGCCCGTGCGCGCTTCGGCGCGTTACAGCCAGTCGGACGCAAGGCCGTTCTTCTGTGTGAGTACGCAAGGGTCGAACTGAGGTTCCGCTTCCCTTCGCGTTCCCTCTCTTCTCCGACCGCGAAGTCGAAGAGACGGCCCGGCGTCATGTGGGTAGCACGCGAAAATGTGATTTATTTATTGGCGGTCTGGGATAGGTTTTACGTGGAATGGGAGGAATTCGGTCTCGGGGAAGTGAGTGTGACTCGGCGTAGACGCGTAGTGCAACGCCCGTGGCAGCTTAGCTTCAAAGCACGGATTGAACGAGGTCGCTTTGCCCCGCGATGAGTGCTTCAGCCTAAAGAAGGATGTTCGGAGCGGCGTGAACGTGAGAAAAAGCGTCGGCCATTGCCCTACCCGGGCGATCCCCCTGAGCACTTTTTCGGCGAGCTTCATCATGACCTCCGCGCGCACACCGCAACCCATGTCGGCGGCCTCCCCAGAAACTCTCATCGCGTGCTTCCAGCCCACGCTGGCGGGTGAACCTCAAGTCTCTCAGCAGCCACGTGAAGGATTTCGCCGCCGGCGAATCGAGCGGGGGAGCTGTGCTGTTCGTCGAGAGCGCCACCTCCCGAAGGCTCCTCCACAGGGTCTGAAAGTGGGGCTCGAGGGAGCCGACCGCATCGTCGGAAGTGGCGAGATACAAGGCGCACGGACTGCCCGAGTGGACCTCTATGGCCGCAGCGGCAAATGTGCCGGGCTCGGATACGCAAAGGGCGGCTAAGGCTTCGGCCAACATCGCAGTCGAGGTGTACGACTTTGCTTGGGCGACGTTCTATGATCGCTTTGCGCCCGAGGTTGAACACTTTTGCACGCAGTTCTTCCCTCAGGTCACGGTCCCGGAGATTGAGGCCATCAGCGACGAAGAGCGTTGCGATCTCTAGAACATAGGTGATCGGTTTGATGTGCTTCGCAAGGCGGTCACGCGCGCAGAGCCCGCGGACGCTGAGTTGAGGAACATCGTTTCGACTCTCGGCCTGCTGAGTGCCGCTGTTCGGCCGCACCTCGACCACTCCGCACTGCACACGTTGAGACGCAGGAGCGCTCAAGTAGGTAAGCATCCTTGAATCAAACTCGCCTTTCGTTGAGTCGTGCCCTGACCCTGCAAAGCCAAGACATCCTATACGTCTCTCCTCGTCTCTTTGAATGCTGTTGTAGCGTTACATCGTCCTATCAAAGTCCTCCTCAACGCCGTTCGTTCTGGTAAGACCCGTTCGCGGTTCACACAGCCCCTCCGTGTCGTCCAGGTCCCCAACCCGTGCCTCCCCTTTGAAGTAAACATGCACGACGACGCCGTGCTCAGCCTCTGGAAGGAGCACCGATGCGTAGAGCGTCCTGGTGCCGACCTGGACGCACAGTGAGACCGTCGAATCATCAAGCCAATGCAGTATGTCCTCGAGAATGAAATGTCAGACGAAGTGTCCAGCACATTCACAGATGGCAAGATGACGCTGACCGCTTCGGCACGGCCGCACAGCGCGTGCGCGCTGCTTGTGTACCTCGCAAACTTGGCGGATGCAAACCCATACCCATACGTCGGCTTGAGCTGCAAGTATCCTTGTTACGCGTGCTGGACATTCTTCAGCGCGTACAAACAATCCGGTTCGACGCTGCCTCTCCATATGCGCGGGCCAATGCTCAACTTTTACATCCCCTTCACGTTCCCTGCGTTCTCCGACCACGAGTTCAACAACACGGTTTGACGTCAAGTGAGTACTCAGGTAGAAGACGATCTATGGCAGGTTTGGGATGACTGGCAAAATGACTGGTATGACTATGGCGCCAAAGCACACCAGATCGACGTTGAAGCGGACGGGTCCTCGACATAGGTAGATTCGGAATAGGTTGGTATGTCCTTATGCATTTGATGACTGAACTGTTCTTTTTTGGATGCAATTTCCACAGTTTTTCCGGTGCCTCACCTGACATCTCCATCATATCCTATTTTGTCACAGGCACTCGATTAACACCCAAGATTTTGCGTACGAATGCGGTTTTGGGTGGGCGGGAGCCTTGCAGCGCCTACGCATGGCGCATGGTGCTCAAACTTTGCGATCACCAGCTCCTTCGATTTCTCCACGTATTCCTACGTCGTACAGCTTGTACACTTACATCTCCACATCTACCAAAGGGCGCTGTTGGAGCTATATAAGGACGTGGTAAACTCCCAGACTAGTCGTGTACTTGATTGCGCAGAAGGGTCGAGATGGTTGTGGTATGTCTTTAATCCATGAGACGGTCATATCAGCTACATAGCTCACCTCGGACTTTTGGCGCTTCAGCATGTCCTTCGAAGGTGGTCGTCGTTCAAAATCATTTCACGATATACACTCATACAGACAACGGGCAACGGACACATATACGCAACGTGCTCGGTACATCAGCACACAATTCAGCGGCATCTATATCGTCGTGACAAAATCCAAGCCTAACAGTACACAAATCCAAATCCTTGTGCCTTGTGCGATATGGCCATTCAGTTGTCAGTGACAGAAAACAACCATTCGCATGTGGTTAGCAGGTTTCTGCTCTTACTGGAAATGATATCGGGGTTAGAAGAATGGCTGTTCGAGGGGGTGAAGTGCGCTTACAATCAACTATGGCCCCCTTGATCCACCTCCCCCTCATCTATTGGGACGAATGACGCAGCTGTGCTATCCGAAATTGATCGGCCTTTACGAGGCTGCGTCCACGCAGCACGAAAGTCGTTCCTTAGAATCCTCAGCACTTTGTGTTTGACTTTGTTATGCAAGTCTGATGTGCGCCCAGAAATCAGGGGAAATACGTATGGTATGTATGCCTTACCATGAGTGCCCGCAAATTCATAGCGAATACGAACATTCTTGTCGTTGTAGGCACGGATGAAAACGTAACAGCCATGGCAACAAAGTTTGGAGACACCGATGAAATGAATCAGCGTTTCGTTAAGACGTTGTTCAAGGAACACCACCATAGCACATTCGCAGTGGACGCGAACGGTGGAGTTGAATTTGTTTGATTGGTGGCGTGACGTGCTAGTTAGCTCCGAGTGTACTTGAGCAACAACTTTCGACTGCCATCTATCATGCGCTTGAGCAACCGCCTGTCCTCCTCCAAAGCATTGCTGCAAGAGATCAGGATTGTTCATGTCCACTAGAAATGTTTGAGATTTGCCCTGGACTAGAGTCACGTGCAAGGGTGTTGAGAACCATTGCTTGAATTTTTTGTTTTGAGCGATCCGGAATAGGGCGTCGATGGAATTGTGAAGTGATACAAATTTTTCCATATACCGTTCCACGTTGAGGTAATCCCGTGAGAGTTCTGGACATATGACATCAATCTTGTGGAAATGGGTGTCAATACAGCGAATGCACTTACTACCAAATCTTTGGAATTTAAGCATCAGCCTATCCTCCGCATCGTCCGATAGGAGAGGCATGAGTCTCCGACTCAATTTGTCAATTGACTTTGCGAGAGACTTTAAATCCTCCTTTGAAGGGTCTTCGAGCTGTGAACTGGCCAGAATCTCCTGGAAAATAGGCTCGATGCGTCTAAGCTCATCAAGTTCATCTTTGGTAAACGGGCCCTTGAGATTCAATGCGTCTTGGAAATATAGCGTGCACACATCTGCGCGCTTTTTGACACGTTGCTGGAATTTCTGCCAAGTGAACCTATAAATTTGAGTGATGGTCTGCCACTTAGCGGTCAAGGGCAAACGTATTTGCGCAGAGTGCTTCGATAACTGAGTTAGACTGGACCAGACACCGCAAATATGGTCCTTGACCGATTGTTGCACATTCCCATTAGTCGCGATATATATTTCAGTCCAATGAGGGCGCGGATCCAGAGTAACGGCTATGACATCTTGGCGTGGCCGTGCTACACTGATGGCGGCCAGCGCAGTGATGAAACCCTTCACCTCAGCATTGACATCACCAGGGTCCGATCTTCTTGCGTCAGATGTGGAAAGTAGAGGGGAGAATGCATGGAGAGCTGCAAGGAAGGCCTCTGGTGAAGCCATGGGGCGATATGTCGGATGATATGAGAGCCCGTCTGTCCACTCCACCCGTATATAAATAATCTCGTGGTTTGATCATATCGTGCCCGAACGAGTCAATCTCCTGTTCTACCACGTCGTGAAAATGCGGAGAACTCTGCAAGAAGGCGCCACGAAACTACAATCGGCACCACGTATCGTGGCGCCTCACCATTACTCACTGAGGGTTTACTATTCCGTAGTGCTTCCAACTTCCTACGGCTTCTGATCGTGCCGTTCACGCCAAAGAATCATCACAAAATCATTGATTATTGCTGGATCTGATCAGCAGGTTGCGAAATGGCACCAGGTGTGAGAGATTGTGCCAGGTTGCACCGCACATCTAGATATTGGAAGACGAATCAATCAGAAACAATCACGGTATGAAGAAGCTTGCAGAAGTGGGACCACTGTAGGACCCCCAACGTCCAAATGCATGTCCGACCAAGCGGGGGGCAAATCTGGTTTAACTGCTGAATGATTTAGGCGCCTGCGCCGTGCGGTACTGTTTGACCACCGGGTCTTGAAGAACCTCGGGAGACCTCTCGCTTCCGAAAAACATTGAAAGACTTTTGAAAGGATCACAGCAATTTCATGAGAATCTCAAACAAGTTTAACTCACCAGACTAGATGCCAGACACCTGTCTGAGAATCAGGCCATGTTTCCTCAATCTTCCGCTTCCTCACGACATTGACCATCCGCCCCACCTTGAAAGGGCTCCTGATTGTTCCCGATGCGATCGATCTGAAGATTCAAGACCTTGTGATACATTGTGGGTAATACAAACATTTGGTGTGGTTGTCGGGGGTCCTGCAGAAGTTGGCAAGAACGACTGCAAGGAGTCTGCAAGGAGTCTGCAAGGGCTGTCTTCTGTTGTGACATCAGCAACGAAGACTGAGAAGTTCCGGACGCCACTGCGACGCCACGCCCAGGCCACGCCGTGGCGTGTGGTTCCTGACGGCCTGATCTTCCGTGATGCCATTATTCAGACTCCGCATCCTACTATAAATCTCTGACAGCTGCCAGGCAGACATTACCACAGACAGAAATACGACAATGGCTATACCAGAGACTCTCATCGCTTGCTTCCAGCCCGTTTCTCCTCTCACGATGTACCGTTGGATGCCGAAGCTCGATCATATCGAACCTCAGGTCAAAAATATCGTCGACGCCTTGACCGCCCTGAGCATATCCAAACCCGGTGATGTCACTGCACTCGCTTTAGAGACCCATGCACAGAGTACCTGCACTATCTATATCGCTGCTAGCGATATGGATAACTCCCTGGAATCTCACTTCCAGATTCTATGGGATTGTCTGCGGCGCGTCGCGCTGTCGACCAGCGGCGCATCTCCCTCGCTCGATTCGCCGGCGATCGATGTCGCTGTCGAAATATATGATTTTGCCTGGACGACATTCTATGATCGATTCTCGGAGGACGCCGAGTCTTTTTTCGCTGACTTCATCTCTAAAGTCGCCGTCCCTATGTTTAGTGCTAAGATTAGCGAGAAGGAACGTCGCGATCTGCAGACAGCAGCAAATCTCTTCGATATCCTTCGCAAGACAGTCACGCCCACGAAGCCCGCGAATGCTGATATGAAGAAGATCGTTGCAACTCTGAGCCTACTTAGTGCCACTCTCAAGCCCTACCTCGATTTTCTCGCACCAAACGCACTGGTGCAACGGTGCTGTGATTCATGTAAGTTGAGCTTTCATCTGCTTGAATGCGTCTTCCGCTGACTCTCATTCCTGATCTCTTAGTAAAAAATGTCAGCACAAGATTTGTCTGGGTCTATCTAAATGAGACACTGGATTTACAACCCCCTATCAAAGTCCTCCTCGATACTGCTCGTTCTGCTTTAGCCCGTTCATGGTTCACACAGTCGCTCCGCGTCATTCAAGTCCCCAATGCGCACCTCCCTTTTGAAGTGAACATGCACGACGATGCCGTGCTACGTCTCTGGAAGGACCACAAAGGTGTTGAGAGTCTTGACGCAGATCTGGATGCTCAGTGGGAGCGTCGAATTGTCGATCCCATCGTCAAAGCGGCTAAGAAGAGCAAGCGGGGGGATGTGTCCATCGTCTCGACAGGTGGTCGGGTCATTCTGTCCGCTTCGGTGCGGCCGCACAGCGTCTGCGCTCTCATTGCATACGTCGCGAACTTGGCGGACGCGAGCCCATTTTCGTACATCGGCTTGAGTTGCAAGCATCCTTGCTACGCCTGCTACATGTTCATGAGCACGTACAACCAGCCGGACCCTAGAGTGCCCTTCTATACACTAGGACCCGAATCGGAACACTTTATTCCCTTCGCTTTCCCTGCATTCTCCGACCACGACTTTAATGATACGGTTCGACGCCGATTGGGGACTATGGTGGAAGATGATTTATGGATTGCCTGGGATGAATGTCGAAGGAAGTGGTATCACTACAGTCCTCTGATTGACGACACTGACGACGACGCCGGCACCGACGATAATGTTAGTGCTGACGACAACGATGGTGCTGACGACGACGCTGGTGCTGACGCCGATGAAACGAACTCTCCGCTAGCTTAGACACTGTTGTGTTAATGTGTTTGTGGGTCATGTTTTTAGTCGATGTATAAATCTGTATAAATGTGTAAACAGTCCAATGCAACTAGCTAGTTTTTCCACGCCCAATTCTTTTGAAGTCTTGTACTACTCGACAATGTCCCGCGACGAGTTGGCCAGGCCACCTACTTATCTGCAAGTATACGGAGGACGCAGCATTTGCCTCTTCTGACAGGCTCTCGGCATCACAGACACAAACATCGGTGTCACTGGAAACCCTCGTGTCTCGCTTGCAACCCATAATTCCCAGTGAGAACGCCCAAGTATCAGAACAGATGTGGGCGAATGAGAGCGATATATTCGCTCGCAACCATTAGCAATCGAGCACATGCATTCCCAGTCCGGAAATTGGCGATGCGTTGGAATGTCGTCGACTGCTGGCAAATAAACAGTGAATAAACATATATCACTCCATTCCCATACGATAGTACGAGTTCCGACCCGTCGCTTCGCGACTCTTGCACATGCCGGCCTAGCGACGGCGATAGCGACGCGGAACACGGTGCGCGCGACGCACGCACGCACGCACGCAGGCACGCAGGCAGCCGGGAGCAGCGCCGCCGCCGTGTATGTTGCCGTTGACGACGACGATGGTGGTGCTGGTATCATAACAGCGATGGGCTGCTATATGCACGGGGCGCTAGAGCGCCGAGCCGCGGACGGCGCGGACTCGCTTCCTGCCGCTTCCAGCCGTCGAATGCCGTCGGGTACGATACTATCGAGCGCCGTGCGGTGCGCGCACCGGGGGACGCGGAGGAGCTGTGTCCGTCCGCCCGTCCGTGCGTCCATGTGCGCGCGCGTGCGGCACCGCGGGGCCCGCGGGGACGGGCGCGCCTGTCGAGCACGTCGACATGGCTTGGCTTGGCGTGGGGTGTCGCACGTGGTGTGCACGCGGCGCGCGCACCGCATCGTACGGCATGCATTGCAGCGCACGGCATTCGGGACTCCGGGACTCCAGGAGAACGGCCGCCGTCGTCGTTGTCGTTGTTGGCGTTGGCGAGTCGGCGTGGAGGGCTGGGGCGCGCGGGGGCGCCGAGCGAGGCGGTGTGATGGGGAGCGGACGAGGGGTCGCGGTCGAGGTCGAGGCGCGAGGCGCACGGCGTACTGGGGATTGCTTGCGGCTGCTCGCCTGTGTGCGTGGACGCGAGCGTGCGGGGGCTGGCCGGGGCAAGGGCAGGCGAGGGCAGATCGGCAGGCCGGATGCGTATGATGCGGTGGATGCTGTTGCTGTGTCGCGTGCGGGGCGACGGAAGGCAAAAGACTCGGGAGACGGGACGACATGGAAGGGCGGGGCGGTGCAGGGCGGTGCGTGCGTGCGTGCGTGCGTCGTGCGTGCGGGGATAGCGAGGGCAGGGGTGGACTATGTAGCGGCGGTGCGCGCACGGGCGGTGGAGGGATTGAGATGAACTCGGAAGGGAGTCGGAACGCTGGAGACAGACGGGTTATTGTTGGTGTGTTGGCGTGCGCGGCTGTGAGAAGCGAGGCCATGCGAGGCGGGCGCCAGAGGACGGCGCTCGGTCGGCTGTGGAAGCGAGAGGCAAGGCCCGGGGGCTGGACGCAGGGCCTGTGTGGCGCGTCCTGGATCTGGCGACCAATGTACTAGTGCTCGCTCGTCGGCGTCCGCCGTCGCACACCGGTACCAGTGGGGGGAACCATGGGCTAGGACTGAAAGCAGGCAGCGAGGGCCCCAGGCGCAGCAGGCAACGAGGGCTGCAGGCGCAGCAGCCATCGACAAGCCAGCCGTGCTGGAGATCGAGGGCGGGGCGGGGAGAGTCGCACGTTGAATGCCGCGTCACGTCGCACAGTAGGGTCGCGCCGCTCGCAGTCTCTTGCCGCGTCGAGTAAGTTCCTCCGACTTGGGACAATAGAGATCCCGTCCGTTTATCTAGTACGCGCCCAGCACTCCGCCCCGTGGGGTTTCGGGGCGGAGTCAAGCAGAAACGACTATCTTAGGGAACATCGATGCGCACAGACACAGACACAGACACAGGCAGACAGGCAGACAGGCAGACAGTCCCGAGTCGTCCATACGGGAGGGCCCGACGTTCCAGCCAGCAGAGATCCTCACGCGGGGCAGAAAGGCGCTGCGAGCTGTGACGCGGACGCGGACGCGAGGGGGTCACGACCGCGACCCCAGCTTGGCGCGGATCGTCGCGCGCTGCACGCGTGGGCGGGCAGCCCGCGCGAACGCGACTCTGGCGCCGCGGCGGACGCTGCGCGGGACGTTCCGAGCGCGGCGCGCACCGGCCTGGTGACGG
This sequence comes from Heterobasidion occidentale, assembly GCA_039111635.1. NCBI lineage: Eukaryota > Fungi > Basidiomycota > Agaricomycetes > Russulales > Bondarzewiaceae > Heterobasidion > Heterobasidion occidentale. The sequence continues at coordinate 968,686 of JBCAQO010000011.1, read as the reverse complement.
CGGCGTGGAACACGGTGCGCGCGCGACGCAGGCACGCAGGCACGCAGGCGTGTCCGGGAGCAGCGCCGCCGCCGCCGTGTATGACGGCGACAACGATGGTGGTGATGACGACGACGGTGACGAGCCGCTGTACCGCACAGGGCGGGCGGGAGAGCGCCAGCCGCGGACGGCGCGGACGCGCTTCCTGCCGTCGAGTGCCGTCGAGGGCGGTGCGCGTCTGTGCGGTGCGGTGCGGGCACAGGGAAGCGGAGGAGCTGTGTCTCTGTTCCGTCCAGTGTCCGTCCATGCGTGCGCGTGCGCGTGCGCCCTGCGGCACCGCGGAGCCCGCGGGCGCGCACGTCGATACGGGTTGGCTTGGCGCGGGTGGGCAGGGGTGGGCGTGCGCGCGGCGCACGGGATCGGATTCAGGACTGCAGGACTGCAGGAGGGCCGGCGGCGGCGTTGGCGTTGGCATTGGGGAGTCGTTGCGCGGGGGTGGCTCGCGGCAGGACGGAGGGGCACGCACGCGGTGCAGAGACCCGGCGGGCGTGGACGCGGGGGCAGATCCTGGCAGATCGACAGGCCGCGTACGGTGGTGGATGCTGTGTGCGTCGCGTGCGTGCGGGGCAGCAGAGAGCGGAATGATCGGGAGACGGGATGGAAGGGCGCGCGGGCGGGGATAGCGAGGGCAGGCGGATAGCGCGGGGTTCGTAAGGCCAGGGACCGATGAGCGTCAAGATGGAGACGGAAAGGAGTCGGAAGGCTGCTGGAGTGGCGAGGCTGTGAGGCGGGCGGCTGAGCGGGGCGCTGGGAAGGCTGCGGAAGGCAAGGCCCGGGGGCTGGACGCAGGGCCTGTGCTGGAATAGGCAGTTGGGGGGGACGGATAAGTCAGCGGGGGGGAGGGACGAGGTCGGGCGCCACCTGTGAGTTCGCAGCTCCGGCGATACGCACCCCCGACAGCGAGCGACGGCCAGGATCCCCGTTCTCGATCCACGAGATCCACGAGTGCCCCGAGCTGCCCCTGCAGTTGCGATGCCCCCCGCCCACCCCCACCCTCTCTCCAACCCTCGCTCCGGCAACCCTCCCTACCCGTCCGCGTCCTCCTCTTCGCCCCCGCTCTCCTCCTCCTCCCCGTCCTCCGCCTTCCCCGCCGACCCGGGCCCTCGCCTGCCCCGCACCCACCGTGAGTCATTCCCTGCCATCCGAGTGCGACGACCCGACGGGCGGCGCTGACTCACGTACGCACGCACGCACACACGCACGCACGCACGCACGCACGCACGCATCTGCAACAACAGCGGCAGCAGCGACAGCAACCGCCAGAGATCGGCACCCTCGGCTCCATCAGTCCCCGTCCACGAGCGCCCACCCGCAACGTCCTCCCCCCACCTGGTTCTTCCCCTCCACCTCCACCTCCACCTCTCCCTCCTCCACATCCCTCCCCCACTCCGCAGCCGCCGCCGCCGCCGTCACTACTCCCCTCTCTGCCGCTGCCTCCGCGTCTGCCTCCACCCCGACCTCGATCTCCTCATCGACCCTCCCCTCCTCCTCCTCCGCCTCCGCCCACTCGCGCTCCAACTCCGCCCAGGCCCAGCCCATGATCGGCCCCCCGCCCACCTTCTACGACCCCGACACCGCCGCGCCCCAGCCCCCCGCACCCGACTACGCCCAGTGGCTCGCGGAGCACTACTCCCCCAACCCCGACCCCAGCCCCGCCCACCAGTACTCCGCCTTCGCCCATGCGAACACAAACCCGCACACGCACGCGATCCCCGTCCTCTCCGCCTCGCCCCAGGCTATCCCCTACCCTTCCCATCAGCAGCAGCTCCATCAACAGCAACAGCAACTCCATCACCAGCACCATCACCAGCAGCCGCTGATGAACCAGTACCAGTTCGTCGCCTCCCATCCCCATCCCCACCCCGCAAAGGACGACGCCGACCCCGCCGCCTACGGCGCCTACTTCGCCTCCGCCCCCGCCTCCGCGTCCACCACCACCGCTGCCGACAGCGGCCTCCCCACGCGCTTCGTGCATCACCCGCAGTCGCATCAACAACATCATCATCAACAACAACAACAACATCAGCAGCATCAGCAGCAGCAGATCCAGCACGCGAGACAGGCACACCACCAGCAACAACAACAACAACAACAACAACACTCCCACCAACAACAACTCCACCAGCACCAGCACCAGCACCAACAGCAGCAGCACCAACAGCAGCACCAACCGCGCTCCCGCGGCCCCTCGGGCCACTTTCCGCACGCCGGCACCACGAGCACGTCGGCCGGCGTCGGCGGGGGCGCGGAGGCGCAGCTGGCGTACGACGACGCCGCTGCGGGCGACCGGCAGCAGGAGCAGCTGTACTACCTCCTCAACGGCGGGTATGGCCCCGCTCCCGCGTCCGCGTCCGCGCCCGCCCCCGCATCTGGACCGACTGGGTCTAGTTCCGGTGCGACGCCCCAGCAGCAGCAGGGCGCGTACACCCCGCGCTCGGACGCGGGGACGCTCGCGACGCAGCCTTCGGCGGCGTCCGTGGCGTCCGTGGCGTCGGCGGCGTCTGTGGCGTCGGCGTCGGTGTCGCCTGTGTGGGGCGCGATGGCGCTCGGGGGGAGTCCGAGTATGGGCGTTGGGGTTGGCGTGGGCGTGGGGTTGGGCGTAGGGCTAGGGGGTGTAGGGAGTGTAGGGAGCGTGGGGGGGCCGACGGTGCCGTCGATGGGCCCGTCGGGGTCGGGGTCGGGGTCGAGCGGAGCGTCTGGGGCGACGGGCGCGATTGGGGCGATTGGGGCGGGGGCGGCGTTTCGGACTGGGGTGGGGAAGCGCGGGAGTGGGGGCGCGTCGGGTGCTGCGGGGACGAGTGGAGGTGCGGGTGCGGGTGCGTCGGGTGCGAGTGCGAGTGCGGGAGCGGGAGGAGCGGGTGCAGGAGGAGCGGGTGCAGGGAGGGTACGCGGGACTGGGGCGGGGGCGGGGACTGGGGCGGGGAGGGCGCCGCCTAGGAAGAGGCTGCGCGTGGATGTGAGGGATAGCGAGACGGAGGATGAGGATGAGGGGATGGGCATGGGCATGGGCATGGGCATGGGTGGAAGTGGGCAGATGCGCATGCAAGGGATGGGGATGGGGATGGGGGTGGGGCTGCCGCAGAGACTGTGAGTGCTCGCTCTCTCTTTCCTTCTCGCGCTCTTTCGCTTCCTGGGCGTTTTTGGAGGCGGCGTGTGGCTGTGGGCGTGTGGAGTGCGTTGTGGGCGCGTTGCTGACGGTCGCGATGCTTTTTTTTTGCTGATTACATGCGATTTTGGCGTTGGCGGGGGTCGCTCGAATGGGATGGACGGACGCGTTGGATCGGGATCGGGATCGGGATCGCGCGCGCGCGTTGCGTTGCGTTGCGTGCCTGGCTGGGTGCGGTGGACGCGACGGGGACGCGCGGACGACGACGACGACTCGCGCGCACACACCACCGCGGACGGTACTTGAATGTGATGTCGACGCGACGCGACGCGATGCAGGCCGGGCGCGTGCACGTACTGCAAGAAGCTCAAGGTGCGTCTGCCGTTTTCTGTGTTTTTGTTGGTTCTTGGTTCTGGGCTGACGTTTGGAGATTTGGTTTTCGGTGGCTTGGCGTTCGGTGCTTGGCTTGTCTCTCGACTCGCGATGCTCGACGCGCGACGCTCGGCACTCGACTCGCGATGCTCGGCACTCGACGCTCGACTCGCGACTCGCGACGCTCGACACTCGACTTTCGACACGCGCGCGGCGCGCAGATGAAGTGCGATTTTCCGAAGAACGAGAACGTGTGCAAGCGCTGCAGGGCGGGCGGGCACACGTGCATCGTCGAGGGGCGCAAGCCGAGGAGTGCACCCAAGTGAGTCGCGCGCTCTGTTTTTTCCCCTTGGTTGCTTTCCTCCGGTTTTTGCTTTTTTCTCTTTTTTTTTTTGAGGCTGCCGGCCTTGTTTTTTTTTTGGTTTCGGCTGCCTCTTCGGTTCCTGTTTCTCCTCGCTCCTCTCTCTTCGTCTTGGGATTTCGCGCGCGAGGTCTTCGGCTTTGGCTGGGCCGGCACCCGGTGATGCGGGGATGCCCGAAGCCTGAGGCGCAGGTTCCGTCGGCGTATTTACGCCTCCGTAGGCGCACAGCATGCGGCGTGCATGGCCAGGGTGCGAGGCGCCGGCACTCTTTCTGCCCCGGAGGCGGTGTGGCTGGGACGGAAGAGGGGAAGCACGGTGGGCTGCGAGGGCGCAGCGGCCGGGGCTTGTGTCGCGCCGTGCGCGTGCGCACACGGTGCCAGTCGTGGTGACGTCGGGACTCGCTGCGTTTCTTGCTGCTGCCAGCGCGTCCGCGTCAGCGCGGAGCTCGCTCGTTTGGGCGAGGTTGGGGTCGGGTGCTCTGGGACGGGGGGTGGTGGGAGCCGCGCCGTGTGGTGCGAGTGGGACGTCGTGCGGTCCAGATTTGGACGCGGGCTCGGGGCGTGGTTAGGGATTCTGTGGCCCCCGGGCGCCCCCTGGCGTGCGTTCGGGCAGTCGGTCTTGCTGCAGACGCTGTGGGCCGTCCGTGATGACATCGGCCCTCGGCGCGATTGGACTGGATTGGATGGGGCGGGTCTGGTCTGGTAAGGCCAGGCAGCATTTGTAGCTGTCTCGCGGCAGCACTTACGCGTGTCCTTGCGCTTTCGCTCCTGCGCTCGCGCGTGTTTTATTACCGCGCTTCCGTTCGTTGGATCCGCCCCATCCTTTCGTCCTCCCCTTGTGCCGCCTGGGCCCTTGCTAGCTGCACCCATGTCTCGCCCCTCGTCGCCGTTCCCGTCTACGCGCGAGCGCGCCTCCTCTACTTCCTCGTCATCCTCTTCGTCGTCCTTTCTTTCCTTCTCTTCTTCGTCCTCGTCCTCTTCCGACTCGCCTCCCCTTACGCCCACGCTGACGCGCGCGCCTCTTTCGCTCCCCAGTAAGCGCGAATACCTCCTCGCGCAGATCAGACAGAAGGACGCCATCATCGAGTCGCTGCTCAAGCAGGTCTGTGCATCCCTCATCTCCCGTGCTCGTAAACTGACGCGCACCCCGCCGCACAGCTCCACAACCCGTACCTCGCGACCCCGCTCTCGATCGCCGCCTACCGCATGGCGACGCCCGCGAGCGACAACCACCGGCAGAACGTCATCGCCTGGCTCGACCGGCTCCAGTCCTCCTCGACCGTGCGCGACAGCACCGTTGGCGCCGCGCTCGCCGCGGGGCTCTCCTCGACGCCGTCGGCCGGCGCGTACCGCCTGCGCGAGCACCGCGACGCGGACGACGACTCGGACATCGCCGAGGGCGCGGGCGGCGCGCACGACGAGGAGCAGCCCAAGTCGGCGAGCACGCTCGTCGACCCCGAGGCGTTCCCCGACGCGAACGCGCACGCGGAGCGCGACGCGGGTGCGGGCGCGGATCCGGACGCGGAGGACGACGAGGCGGAGACGTACGCGGGCCTGCCGGACGCGGCGGTGCCGCTTGGCTTGCTCGCGAAGCTGTCGATCAGCAACTCGATGGAGAAGGTGCGCGAGCGCGAGCGCGGGAAGGGCCGCGGCGGCGCGCCGGGTGGGGTGGGGAGTCGGGCGGGCGGGGTGCAGGGCGGAGGGAAGGGGCCGTTGAAGGAGGAGGAAGAGGACGACGATGTGGTGAGTGTGGGCTCTGGCCTTTGCTTTGCGGAGTGCTGATCCCCCTGTTCGCGCGCGCGCATGCGTGACGTTGTCGTTTCTGGTGTTGGGTGGGCGTTTGGACAGGGCGTCGCGAACGACGGGTACTTCCTTCCGGGCCCGGCGCAGAACTTGGAGCTCCGCGCGACGCTCATCGAGAAGAACAGCCCGCCGGATATCCTCGTGCACGGGCTCATCACCCGAGGACGTCGACAAGCTCTTTGACATGTGAGTGCCCGCTCCTCGCCGCGGTGGGGTGGAGTGCGCGCTGACCGTGCGCCTTGCTTTGCCTTTTGACGTCGTCGATCGGCAGATTCTACACCCGCGTGAATGTGAGTGTGCATCGGCCTTGGTGGCCGCGGTGGACGCTGACGCTTTGGTTGGGGGACAGCCGTTCATCTCGCTCTTGGACCCCGTGCTGCACACGCCCGCGTCGACGTTCTCGCGCTGTCCGTTCCTCTTCACAGTCGGTGCGTATCCGCCTCTCCCGCGCCTGCGGCCCGAGCTCATCACGCCCTCCGCCCCCCGCGCGTTCCGCACGCGCACAGTCTGCGCGATCTCCTCGCGCTACTCGGACAAGTCCGAGGTGTACCCGATCGCGATGCACTTCGCGAAGAGCGCGGCGGCCAACTCGCTGATCGACGGCTGGAAGTCGGTCGAGCTCTGCCAGGCGTACATCCTCATGAGCATTTACGCCGTGCCTGCGCGCCGGTGGGAGGAGGACCGCAGCTGGCTGTACACCGGGCTCGCGATTCGGTGCGTGCTCCGTTCGCTTTTGCGCTCTCAGGGCGCGTCGCAGGTGCTGATCGGTGCTGGTGTCCGTGCGGGTGTGCGTTCAGGATCGCGACGGACCTCAACCTGCACCAGCTGTCGACGGCGAAGCCGCAGAACGAGATACAGGAGCGCGAGATGCTCAACCGGGCGCGCGTCTGGCAGATCTGCTTCAACCTGGATAGGTCGACCGCTACGCAGTTTGGCAAGCCGACGACGATCAAGGAGGACTAGTGAGCGCTCTTTCCCGTCGTCTCTTTCGCTCATCTTGTTTCGCGCGCCGTGGCTTGTCGAGCGTCTGCTGATCGTTCGTCGTCGATCGTAGCATCGTGCGGAACTCGACGGACTGGTACAAAAAGTCCCGGTACAACCATCCGGTGGGTGCCGCTTTGTCATCTTTTGCGAGTGCTCCGTCTGACGGTGTCTCGAACAGTACGACGTGCACCTGGACGCGTACTGTTCGCTCATGCGCATCGTCGCCAAATTTCACGACGACGTGTTCTCGGATCCCGACACTCCAACCGGGCTGAACCAGGTATGCGTCCCGTGGGATGTTCGATACCCGCGCTACCATTTACTGATGAACACGGTCCTAGTCGATCGACTTCCGGGAGGTGACGCTCCGGCACGACGGACATCTCGAGCGTTACCACGAGGAGTGGGCAGGGCGGTTCGCGAGGGACTCCGATCAGAGTGGTGCGCCTCGCTCGGTCCATCTCCGTCGTGCGCTGTTGATTGCTGAGCTGTATCGCAGATCCCGCGTGCGCGTTCCGCTGCAAGCTGCTGCCTTTGTGCGTCGTCTTTTCTTCCGCGTGCTTCTCCCCTGCTGAGGCGCTCTGCTCTGTCTGCTGTAGCCTAGTCAACTACTCGCGGCTGGTCATGTACTCGTTCGGCTTCCAGCAGGCCTTCCAGCGCGGCATGTGTCCTGAGGACGAGATCTTCCTGACCAAGGTGCCTAGCCCCGCTCGTCGGCTCGAGCGTGTCTTTTGCTGATTCTGACCGTGTTGCAGAGCCGCGACGCTGCGAAAGAGGTCATACGGGCCCTCGTCGACTCTTTGGCACCCAGTGGCTACATGCGCTTCTCACCGGACGGTGCGCACCGGTGTTTTGTTTGTGGACAAGAGGATGCTGACGATTTCCTCCGCTAGGTCATTTCATCTTTGCTGCGTTTGCGTCTGCATTCCTGTTGAAAGTAAGCGACTGATTTTGGCTCGACGCTTGTACCGAGGCTTACCTCGCACCTCCCAAAGCTCAATCGCCCCGAGTTCGCCAAGTTTTTGCCAGAAGGGCAGGACACGGAGGTTTTTGAACTCATCGGGCGACTCATACAGACGATCGGCTCGCCGCAGATCGCTATAGACGAGCGCCACACGCCGAAGCTCTACTCGCGCTTCCTCGCGGGCTTGCTCGCCAAGCACAGGCGCGACGGCGCGACGAGCGGCCGCTTGCACACGCAGCCCCCGCCCGGGTATCGCAGCAATCCGTCGGGCCCACACCGGGCGCCGTCGACCCACTCGTCAGGGATGAGCCCGAGCTCGCAGGACCACGGCAGTGCTCAGGGCGGGCACGGGATGGGCAGTGCGGGCGCCAGTGCCGGTGGGGGTGGGGATGCGAGCCACGGGCCGAACGTGGCGATGATGGACACGTTCGTGGCGCCGCTGTCGGAGCCGATATACCAGCCAGAGGCGATGTACTCCCTCGGCATGGGGCCGCTCGAAGTGGGCGGGACGGACGACGGGATGAACTTTGTGTTTGACAGCACGGGGACGAACATGCAGGACGATGTGCTCGCGACGATGCAGGCGATCCGGAACCCTGCGTGGTGGAATACGATGATGATGCCCGGGTGCGTTTTTTTTTCTCTTCGTGGATCTTTGCGGCTTGTAATTTGAGGTGTTGACCGTCCGCTCCGCAGGTTCTCGTGGCCTGAGACGAACGGCTACATGAACTTCCCGCAGACCGCTCAGGTGCACCTCGGCTAGGCCGCTCCTTTCTTCTCCTCTCCCAACATCAACAAACTCTCTCAAGTATGTTAAGCACTCGGATCCTAGTCCTCTCCCTCGATCTCCTCTCTTCGGCATCTCGTATGCAGTATGAACAAGAATGTACCACTATTCCGTCTCGCCCCATTCCCGATCCCTCTCTCTGCCTATCTATCTATCTCTGTCTTCTATTTTCTCGATCTCTCCTCTTTCGTTTATACCGTACGCAGCCCGCGGATCGAGTCGAAGCGGCTCGTGCGTAGGACTCTGCGTGGCATCCCTCGGTCTTGGTTTCTAGTTGCGATCTATATGCGAGGCTTGTGTCTGCGTCTGCGTCTGTGTCTGTGTCTGTGTCCGTGTCCGTGTCTGTGTCTGCCGATTCACTACTAGTCCTCAGTTGTGTTAGATAGCATATTTAGATTTGTATGTCAGTCTCGACGACGTGAGCGAGCTCGGGAAACTTTCAGGCTGTTGACATGCCTGCGCGTACCGGGAACTGCCGGGTTGCCCATGATAACTTACATCCCGCACGCCAGGAGCACACAAGTTGGTCGCTCTCAAAGTTCGTGACTCTCTATCGTGTGATCGACTATATCACAGTCTCACTTCCGCTCACTTCCATCTCCATCTGCAAATCCGAGATAGACCAAGGACCTCCAGAGGAGCGCAATATCGAACAGAGCTCTACGCTGCTGCCGAGACGTGCAAACAAGCACTGTACTCCAGTACGAGAACAGGCAAGAACGCAATCGAACACCGCTGCAGATCATTCAGAAAACCTACAGTACTAACCTTCAATTCTCGACTTACTGCCTTATGACCGCTCACCCTCACCGCCACTTCTTTATGTAGCGACACCCCACGTCTCACGGTGTGCTCTGTTCTCTTTTGAGCTCTGACGGGTGCGCTCGCCAAAACAAGGATGGGTTATTGTTAGGTCTTCGTTCCATGTGCCTACCAGTCACATCCCATGCCTGGACAACGCGCTCACAATGCACACCATGTTCTCAGATCGGTCTCCCTTGGAGACGTGCGTGAAGAATCGTCACTTATAAGGGCCCGGTGTTCGAGTCCTTCGTCGATATTTTGCAGGTTTCGCCTACGATCGCTAAAGCAGGTTGATTGACACCTCTTCTGTTTCGCACTCAGCTTGGTGCGACAGCAGATCCTGCAACTCTAGGTGCTGCTTACAAGTCAGAATTCACGCCTCTATAGGAAACTCAAGCTTGTCTTGATCATGCTGTCGAGGCGCGTTCCCCCTCAAGTCCTCTCCGCAATTTTCATGGAATGCCTTGATACAGGGTACTGGGAGCATCGCGATGGAACGATACCCTGTAGCTCCGGAGACGCACCCTACCTGTTCCTCCAGATCTGTCACCAATGGCGCACGGTGGCGATGTCAACCCCACGCCTGTGGTCCACCCTCTCCCTCCCCGACCTTCCTAGCACCCCCGAAAGATGCATATCCTTATTTTCCCAGGTCCCAGTGTGGCTGTCATTGTCCAGAGCTTTGCCTCTCTCATTTGTGTTGCAGATCAAGGACGAGAAGCCTGGTCTGCTCTCCCAGTACATCACGCTATTACAGAAGGACATTCACCGTTGGAAGGAGGTCATACTCGAAACAAACTACAACGAGGCGCACTGGCTCCCCCGTCTTCGAGCTCGGCTCATTGCCACTCCTCACAGAGTTCACCTATGACGGTTATAGTGATGATTCGAACACCGAGATTCCGACATTGATGACCGCCCTTGCCTCCGCGCCCCGCCTGTGCCATGTCGACCTTACCCACGATCTAGTACACGATTGGGTGCTGCCCTGGGAGAATTTATCGACATCGAGGCTGGATGACCAAAGTCCGAACCTCACATCTGACATGGTCAGAAGGCTTTGCGACAACCTGGGCAAGTGCATTCGTCTTGAGGACCTTAATATTGCGTTTGAGCATGAGATGGTCGACTACATCCTCCCACCAACGTCACACATTGTTCTCCCACACCTCTTTTTCTTTCCATCTGGACGCAGTCACCCCAAGGCCATCATTTCCGTCATGCACGCCACACTCAAGGAATCTCACCATTATTGGCTGCAATGAGCCCCACACTGAGATCGGCACGAGCATCCTCACCTTTTTGAAGTGCAGCGGAAGTGCGATTGGCCTGTTTGACCTCAAAGCGGTGCACGCCCCCACCGAGGACGTAGTGAGGTTTCTGGAGGTCCTTCCAAAAGTCTATTATATATACCTCACAGACGAGTGTGTCGACGTCAACGTCTTCGAAGCTCTCACTCTCGAATATGATGATGATGGCCAGCTTGTCTCTTGGACCAATCCGCATCTCGAATTCATCAGGTTTCTGCCTCGTACGGGGTACTGTTCCGATTCCTTGGAAATTGAGCCCATTATGCCATCCTCAATGCGCACCTGCCATCACATGCCCGAGTGCGACACTCCTGACCTAATCACCTTTGAAGACTCGCAGCCGCCATGCGAGACAGGTGTGAGCATGGAGCAGCTAGAGGAGTGGTTTTACAAAGTCTCCGATGAGGGCTTCTGCGAGGGCTTCGCACGCGTGGTCCTCTCGCGACGCGGGTTGCCCACCCCTCCGTTAGTGGGCGTGCGCTTCGTCCACTTTGATTTGCACCTCCTCGAAAGGGTATCGCCCGAGTTATATACCGAATTGGTGGAGTACTGGGAGGAAGGGCTGCACCTGGTCGTCTGGTGCTCGCCTGAGAGGGCGGAGTATTGGCGTTCGAGGATGATATGATCTTTGGGAACAGAGTTTGGCTTCGTACAGCAAGTATGTGTTTGTAATCAGATATGTATCCGTCAATGCGGAGATGCACTCGTGAAAATACGCACATGCATCCATATTGCACAGAACGATCTTCAACCATAGGGCAAGATAATCTCCGCGGCACACTTGTCGCGGATCGCCGTATAGCCTACTCATCTGCAAGAAATGTTGTGCATGCTCAGTCTTCCCAAGACAGATGTTTTGAGCTGAGCCGGAAGATAGGTGACTGTATGCCTTCGCATTGTCTACTCACCACCCTCGCCCTCTCCCCATGAATGCATGAGCCGTGGCTCCTCGCGGCAACCACACGGGACCTCCTTTGACCCCTTCATTAGCCACGTCGTCTCGTTGCAGCACTCTGTGTTCACATATGTTCCCTTTGGGGTTACGCTGCGCGTCATCCAAATCAAGGAAGAAAGAAAAGCCTATAAGCGCACACACGTATACGCTGTGCTCGTCACCTGGGCATTGATGAGTAGTTGACGAATCGATGGGGTGTACGAGCACACAGGCCTCAAGGCTGTGCACTCTCATCGATTGTGTGTCTAGCTTATGTCCAAAGACGAGGAGCTATGTCCATCATATCCCCTTGTATCCATCAATAGGTTTTCGAAGCCTCCACTCAACTTGTTCCAAGGTGGCTGCTAAGGGCCGTGTCGTCTTGATAACAGGTGAGTTCGGTCCACCGCTCTTTCGTCGCGTCTCAGAGCCATCTACCTCCCTGTGTATGTGGCCCGTTCATGATTCGTCGAAAGTTGAAACTGACGCGGCGGTTCATTGAAAAATTAGGCTCTTGGATTCAAGTCACTTCTCGTTCGGGACGTCCCGAGTGTCGAAACGTCGATTGTGTGGTTGCCACTGAGGCTCATTGTGCTATCTGGTCATGCAGCCAAAACAAATCCCATCCGAAGTCCTCGCCGAGATCTTTCTAGAGTGTCTCGATACCGAGCGCTGGGAGGACCGTGATGCAAAGATGCCCAGTGGCCCTGGCGATGCGCCTCACCTGCTCACTCAAATATGTCGCCATTGGCGCGCGGTGGCGTTGTCCACTCTACGCCTGTGGTCCACCCTCTTCTTCCCAGACATCCCCGAAACCCGCGAACAATGCGACGCCTTGTTCGCACGAGTCCCAGTATGGCTCTCGCTGTCCAAATGCCTGCCCCTCTCATTTGTGCTGCGCATTGAGAACAACGCGCCCGTCGAGCTCCCCCAGTACGTTGCGCTGCTGCAGAAGGAGATCCACCGCTGGAGGGCAGCGCGGTTCGAGACGAGCGCGAACCAGGTCCACTGGTTCCCCGCATTCGCACCACACTCGATGCCGCTCCTCGAGGAGTTCGCGTACGACGGCTGGAGCGACACCTCGATCGCCACGATCCCGACGCTGATGACGTCCCTCGCCTCCGCTCCGCGCCTGCGCGACGTCGACATCGCGCAAAACCAAATCTACAACTGGGCGCTGCCCTGGGCGAACCTGACGACGCTGCACCTGATCTACGAGACCGTGGAGCTCCCGACGGCCATGATCGGGAGGCTCTGCGAGAGTCTCGGTGCGTGCGCGTGCCTGGATAGCCTCCACGTCGGGTTTTCCAATCGCACGGTTGGCCCCGTCCTCCCGTCGACGTCGCACATCGTGATCCCGGTGCTCACCGAGCTTTTGATTACGTGCAGTCACATCAAGGGCATCGTGTCCGTCATGCACACCCTCGTCGCCCCGCGCCTGCAGACTCTTCGCATTGACCGCACTGATTTCGAGTTCGACTATCCCCTCGCCGTGATCGGCGCAAGCATCCGCACATTTGTGGCTCGCAGCAAGGGCGCGCCGATCCGCCAGCTCGACTTGGAAGACTTGCACCTCGTTCCCAACGAACTCGTCGCCCTCCTCGCGCTGCTCCCCAGCCTCGAATACCTCAGCTTTAATGACGGGATGATCGACTCGCGCGTGCTGGACGCCCTCACGCTCGAGTTCGACATCGAGGGCCGGCTCGTCTTCGGCCGGAACCCGCGCCTCCGGCATGTCTCCTTCCTGCCCCCGCAACAAACCTTCGGCCACATGCGCGCATACCGCTCCACCAAAGCCATGCTACCTCTCTCGATGCGCGCAAACAGCCCCTTTCCCGCGCAAGGGAGCAACACTCCGGACCTGATCACCTTCGCGCGGCAGCTGCAGCCGCCGCGCGAGGCGCTCCCTCCGAGCCGAGAGATACTGGCACGATGGCTGCGGACGGTCGGGAGCTCGGGGTTCTGTGGCAGCCTCGCGCGCATGATCCGGGCACGCTGGGCGGTGCCTCCGAACTCCGACGCCCCGCGCGCGGGGCTCGAGCTTGTGCAGTTCGACCTACATATTTTACAGAAGATCCTGCCTGCCCGGTACGCCGACGTGATGGAGTGCTGGAGGGAAGGGATGAATCTGAACATATGGTGCTCGAAAGATAGGATGGAGTTTTGGCGTTCGGCGACGTGGGACCCGTGATTTGTAGCATCTCTGTCAGTATGTATGTATGTACACGTACGGGCATTGTTTTTCTGTTCATCATCGTCATGTTATTCCCAGTCGGGTGATGGGACAGATCTCACATCAGGTTCGGAAAAGGTAAGTGAAGCCACGTACTATTAGGTGTCGGAATTAGCACTCAATTAGCATGGTTATCAAGTCGCTCGGCGTCCGCCTGTAGACTACTTCCTATGCGGCACGTCAGATGCGCACCATGCCTAGCATCCCTAGACGACTTTCGGTTGGATTGTCTTGATTAGTGCGCGGTATGTCTGCAGAGCTCGAAACGCCACCAGTCAATTTGGACCTCCTTCTGGCGGTCAAAGTTGGGGGAAGGGTAGGTTGCGTTGGGATGTTCGCGGATTTATTGTTTTATCGGTGAAGTGCGCGCAGGTGCATAGTGTCGCAGGCGGAAATGAAAGATTTTGAGAATTTGGGGTGTCGTTCGGGACTCTCATCACGCGATGCACGTGCGTCGTGGTCGGCAGGTGACTCGGATTAAATGAACTTGTGTGCATTTTTCTGCTCAGTGGTTTTAAAAGATTTCGCCTCCACACCCAACAGTACTCGATGGCATTACGGCAATTTGAAGCATGGCCGTCCAGACACCCTCATAGCCGCTTACATCCTAAACAAGGAATAGGATTATCACAGAGGACTGCGCGACCCTGTGGATGGCGATCTTCAGTTTGTGAGTTGCTTTGGAGGTTTGGAGCTTCACAGTGAGAGTAGTCTCGACTGGATATAGGTATGTTGCAAAATTTTGAGATTTATACTATCTTATTGACTTATCATACCGTGACCTGTTTGACATCTGCAGTTGTCCAGACTCCATACGGTCCTAGCGCTCTTGTTACCATTATGAAGTGGTAGACGAGCCGTGGACGTCGTCGCAAAGAACTCCATCTAGAATTGCGTTCCGTCGTGTTCTCGAGTGTTCTCCCTCGGCAATGGACGGCAGTAGCCCTCTTCTTGCTCAGCGTCTTCGTCTTTTTCAGCTTCGCCATCTTTCTTTCCGTCTTTTCCCCCTGCATCTTCGGCCTTCTTCTGTTCTTTCGCTTCGTCCTCAATCTTTTTAATCATCTGCGCGGACAGGAAATCGATCTGCTTGAATAGCAAACTCTCTGGCGTCTCCGGTAGCGACGATTGGGTTGAACGGTGGTGCGCGACGGAGAGGAGGAACGAGACGAATCTAGGATGATCGTAGCTGATTAGCTTCTGTGGGGAACGATGGGGAATGAACGACACTCACAGTTCCTTCATGAACGCAAAGCTGAAGCCCGCCGTCTGCGCCGCGACTTTGTGCGCGATCTCCTCGTCAGATGACTCAAACTGGACACCCCTCATCACTCTGCTTGTGCCCTTGACCCCTGCCGCGATCTTGTTCAACCATTTTTCTGCGAACTCGGCGCGGAGCGTCTCGCCGGGGAGCGTGAACGTGTATTTGACGTCAAAACGCGACGGCCTGTTGACAATCGCATCGTCGATCCGTTCCGGGTGATTCGTCGTCGCGAGCGTGAGGATACCGGCGTTGGCGGCGAGGCCGTCGAGCTCGTTCAGGAAGAAGCTGCGCACTTTCTTGGTCACCATCGCGTCGAGGTCCTCGATCACGAGAATGCAAGGCGCATGCTTGCGAGCGTGGCGGAAGATGCTGCGGACGCCCTCTTCAGGGCCCTGTTGATGCCAAGGTTTTGCTCTATTCATGTGATGCATAGAGGGAGGCAGCAGTACTCACGGCTTGCGTTGTGAAGGACTTGACGTACAGCGCGGGGTAGTTCGACTCTTTCAATAGCGCCTTGATCGACTCGGTCTTGCCGTTCCCCGGCGGCCCGAGCAGTAGGATGCCCCGCTTCCATGTCATGCCCAGCTCCTCGTAGATCTCGCGGCTCTCGAAAAAGACCTTCGTGTCGCGCCGTATGCCCTGCACAAATGCCTCGTCGAGCACGATGTCCTCCCAGCTCGCCCCCTGAACTCCCTGGTACAGCTCCTTGTCCGCGCTCCAGCTCCCGCCCTGGTACACCCATATCTGCTTCCTCAGCGTGAACCCGTATTTATACACCAGGCCCGCGAGTTTCTCCCCTGGCGTCGCATCGGTTGCGTCGAACACGAGGTCGTAAAAGTAGCAGTCCTCCCAGTTATACCGCCAGGTAGCCTTGTAGGCCGTGTATTTGACCCCGTCGACGACGAACGTCGAGCGCCCGGCGATCACCTCCGAGAAGACGCTATGGTCCTTGACGTCATGGGAGTAGAGGGTGTAGCTGTCACCCGTGAGGCTCCTGGAGGCAGCGTCGTGGGCATGAATCCTGGGTGCAATATCGAGAGAGGAGAGGTAAGCGGACAGCGGAAAGGCATGCTTGTCGTTGTCGAGGACAGGGACGTGCTGTGAGGTGGGATGTGTAGCGTAGAGGCCCTTGAGGAGGGTGAGAGCAGTATTTGGGATGGGCGCGGAGAAGCCGGACGTGAGCGTTTCCCTAAATTCGGGCATGGTGTTCGATGTGGTGGTCGCCTTCAAGTGTGCGTTCGATGCGGATGAGGATAGGGGAGCTGAGGCCGTGGGCTTTTATACTGGAAGCGATGCCGGCGTGTATGCCTTCGGAAGCGGCGGTGAGTCGTCCTAGGATCTATATTGCATTAGGCGCTGAATTGACATTGTTACGAAGGCTTGTAGCGCGCTTGTTGTGCATTCTGCAGTTCCTGTCGACACTCAGGAAAAAGGCCGCACTGGGCGGCAGGGTTATGATGGAGCTACTTTGCGATAGACTCGGCTGGATCATCGTGTCTCCAGTGTCCGTATGCTTCGAAATGTTTTCTATTCAGGGTGCAGTGGGGCTTGCTTCCCTCGAGGCTTTGTGACTTGTGCCATGGAGGGAAGTCACATCTGCAACGACGAAAGCACCATCTTGATATATCCATATCTTCTGATACGCATCCACATCCTTTTGAACAACTTTTGAACGTCCGTCGAGCGCGCGCTACTTATGCGCAGCAAGGATATCCCCGGCCCCTCGAGGCATCATTTTGAGAACGTGCACCGCATCATGAGGAAAGATTGGCTCCTTAAATATATCCCTCTCTTAGGTTTTACGTCTATCTTTGAGGATCGGACTACCCAAGGATCTCTGGGCGCCGATCTGCCTACGGAACCCGCATGAAAGAGCGCCAATCGACCAGTATTCTTGTTACTGTATCGACCTCAGTCACTCTAGAATAGAGAAGGAAACGGAACGGATCTCGTCTCTTAACAGCAGAGTATCAGCAGCATGATATGCCCATCAGAGTACAGGAATAAATAGCGAAAGGAATGCAATATCTTGTGTTGTATCTTCAAGTTGACATGCAGTGCAGGGAATGCGCCGCTCCCCAGGAGGGATAAGGAGATGGTAAATGTAGTGGTTTTGCTGGGTGCCTCGTGTCGAGATGCTCAGCCTCATGCACTTTGTCAGTGATCAGATTTCTCGGAGCTGCAATGTCTTCTCAGAGGGATGCGCTCAGTGCTGAAAGTCAGCTTTCCGCTCTTGTTCTCATTCGATCGAGAACTTGTTGCCAGTTACGGAAAGTGTACTCGATTAAGCTATAGATCATCGTAACTCGCAGTCTTTTTTTGATAACGGTATAATACTTACGGAGCAAGATGATACTTGTTTCATGTAGTCAAAGGCAATCGCGGAGAGGATGATGCGTATGTACTCAAACAAAGCGGTACACAGTACAAAAGAAAGAACCAAGAAGATCTGAAGCAGGATCCTTGGTAGCTAGAGAGAAAAATGCATAAATACAGTAAAACAAACTAGCACAGCCGTAGGCAGTTCGCCCAGAGACTGAGAGAAGAGGGTAGGAGGTAAAGGAGTCAAGTTAACAGTGGCTTTGGAGCCGAGACGGAGAGACGTAGGTTTGCTAGATACAACGGTGAATACGAATGAGCTTTACCATAGTGTGAGGGAGCAGGGCGGCGCACTCTACGAGAACTTCCATCTACAAGCGACCGTCAGTGAGATGCATACGAGGAGTAAATCATAGGGTTCACCTATTGTTACAGTTTGTGCATCTGTAGTTTCATAGCGTCACAATCAGTCAAGATACCAGAATACATGTCATACGTTCACATACGTTACAAATGTCTGAAAGCCCACGATGAGTATACAATGGGGGATCAGAAAGAGAGGTAACGTACTGTCATAGGCTCATCAGCGCTCCTCGTTTGCGCTTGACGATAACGACACTTTCTCTGTGAGGTTCGATACGTGTTATCGATAGTATCAAAACGAGAGAGAACATGATGACATACCTGCTTGCAGCGTGAGCACTGAAACGCGTCTGTCTCGGCCTGTTGCTCTTCTGCACCCAGGGAATGGAACAGATTGTCATCTTTGATCTTCTGATCCGCTGCTCTACGTTCTTCTGATGCCATTTCCTGAATACCATCAGGGAGTCGCGTTCGTCAGATAGCTGAGATGGAAAGAAAAATGAGGGATTGTGATCCCACCTGACTTGTCATTTTCGCGAACTTCTGCGCAGAGAGATCACCGCTGATGACACTTTCTCGCAGACCTGGGTTATTCTTGTCTTTGAGGTTGACGAAGATCTGGCGGATTTTGGTCTTGTACGCAGCGGTTGTGCCTTTGCATTCTGTGAGAACAGCGCTCTCAACGGCTTTTGCTCGGCTGAGAATTAAATCAGACGCTGGAATGGAAGATGTTGGTCAGGAAGAGTCGCGAAAAAGTTGAAATCCTTTGAGAGGTTGATCCATTGCATGGCTGACTCACGGGCACCAGAATCAGAAGCGAGCGCATCATAGACGAGTTCGATGCATTTATCGCGCGTCTTGTCTCCTGTAACATTTGTGTTGACACCGTCTGATCTAGATGACCGAGCAGACCCATTTGCAAGGCTATTCCCAGAAGGCGTGGTGGGTGTGGTGGGCGTGACCGATGCCACCGATGATTTTCGACTAGGCACTGTACACCGAACGACTTTAGATTCATGAATATAGTAATTTTGCAGGCGACTCACCGGGTGCTGGGGCAGAAGATTTCCCATTAGCATTGGCTTTGGAGCCACCGGCAGCCTGCTTTTCTTTCTCGACCTCTTGCTTCCACTTGCGCACCACCTCCTTCGCAAGATCGGACACCTCCTTCGAGGCATGCTGACGAAGTTTACCCACAGCTAAACCCGCCTTACTTTCCTGTCGAAATCGCCGAGCGTTGTTAGCACATCGTCCTAGATTACATGCACGTCGCACGACCGCCACGCCACAAGCGCAGAACGAAAGCCTTACCCGCAGCAAAGCCTCCGTGATTTTGGCCTCTTTCTTCAGGACATTGAGCAGATCGACGATCTCCTGAAGATGAAAGAAAGGATCAGAATATAAATATCAGTAAATCCGAAATGAAAGGGTATGCCATAGGGAAGGGTTATAGAACGCACCTGGTCGGTCGAAGAGTGCTGCAGTGATTTCACGAGTTTTCTGAGCTCTAGCGCGTCGGTCATGGCAGCTCTCTACTTGGACTAACTAACTACGTATGAGTAGAGTACAGGTAGAACCCTATTATTTGCCAGCTTTTACTGTCAATAGCGACGCAGTGGCAAGGGCGCCTTTCCGCCTTGGTGGTGAGAAGCAGAGTACTGAGTTGGCTCGTGACAAACGGCTTTCAAGAGTAGCTCAGCAAACACTGACAAACACTCTCCTCGCCGTCCACCCCATCCCGCTTGCCTGAAGGCCTGATTCTCGAGTCAGTATCTGATATTGCTTGCCCACTTGCTTCGGCCAAAGTTTCCAAGACGCTTCCGTGTTGACAGCCCCAAATCTCGATTATGTCTGTCACCGGGCTCCCGCTGCTCGACCCGTTGGTCAAGGCCAACGCCAAACGAACCTACAGCGTCTTTGCGTCTTGTCCAGATGCGGGTATCAGGGAAGAGGAGAAAAGGTACGTCGGAAACGATAGTGGACGCTGTATTGCTTCATTGACTAGTTGATGCAGCGCACGACTGCGATTAGCGGTCAAAATAAACGATGAATATAAACACTACAAGCAGCTTCCTTCAGCTCTTCTCGAACAGCAAGCGCCAGTAGGACCCGCGCGGCCGAAGGAGCAGCGGAAAATGATTACAGCAGGGCGTACGTTGGATGTTCAGACATACAGAGAAGTCACCCTAAGACTTCATTTTGCTCATAGCGATGTCTGATGCAAGCCGCATGATCGCTGCCATCGACAACACTCCCATTCAGACAACCTCCACTTTCTCCAACTCCTCCAAACTTTCACAAGCCCTTACACTGCACAAAACGACGCGAACGATCAAGCCAACATATCACCCACCATGGAAGCTTGTGCGCGTTATTTCTGGACACCTTGGCTGGGTGCGCAGTGTTGCTGTTGAACCAGGAAACCAGTGGTTTGCGACGGGTGCAGGCGACCGAGTGATCAAGATATGGGACTTGGCGTCCGGAGAGTTGAAGTTGTCGCTGACGGGTCACATCTCGACTGTACGAGGGCTTGCAGTCTCCTCACGACACCCATATCTATTTTCGTGCGGAGAGGATAAAGTATGTGTCAAACTTCTCTGTTGTACTTCCCTGTCGTCTAACGAAAGAACAGATGGTCAAATGCTGGGACTTGGAGGCGAACAAGGTCATCCGGCACTACCATGGTCATCTTTCAGGCGTTTACTCTCTTAGTCTGCATCCCACTCTTGACGTTCTCGTCACCGCTGGCCGAGATGCATCAGCGCGCGTATGGGACATGCGGACAAAGGCGCAGATCCATGTCTTGGCGGGACATACATCAACAGTCGCGGATGTGAAGTGCCAGGAGTCAGATCCGCAAGTCATCACAGGCAGTATGGACTCGACAGTCCGCTTGTGGGATCTCGCAGCCGGAAAGACCTTGACTACCCTCACGCACCATAAAAAATCTGTACGCGCGCTCGCGATCCATCCTACGGAGTACTCTTTCGCGTCCGGCTCAGCGGGTGGCAACAATATCAAGAAGTGGAAGTGTCCGGAGGGTACTTTCACGTTCAACTTCAGTGGGCATAATGCTATTATCAACACACTCTCTGTCAATGCGGAAGGCGTGTTCTTCTCCGGAGGTGCGTTCAATCTTGTTCGAGTCCATGGATTCTAATGACGATGACGATGGGTTGTAGCGGATAATGGGACTCTCACACTCTGGGACTACAATACTGGAACAGCGTTCCAGAACATGGACGATATTCCACAGCCAGGCTCGCTAGAAGCTGAGGCGGGCGTGTTCTGTTCGACTTTCGACATGACCGGTACGCGGCTGATTACAGGTGGCGCTGACAAAACAATCAAGGTGAGTTTCAATATTCTCCTCCTTGCCCGATTCGATTGACCAATTTCCTTCCGTCCATTGCCTAGGTGTACGCTGAGCAGTCGCAGTAACCCTGACCTCTATACTGTTTCGCGCATGAGTGGTGCTTTTCCTGTCACACGTTCCAATATGTATCTTTATTTGCCGACGAAGGCACATTTCCTCTGGCGTTGCGACTGTTGTTATTGCAGCACTGAGACGTGAAGAACGATAGATGCAATTCTATGACTTGATTGATTCGGCACCAGCTGTCTGTCGTATGCTGGCTGTGGTCAGTGGCTCCCCTACATCTACAGATGACAAGACGGTTCGTAAATCTATGAGTTCGCATAGTTGGTTTTGATACGTAATTAAGTCTATAAGAACGCCTCACAAGGACAGTGTTTGTTCTGAGCAAACAACACGCTTGTCACATTGGTTGCTGTCACCTTTCGCTCTAAAATACTTGCCTTGCACCGACGCGCCCCTTTCTATCCCCTTCCCTTTACCACCACCTATCACTGAACCATGTCTCAAGCTGATGACGGCGAAGATATCAAGCCGAAGCTGAATATCACCATCAATTATGAAGGCAAACGTCAGTACTGGTCAGAATGCTTGTTTATGTTCACAGTTGACGTCCTTGACTTGCGCAACACTCCCGTCCGATTTTTGTCTCCGGGTATCATGAAATCCTTCATACATACCCGCGTGCATCATTCGCTTCATCAATATCTCGGTGGCCTATCTATCCCACCAACTCACGCACACGGCAGTTGTAACGGTGAAGGTGAAAGCCAATATGCATTTCAAGAAGATTTTTTCTGTGGCAGAGGTATGTATCGATCATTTCTACTCATTCACACCGATCTCAACATTGGTTGCTTGTGCTCGTACATGGGTAGGAACGATTTGGCAAGGATCCAGGTCAGTCTGCTTTCTCGTGTCTTTGTCTAGTAGTATGGCTTATGGCATAGTATAGGAACATTCAAGTTTGTATTCGAGGGTGAACGTCTCAATCCTGTCGACACACCAGCAGGGGTGAGTCTCGTTCGTCTCAACAGCGTGAATCTCACAGACTGACTGCTTTGACGTGGCAGAGAGGAATGGAGGACGGAGACGTCATTGATGCGCATCTGGAGCAGGTGCGATTTTCCAATATATCTTGGTTTCGAATGCTATACTGACGGTTGCTTATTCTAATAAGCATAGACGGGAGGAGGCTGTTCACGCAAAGCACATGTGTACTCATGAAGCCCGGCCGTACCGAGCTTTTTCGATGTCATTGTTTCCCTTATGCTTATTCGCACTCTGCACTTATGTCTTTTATCATGTACACTTATTCCCAAGTATCTTATTTTCTCCTAACCTCGCTGGGCGTGACGACGCGTGACGCATTTGTGACGCGACGCGGTCGCGTTTATTTGCAGCGCACAAACATGGGCCCACACTTCTATCTAGATCTGGACACTGTCACACATCTTCTCCTCCAACCTGACGGGCCACGCGTCCCGACATCATCTACGCGTCTTGCTTCTCTCACCCGACCTGACAATCTTTCACGATGAGCGACTCTGCCGATGTGAAGCCCAGTCAGATGGAGAGAATCACAATTCAGGTGATGTTCAACAATCGGCGTGAGTGCTTTTTGAATCCACTAAACGCGATGCCGATTGTGCTTGTGGGTGTTAGCTATCAAATTCAAGTTGAAAAAGACGAGCTCGTTAAAGAAAGTGTTAAATGCCGCTGCAGTGAGTGAAAATCCAATTGCATCGTTGGCTTCCGGCTCATGTGGATGATTTGCGCGTGTTTTTGCACACAGAAGGAGCTTCATATGGAACGCGGTGCGTCATGCGTATCTTTCCTCAAAAATCATGCGCTGAAGTGCGATGGTCCCAGATGCCTTAAGATTCACGTACAATGGTGTCGCCCTCCGGGGCGCAGAGGACGACACACCTGACTCTGTATGTATTTATTTTTGCAGGCGGTTGTGGATACTTGCAAAATAAGAGTGAGATGAACTAGCAGTGAATTGACGTTCTTTGTGTTATAAGTTCGGGATGGAGGACAATGACCAAATCGACGCACACGTGCAGCAAGTGCGTCTTTTTGCCTGTGTCTTAATAATGTGGAAAAACTCGCTGACTCACGTACGTAGATCGGTGGGGACGTCTGCACTTCTGGGACATTGACTACTAGGTCATGACGCACCGTTGAGGATTGAGGTAGTAAAGTAAGCCCATCTACTGAACACCTTTGGATTCTGTTTACCCAGCTGCATGTCTCAGAACGAATATCACAAGGATCTATCGTGGAAGGGGTATCTGTTATACTTGTAAGGTAAAGATGTAGGACATATATACCAATTGCGAGATGAGCAATCGGGTGCGACCGGTTGGACAAAAGTAAGACATGGTCATTTTAAAGAAGCCCGTTCTAACATCAAACCAACAAACGAAGAGAACGTAGAGTACATGACATGTAGGGCAAGGCAGCCTCTGGGAGTCGGATTCATGTGAGCGCAAACAATTCCATGTACAAATAAGATACAAGGAGGAGAAGCGATTGTACCGCGGGCGAAAACAAAGGTATCAACGAGATCTGTAGCTCTGATAGATTTACCAACGGCTCTTGGTGGTATAATTTCCGAACAGATCCCTCACTGGATCTAACGACTCGATTGGATGCTCCTCTCCAATCATCCAAGGATTTCTTTGAATCGCAGACTCGTGCGCGTGACCTATCTCCGTAGGTGGCCTATATTCCCTGCAATCTTCCCTACGCGCAAAAAAGGGCACGCTGACGTCCTTCGCCGCTTTTTGGATTTTTCGCTTGACGTCCAGCCACAAGTTGATCTGCTTCCAGTCCACTTTGACGATCCAGATGTAGATGTGAAAGCAGATAATGGAGAGGCGCTCAAGCTTGCGGCCGTTTTCGGAATGAAGATAGTCGCTGAAGGCCTCGATGGCGCCCGCGTCTTCGTAGTAGGAGAGACGATCCTTGCGCTTCGGGTAGAGAGCAAGTTCGAGGCGGCGGATGGAAGAGGGAAGCTTTTCGAAGATGCTAGTCGGGGCAGGGGATAGATAGGATAGATCAACCAAGTTGGGGCAGTGAGAGAGGATTTGGACTGCAACGTCGACATCGGCCTCAGCATATCGGTATTCTTTACGCAGACGAATGTGGAGCGTGGTGAGGTTTAGACCGGTGTTGTTGATTGCGAGGATATGGGAGATAATGTCTACCGGTTCGCAGTCCAAGCTGTCCAGGAAGAGTTTACGCAGGGTACTGTTCTTCGATTCCTCGTCTGGCAAGGCAGCTGAGATCAGCGTCTCTATGTGCGTGACGGGAGGGTTTCCTCTGTATAAGGTGAGGCTTTTGAGGTTCGGCAGAAGCGCGGGGATTCTGAACCTCGGGATGATGGCGGGAGCCCCGTGCTCTAGCACAACAGGCCTGCATTGCCAGTAGCGGAGGTTCAGGTCCTCCAACCCGATGCCAATTTGGCGGATCGCGCTCGCTAGTCGCATGTCTGAAAGCTCTAAGTCACTCGATTCATACCATTGATACATTAGCGACTTGACGCTGCTTTTGAGATTAGGGCAGGCGTCGGTCATTGGTGTGGGGGAGTGGAGGCAGCTTATGCCATGGATCTCCAGTGCACGGATCTTGGGACACAGCGTCATAATCTTCCAAGCGCGCTTTGTCCATGTCTCCACATGCTCGTCTGTTCTCAAGTCATAAAGGGAGGCATCTGCACTGATCGCCTGCACATGCATTCCATGTTCCTGGAGCATGTCAATAAGACCTAAAGTGCCGCGCAAGAGAGTGAAGAGGACGATATGTCGACATAGGAAGGGGGGGATCATGTAGGCCCATGTACGGCAGACGAGGCGTAGACGGGCGTATTTGTATCTCATTTCGCGGTATTGGAGAATACGAACTTGGTTGTAGTGCTCGAATTCGTCAGGGATGGGATGTTCGGGCTGACCGAGGTCGAGGATGTGGGATATGATTTCGAGAGGGAAATCGCGGAAGCGTGAAGGGAGACGGGGCCTGTCAACAAGAGTAAGAGTAGGCTCGTCCTTGACCGTGTGTGATTTTGCCATGATGCCTGTGGAGCAAGCTTGTCGCAATTAGGATCGTCGAGCGTATTGTTTTCGAGAGGCAAAGATAGTATTTAAGTACCTTGAATCACGTGAATATGTTTCAGATAGACAATACGTTCGACGGTGGGCCACTGCGAATCTGGGATGTGAGCCTTACCTTATCTGTGGAAGTTTTGACGAACAAAGGAACAAGGGCCCGTCAATATGATGCGGTGAGTGGCGACTCACAATGCTTGTTGAAGTTGGCTTCTTGTCACTGCGGCTAATGCCGCCGGCCCTTTTGAGTCCCTTTTGTCGACTTGACTGTTATCTTATCACCACAGCATCCTCTCGCGTTCACAAGAGCGCGCAACTCATGCAATTCAAAGGCAAGATCCGCCAAGTTACAATAGAAAGATTGACGTGTAGGGGGAGCACTGCCGTCTCGGTGCGGATTCTCAAATTCGCAGGCCATAAAGCTCGCCCACGTGTAACGGTTTGAGGATGCGAACAGACGAATCATCTGTCAAGTCAACTGTAGGCAAGTCCCACAATGTAAAATATCAATGAGTATGTATGTATTGCTAACGATAGTAGTTAATCCAGCAAGAGTTTCAATGAACGCCAACCCGCTTGCCGGCTGAAAGTCATGTTCGCTTTGGCCTTTTGGTATCGTGGGTAGTGTATTAGAATCTAAAGACCGTTTCTGGCTGATAAATGGTTATAGCGAGGCAGTCGAGAGGGCCTCCGACTGCGTGGACGGAATCGTTATTTTTGCATGGAGCTCGTCAAACTCATCTCCTAGGATTTGTTGCTGGGCCGTGGTGTCTCCGAGCGATTTCAGCAGGTCCTGTCCTTGTGCATCGTTGGCTGCTCGTAAAGCAGCAGCGCATGCACTGTCTGGCTTTGTGATCTTTTGAAACCTCATTAGCGAGAACATGTATTGAGGTGAACGGGTGTCCTCACTTCACTGTCTCTGACCGCAGACCAAGCTGCAAAACCTGGGACTCGATATGAGTCCAGACGCAGATCTCGAGCAGCGTCATAACGGAGTCAACGCTCATCCCCTCTTTCGCTGCTTGGGAAGAATGAGAAGAGTCCCCCTTCTTTGCTAAAAGGGCTGGTCTATCAGCGATAGCTTTTGCAACGGATTCTTTGAACTATCCTATGAGTTGATTCCTACGCAAATCTGCTGCATATAGTAGTGTGGTGGTATCCATGAAGCCTGATTCCGCTCGTGAGTATATCGGCTCGAATATACAATGAAAGACTCACAGGTCTGCAGGCTCTCCCGTCCAAAAGTCTGGTATGCAGAAAAAGACCTTTGGTACCTAACAGGTCAACGCCTCTACATTCTTTCACCACGTGCAAAAAAGCCGTGATCCATTCCATCTGATCAACGACGCGCTGAGAATGCGGAGGGGCTCCTTCAACACCAGCCATGAGTTGCCCGTACGTGCTTGCATGGTACACCACCTTATCAAACTCTCCGTAAGTAGGATTTCCTTTCAGGCAGGGATTTTCGAGAGCGAATTTCTCAGTGCATAGCACGCGTATTCACGAACATCACCAACTTGAGTGCATATTGTAGTCCTACGTTTTAGCCATATAAGAAGCACCACGCGATTGTGAACTGTAAGGCAGTGAGGGGTGTTTTTTTATAACATAAAGACAAGACATACTGTGACATAGATTTCCTGCCTACATGAGATCGCCGATCAGTCAACGCCGGTGAAAAGCATAGATGAGGCTCACTGCTACGGAAAGATCTTCGTCGTCGGGCTCTTCGTCACGCCATGAGTCATTCACAAGATCGCCAGTATCAATATCAATGCCGGAAATCGTGACTAGCATACCGTCCGTGTCCACGATCTTCGTGAAATACCATTGCTCAGCTTTTAGATCCTCCTCAACTATCACATAATTGCTTGCGGTCAGAATTCCGTCATCAGAATCGTCCTGTCGTGGAACATGGATGTAAGACGTCCTGACTATGGAGATGTGGGCCAGAGCCATATTCTATTTGAGCTCTCGGGCCATTAATCGGAGGTGCGACAAGAATAGAGCGTCTGGACCGACGAGCTTTCTTGCTCCAAAAGTGACCCCATTAGTATATCGATGTCGCAATTGACAGGCCAAGAAAGTGGGAGCAGTGCCATTCGCCTTCCGCTTCCAAGAAAGTAAAGCACGACGCAGCTTCTGCGTAGCGCTTTTCAAATCTGGCGCGGCCGGGAGACAGTCCGCGTGAGCAGGTGGTTGAAGGATGTCGTAAGAGAGCGCGAGGCAATTTCCAGATTCGATGGGCTCTAGGTTATGTTCGACCCCAACGTACGATCCTAAGACCGAAGTAGCGAAAGAACTGTGGACAAAGCTCATTTCCTGTTTTGACCTGCATAAGAGAGATGAACCTTTCCCCCACTGAATTACTAGGGGAGTATGATGAGAAGTGCACCGAACTTCATGTCTGACGTCCTCGTGCTAGAAGTCTTTGAGCTCCAATATGAGGAGATCAGAAAAACGACTTACTCTGTAACATGTGTCATGCTACGGACGCAAGTTAAATACAAACATAATGATTCATTCTGGAAAACTACAGCAAACCTGGCCCTCGAATTGTTAGCGCCGTGAACTGAAGAAGTGGAAGGACACCCTTGGTGTACAGAGCTCCAGAAAGAGTGGGAACAAGATGAAATTGAAGCCATCTATGCCAAGCTGGATTGTCGAAGCGGATCTGACGACATCATCGACTCACGATATGCATAAAGTGATACGAGAGAACGTTACTTTGTCACATGGAATATCCCAAGCCACTCGACCTGGTGCAGGTCACCCTTGTTGCAGAAAGAGATGATGACGCTAGCCTCTCGTTCATTGAGCGGAAGACCGACGAGTCCCAAGCCGGAGATATTGAGACATGGATTGGGCACATCCGCCATCGAAGATACCTGAGAATGAGCAAAGGTACCGTCGAACTCGAATTCCTTTGAAGCGAGCTCGAAAGCATCCTGCGGCGCTTAGTTGAGGGCTTCGAGAGGGCCTCGTACTTTCAGCCATTTCAGGTATACGCACCGTGATATTTCTTGAAGGATCAATGAGTGATCTCTCTTTGTCTTTGTCTTTGTCTTTGTCTTCGATAGATCCATTTTCACTGAGTTCCGACTCAGCGCCATCAAATTTCACGCCCTACGCCATGACTGCGCTAACAGCTGGGAAAAAGATTGAGGTTTTGTCTTGAATGCAAGGCACCTGATCGTCGATAGTCGCTGGATGGTAGTCAGAGACAAAGCTCTCTAGGTGATCGACTCAGGAGACACGTACTAGCGGCCCACTCGCGTTTCCGGGTTAATTTTGGGTTTCCGACATTGCAATGCTTCCAAGTCGCCTCGAGGCTGCAGTGAAGCCCACACGCGCTTCGAAAAGCTCAGATTCAGCACCGTCCTCTCATGCCTTCAGCGCTCCATAAGCCTCAATCTCTCTTTGTCGCTCCTGTGTAGGTTCTGAGGGAATGGAAGGGTCTGACCTTGAGCCAGCCTGTGCCATCACGGGTGAGTTTTCCCATCAGCATATCCGTCCATCGTGCTCGGTACGTACCGCAAACGATGAAGCCTTGAATGGGATCTCGGTCGGGTCTGCGGTATGTGCATGTCCAACCGTCCACGGCACTTTCTGGTGGAAAGCTCTGACGCAAATGGGGTACCTGTGCACTCGATCGAAGGTTGGTCGCCTTCTTTAATTAAACCACTGCACTGCGAGGCGTAGAAGGCACAGCCTCCAGTTAGAGTAAGAGGCGTTTGAGCCCCCAAAATGGAGATCATGTCACTCTGTCGAGTTTCGTCAGGCAGTGACCTCAAGCGTCCGGAGGGAGGGGAAGACAGCGATCCTGTGTCCTCGGATTCCGTCCGTGGGGTATATAAGATGATGCTTTGAACGACCGACAGTTCCCAGCTACAATGCCCTCCTCTTCCCTCCTCGCTCCCGACACACTTCCCCCCGTCGACGCCGCTGCGAGCGACAGCGAGTTCGAGACGGCGTAAGCACCACCTCGCTATCCACCCCCTCCATAGCTGGCTTGATCTTCAGTATCAGCACAGACGACTCCACGGGTGCCCACGGCGTGAGCGACCCCAGCTTGTCAAACAACGCCAAGGGGTGAGCATTCCGCGTGTCCTGATTCGGAGTTAACGCCCGTGCTCAAATATCTTTCCCAGGGAGTCCACAAAGAAGCTAGCAAGGGGGTTCTTGCCTCGTGGGCCACCGAGGAAACCTGTTAGAGGGCCAGGGCTCGATTCTACGAAGCCTGCTCCAGCGCCCCCCACGCCTGCAACTCAGCAGCCACAGCCCACTCCGGCACCACAGCCAAAGCGAACATAGATGACAATGGAACTATACACATTTGATGTGACCACATAACCAAGGACGCCCACCGAATATACCAAGTACATGCTCGAAAGCTTACGACGATGTAGTTAGATCAGACTAGCCCTCGCACGTCCACATACCCACACCGCTCACGTATCTTTACATTCGCTCCTGGACGTTGAGATGTCTATCGTCTTTTGCTCTGTTGCGCCCATTTTACAGTTGACGAGCCGGTTCACTTGCCCACCTTGTTGACGTTCACGCCCCACCCCTGCATCACGAAAAACATCCACCGGAGCCTGTCCGGACGCAGGACGTGGAACATGACGAACCAAATCGCTGTATGCGACAACCAAGAAACTCGTGAGCTGCGCCCAAAATCGTATGTTGCTCATGGGAGGGTACGCACTGAGCTCCATATACGTGAAAAATCCAAGAGCGCCTCCGCGTGCTCCTCGCTTGACGAACCGCAACGCGTCGACCCACAACTTCATGTCGCGCGGCGGCGGCCGTGCATCCTTGTCGAGTAAGAGCGTGAGCAGGATGCGAGTATAGATCCCGATATGGCTAAGCATTCAATGCTGTACAATCAGAAAAGCCGTACCAAGGATCGACAGAGCCCAAGAGACGAACGTACAAATGTCCGCTGTCCGCATTGAGCGCCAAGATGTACCATCAGCATAGCCCACGACAAAATCAGAAAGATGTTCGCAAACTCACACAGTCCCTGTGAAGATCAACGACCCAGAAAGATCGTCAGCATCCATCGGACATTAAGTGAAAAGAGCGGCGCACCGATCGCGTTCAGATACGACGAGTTCGTCATCAACACCGACCAATCCTCCGTCGAGAAGTTCTGCAGGTACAAGTCCGGGCGCGCGTAGTCCTCCGGAAATAGGTCATGCGGTAAGAAGTCCACACTGGGCGGCTCGAAACCTGTCGCGAGCACGACGACATCTGCAGGGAACTCGCGCGTCGGGTATTCTTCCGAGCTCGAATCTTGTTTCTCATCGCCCGGTTTGGACCCGCGTGGCCGAACGCGCACACGCACACCCTGCTTCGTCAGTCTGAGGGTGTCTCCACGAATGTACTCGACGTGGCCCGCGCGGACGTGACCCAGGAAGGCGTCGTTGACAACCTGCACAATCCCATCATCGATTTATGAGATATCTCTTTCGAATAATGAAAGCAAGCTCAAAACCGAGGCGACAGAACCACGATTCGAAATTTGGAGCGCGGCACTCACAGGCGTCCCCTCATAGATTCCCCTGTCTGCAGGTGTGAGATCCTTGACGCCGCGGTAATGCCAGTTTCGGAGGAACCCCTCCCACAAGAAACTGAACGATATCATGAGCTGGGGTAGCAGCACTAAGCACTTAAACGCACCTAAGAGGCATCTCCCTCCCGAACGGCTGAGCCGAAATGGCAGTGTCAACCACAATGTTCCTGTCCACGCAGAGAAGATATGGATTAATATGAGTATAATGAAATAAATCTCAAGGGGTATCACAAACGCACCTTGGAATAATCCACTGAGTGTAGATGAAATCGCAGGGGCAGAGCGTCACGGATCAGTTATCCAACACAGCGCAAAATGCGACTCAAAACAAAGGCACATCACGCACCTTATCGTCTCTCGCCACCATCGCCACCTTTTTTGCACCTCTCGTTAGCGCCGCCTCCACCGCCTCCACCCCGCTTGCGCCGCTACCCACCACGATCACAGTCTTACCCGCCATATCCGCATCCTCTCGATCGAGCTCCGACGAGTGCAAGATTGGCCCGTCAAACACATTGTCGTCGTCGCTTTCACCTGCATCTTTGTCTTCGTTTGTATCATGCTGGGCCGCAGCTTCGCGTTCAGCGTCGGTGTCTTCGCTCGGATGCTCATCCGCACGATGATGCGACTCTTTGCGCGCCGAGCTCGCGTCTGAGGCCGGCGAGCCTGGAATGGCATCTGCCTGCTTTGACGCAGCCGCCACCTCTGTCGGCGAGGCATCGTTCGAGTCTGGCTCGTACTTTGCGACGTCCGCGTACGAAGGGGCGCCCTCGTCTCTCGGGTCCACAGACGCCTGATCCGGGCCTGCTTCAGCATTCAAGTCACCAGTCTCGGACTCGTTGGCGGTCCCATGCTTCGCTACGTCCGCATATGACGGCATGCCGTCCTGCCCAGCCTTCACCCTCACCTTGTCTCTACCCTTAGCATTGCCTTTTCTTTCGTCTTGACCTTTCTGTCTCTTCGGCATTCCTTTGAGTCCGATCATCTTCGGCTTCCCACACGTCCCGACGGTCACGATCAGGGCATCGAACGCGCCGTCGCTCCCGTCATTCACGAGCCAGCGTGCGCCAGGGGAGGACGTACCCGGCGCGCGGCGGATGGAGGTCACAGGCGTCTATAAGCAGACATCCTAAGATATTAATTGTATAAATCAACAAAATAAAGTGTGCAACGCACATTGAATTGCGTTCGCCCTTCCAACTTGTACTCCTTCCAAACGCGTTTAATCTCTATTCAAAATCACAGAGTGAGCCATATCCAATAGAAAAGGAAGCTGCTTCAAATAAGAGCCCTGCACGCACCATCTAAGATTTCGTCTCGCTCAGGGAACCCGCGGCGCCAGCGCACAGCAGGGTGAAAACGATAGAGCAGCGAGTTGAGCTGGAGTCCAGAAGTCTTGTTGACGCGGGACCATATCCCACCTGGACGATCAGATGCTGTGATGAAGAACGTTGGAGAGGTTAGCAAACGGTCTCATTGTCAAGAATAGATGAGATTATATTGTGCCAGTAAAGAAATACGAAGAAGATTCAGATAATCATGATGCAGTGGTCCTCGGCTATGCGAGAAAGTGTTTTCAACTGTCACTATCGCCGTAGATTCGCATCTCTGACTGAACAATCCGCACACAGGCCTCCTTGCACGATTCAAACTAGATGCAGCAGGCGGGAGTAATCTAGTCTCCCTTGCTGACCAACACAGAAGATGGTAGTCGTTCTGTGTTAGAATAATCCAGCTGGAGTTGTCCGATCGTCAAAGACGCATATACTCCATAGGCAGGCGGGCGCATATATGCACGAAAAAGATAAAATCCTCATGAATCATACGCAGCTTTATTTCTGCAAGTATTCAAACGCTCAAATGCAGCGCGCGTATGGGATCCAGTGCCATGACCGAAACGGGAGCAGACAAACAAAGAAGCGACGCGGTGAACAGTGCGCACCTTCATATATGACAACGTCAAAATTGTGGGCTATCGCGTGCGCGGCGGAGGAGATCAGCGCCTAGGGATCCATGCACATTGAATGGTCAAAGATGGATGATGAGTGTGATGAACTTGAACGCACCAATGACTGCGATCCGGCCGAACGGTTTTTTGAGCTCTTCTGATTTAGGAGGTGCCTGTGTCGATTAAAAAAACTACTCAATAGATCAACAAGGCTGAGATGGGACTCAGTTCACGTACGGGCTTGAAGAGCGCGATGAGCGGGATCTGGAGAAGGACGTATGCAAAATTGAGCATGAGCTCGACAAGGCGCCAGGGACTGAAGAGCGTGAAAATGTCGAAGTTGCGCAGAGCGGCGAGAGACTCGTGTACGTATGTGCGGGCGGGGGCATGCATGGAGGATCCTAGGTCGGACGACATGATAACGACCGTCGACGACACCTAAATTTCTCTAGATAAACACTGGACACTGCGGGGGTGTCAAGGAGGCCTTGTTGATGTGGGTGGTACGCAAAAGGGGGACGGCCTGCGCTTTGTTATCATTGTGAGTTCCCGCCTCTTGAGTGCGCGAGCAAAAGCAGATGGTGGTGACGGCGGACGAGCTGAGTCGTGACGTCATCGCCTGACATGACGCTTGCAGTGACGACTTTGCAGAAAACACGCTCACTCGCTCGCTATCTCGTCTCCATCCGTCAAGCAAGCTTCACGCAGGCCGTGGCCAATGTCTTTGCGCCCTAGTTCCCAGCGCCCGTCCATGACAAACTGTCTGCATACTTGAAGCGCGGTGGAACCCACAGTGACAGTATTGGAACGCTCGAGCATATTACTTACTGGCAACATGCAAGACCCCGCGCGCGAGATTGACTCGGTCGTCCACCAGCTCACAGCCGCCGCCTCTCCTGACCTCCAGCAGCGCGCCATCCACCGGTCCGTCGGTCCTTTACTTTTACCTTTTCAACGTCATACCCGTCGCTCACTTTTCCGCAGGTTCTTCGCACCCGACGCGTCTTTTCGCCACCCGCTCGTACACGTCCCTTCTGCGCCCAACTCGCGCGAGTTCATCCTCTCGATATACCAGTGCGCCCCTTTCGCCGATCCTGCAGCGCATGCGATGCACTAACGAAAACACGGCACCTGCGCAGGTGGTACCGCATCCTCTCTCCACACATTGAGCTCACTGTCTCCGACATCGGTACGTTCCTCCCACTTCCCACGCGTCTCTGCACGTCAACATCTCGTCCACCCACCCCGCCCGCACAGCATACATTCCCGAGCAAAACACCATATATCTCACCGTGACGCAGAAATTCCACGTCCGCTTCGTCCCC
Source organism: Heterobasidion occidentale (assembly GCA_039111635.1). Taxonomy (NCBI): domain Eukaryota; kingdom Fungi; phylum Basidiomycota; class Agaricomycetes; order Russulales; family Bondarzewiaceae; genus Heterobasidion; species Heterobasidion occidentale. Next base: position 934,704 of record JBCAQO010000011.1, on the reverse strand, counting down.
TTCCCGCCCACCCCCGTTCGGTGCGTCCTTCCCCGTTTTCGCGTCCTGCCGTGACCAACACCATCCCACACCTACCAAACACGCAGCCTCCTCGTCCGCATCACCCTCCGCCCCACACCCACGGACCCCTCCGAATCCTCCACCTTGTACCACATCGCGTCCCAAGAGGATTTTTACCACACCGACGTGCGTGCTTCCTCAGGCTGCTCATAAGCCTTTCCTCCTCTGCTCACACGATAAAATGCGCATACCCAGGCTCTCGCGGCTATCGCATTCCCCCCGCTCGCCCTCCCCGCCCGCGTGCTCCTCCGCCTCAGCGCCGCCGCGTGTGCCGTCCTTGCGCGCGGCGCCCAGGTCGTGTTCGGCACGTGGCAACCTCGCGCTGTCGAGGAATAGCCTAAAAATCAGCGCTCCTATTCTATCACGTCTGTGGCGAATAATCGTACAATTTTAAGTACCCCCGTATCGGTATTGCAGAAAAAGACAGAAATAAGATCCGTTGTGCCGATTAGATTAGATTCGGATATTTTTGGAGAGATAAGGTGGCCCGATCTCCCACGATCTGGAAATGATCGGGATGAGGAGGATGAGTCATCGTACTTTGCCTGTCGTTCTTATTTTTTCATTTCGATTCATCGTTCCAGCACGCAGAGAAAGTAACCACATCACATTCAATGGCTTCAGAAGTCTCTTGCCTTGCCTGGAAGCCTCCTGCGGATCGACCAGGATACTGAGCCCACATGCAATCCGCGTGTCTCAAGGAGTCAAACTGCAACACTAGCAGTCGCCTGCCATCACCTGTTAGAAATATTAGCGCCGCAAGCGTTCGCGCTTCCCTTGATTCTGTTGCAACTCCGAGTGACCCTCGGAGATGCAGCATCCCGTGGGCACTGTTTACCCCTAATAGTAGGCGAGGCTGTGAGTGGGAGGAAAATTGTGCGGAGGAGAGCTAGGAGGTGGTGGCGGCTGATGCGCATGATGCGGCCGATGGGAGTTCGAACTTGAACCCCGTATGGAAACTAAGAGTGGAGGAAGCTGATGATGGTTGATTGTGGTAGGGTCGTTTGATCCCGGTGGGTCCACACTCGTGCGTGTCCGCTTTTCTTCGCTTTTCTATTATTATTTGTTGCTTGGTTGGCCTCGTCTCTTGTCGACCGACGAGGTAGCGGAGCAACAGGGAGGTCTCATGTTAGACCTTGGCTGGCCATGTGGAACTCAGCCTGTTTTCTTAGATTAAACGCCTATCTGTTCATCTGCTGGCGCATTTCGAGTCCTACTCTGCTGGATCTGGAAGCTCAGGTTCACACTCGAACAGTGGAGCTGAAACTGATGCATTGATGGGCGATCGCAGATCTTTCATTTACCGCTGTGCCCAGCAGCGCCCGTCAAAGGCTCAAAGTTGCTGCACACAGCATGGTTGAAAGGGGATGGCGAATCCCAATCAGATCCCGAGACCCGCCTCATCAAGAACCTGATCCAGTCGCGCACATGCGTCCGAACGAGGGCTGTGAGTAGTGGCCTCTGCAAAAGTGAGGTGGGCTCTCTCGCTCATAATACTGTGCGGACTTGTTCTTCTAGGAATTTCCAGGCTGTGATTGTGAGCACTTCTTTGTAGCACTTGCCTCGCGCCTGTTCGTGTCTCGATCGCAGCTGCTGTTCGGTCCGATTCGTTGCGCCGTAGGTCTAGGCGGCGCCTGTCCCCCCCTTCATCACCCGTTCCTGAATCCTGCTTTCTCGGAGCGACGACGAATCGCGGTGATACTAGAGCCAGGCAGGGCCTCACCTGTCCAATCGCAGGGCGATGCAGGGCCGTGTCCGGCCCCGACGCGAGTCTCACAGAACCTCGCCTTCTAGCCGCCGCTGGGCATGGCAGGTCGTGATGCGCCAATTCATGTGTGCTCACAGAAGTATATCACAAAAGACGAAACCATGCTGGATGGGGTAACTTGGCGGCAATGGCAAGGCAGTCACTAGGTCAGTCAGCGAGGGGAGTCCTGCATGAGCTGTAGGTAGCCGTGGCGCGTATAAATGAACCCACAGGCGCGGAGACGGCGCTCAAGCCTTTTCTTCTTCTTCATCTGTTCTTGATACTCGCTTGCCCAGGCATCGACTCCTGAGGGTGGGCTTTGCTGTATTTATAAGTACTCGGCACTGCAGGTTGAGTCGCGAGGGACAAGATGCCGACGGTCGAGATGAAGCTTCCGCCGCTAGACCAGATGTTCTTAGTTGGGATATGGATCGAGACGTTGCTATATGGTGCGTGCGTGTCGTCTCCAATGTCCTCTCGTGTTGTATTGTATCGCTGACAAATCGTACTCTTTACAGGGATCAAGTAGGTTCTGCATACTGAGTGTTTCTGTTGGCGATTATTGATCTCTCTCTCCGTCTTTGATAGCATTCTCGTGTTTGCGACAGCCGTCCGCATCCTACTGAAAAAGCGTTCCACCGGGACGTTCTCCATGTATGCTGCGCTCGCCCCTCACACTCTCACATGCTCACAGAGAGCTCCCTCTCGTTGAAGATTCTTGCTTTCTGCATCCTCGTTTCTTTTCATCATCTCCACCATCTACGTCAGCGTGTGCCTCCGGCAGCTCCTCGAGGCGTTCATATGGGGTCCCCCAGGGCAAGCGACACTTTATTTCGCGAACGAGCCGTACAAGCTGTCTATCCTCAAGCTTGTGCTGTATAACGTTAACGTAAGTCGCTCGTAATCGGTATAGAGAGGATGTCGACTCATTGATGTGGATTGGATAGGTGTGCACTCAGGATCTTATTCTCGTGAGTGGAATGGATTTTGAGGCCGACTAGCTTGGTGCTCATGGTCGAGGTTTTCTTCAGATTTGGAGGCTTTGGGTCGTGTGGGGACGCAACTGGATGATGGTCGTCCTGCCTGTACGTTATTCCGTTGGCCTCAAACCATATCCTCTGACGCTTTTCCTCCGCAGCTCACCCTCGAAGCCATTCGGTTCTGTGAGTGCCGCTCCTCTAATGCATTCACTCACGCACTCATGAACTCACGCCTTACGAAGCCTCCAACCTCATCGCCATCGTCCGCGGCGCGCACCCCAACATTCCGATCTTCGACCCGATCATCCACCGCTGGTCGATCGTCACCTGGTCCATGGACCTCACCATCAACGTCGGCGTCACGCTTCTCCTCGCGTACCGCCTCTTCATGGCCGGCCGCGCTGCGCCCACGCCGCACGGGCGCAACAACACGTACGCGAGCATCATATACACCGTCGTCGAGTCCGGCCTGCTGTTCTCGGCCGCCACCGTCGTCGTCGTCGCGCTGTACCTGTCAGGGAGCAGCGCGGTCGTCGCCGCGCTAGACGTGACGGTGCAGATCGCGGTGCGTACTTCATTGGCATACACCGTTCTGAGCGCGTCCGTGTCGCTTATTGTCGCACAGACGATCTCCCCGCTGCTCATCGTCGTGCGTATCGGACTCGGGCTCACGCACGGGCAGACGGTCGCCTCGGCCGTCTACTCCACCACCGGCTACGGCGCGTACTCGCAGTCCCAGTCGCGGACGCTGCCGCCGCTCAGCGCGCAGGCGTCCGTCGTGCAGATCGGCGGCGCCGGCGCCGGCGCGCGGAGCCCGCTCGGAGGGCCGATCAAGGTCGACATCACGCGCTCGGTGGACATGTATACGCCGAGCGGGCATGGGTACGAGATGGAGGTGTTAAATGAGAAGGGGCTCAAGAGCGCAAGCGCGAGCGAGGGCGGGAGCGTCGTGTGAGGTCGCGTTTCCTGCGCGGGTCGTTACTGTTGCTGTTATTTAATTATTCACGGACGGCTTCCGTTGTATGCACAAACTGCCACAAGGGATGTAATTTACTCTACATACATGCTCCCTACGCATACGAAGTGGGACAGTTTCCTAGAGGGAAACATCATCAAGGGCTTCACACATGATTGCAGAATACCCTCTACTTCGCGGGTGCGTACCGGCGCACAGATGGATCAATAATGATTTCCCTATGCAGATGTGTATGTCGCGAGTGTGTGATAGGCACACTGGCCATCATGATCCCTCCTCAGCCCTCGGTGTCTGGCCACGCCTTCGATCTAGGTTGAATAGGGATGTAAATCGTTCAAGGCTACAGTCAGCAAAGCATAATCTAGCGACAATCCTCAGAGCATGGCCATAACTTATAAACAGCTGCACGGCAACGCCGACGTCGTAGCGATGCTGATGCTCGATTTTGATCGTAGGGGTGTGGGGTTGAAACAAATTCAAGCGTTAGGCAAGGGCGATCAGGCCGAACAGCGGCCTATAAACGTCCTGAGTGACTAACCATAAGGAGAGCCAATGAGGCGAAGCGGGCTAGCGGTGGGCTAGCGGCGGAAGGGTGTATGCGGTCAGAAAAGGCAGTCGAAAGGAGGAACAGCTTGATACATGATGATTGATGGTTGATGGCCGTCCAGAGATATCCTCGCAAGTACGTGGCTCCATTTAATATTGAAGGGCTTGCGGCAGTCTTGCGGCTTCATCGAAGAGTGCCTAGAGCGGGAGGCAGGGGCAAAAGGAGACGATCGCGGTCAGGAAGACGTGTAGCTTACTTGGGCAGGCCTATCAGAATATGTTCCTGCATGAGGTAGGTGAGTGGTAGATGTGGGCATGTTCAATAGCAGAGTAGAAGCTTTCACTAAATAATTCATGCAATACCAATTACCAACTCTTTGCTGACGGTGACACCGGCACTCTGAAGAATGCGTCTACCCTGCAGGTGAGATACAAGGTCCACAGAAATTCAAGGCCATGGCTCTAACCGAACCTCAAGCGACCTCAATTGGCTTCGTGGTTCATCTGAAAACAAGCATAGGAGGAGCTGACTGGGTAATGACGCGTGGGGGTACGACGAGTGTCCATGTTGTGCCAGTGGGTCAGAGGGACGATGATGCGATGCATTAGACAGTGATTTATGGAAGTGAGGGATGCAGGCGTATGCTAGGGATCGTCAGGCAAGGCCACGGCTCCCAAGATTTGAAGATTGAAATGATGGCGGTCCTCTTCAAAGGACGTACAGTATTGGAACTCCGGCTGGCATTGGACCGGCAAGTCTTCGGCACCGGCAACTGACGATGACCAGCAGCGTCCCTCAGTCAGAGTCGAATACGGACGGAGTCACGGAACCCAGACATCCCTGAACACCTCTTCGCCTTCATGTCCATCTCGACTATTGACCTGTGTAGGCCATGTCGTGCCTAACATCTCTCAGGATGTCCAGCTTACGGCTGTGCAGCCCAGCAACAACGAGATAGAGATCAGAACAAGTTCTAGGTGCTCTTCCCTGACCTCCTGAATGTCGCCGTGGCCGAGGCCGAGGTGTCGATTCACATGAAGGTGAATACAGAGGGGGCGATAGAAGGCGAGGCACAGGTGCGCTGAAAAATAGATCACAAGGAAACTGTCACGGTACGTACGTCTAAGCCGGCTGAGCACTCGACCTCTCGGCTTGAATCCCCTTTCCTCTCGACAGGTACGAGATCTGGACATGCGGCATGACTTGCTCAGTCTGGACTCTGCACGTACTACATAGACGTGCAGTGCGCGGCGCCGTGTTTTGCACGATGCACATCACGGCGCGACCTTGGTCTGAGCTTCCTTTTCGGTAATCCTTATGCACGCTCGCACCAGCTGTGCGGTCATCATTGTGATGCGAGAATCAGTCAGTAGAAGGATATGATGCTAGTGAAAGAAGAGCTAGTGCGTCGTGGGATGATGGCCTCAAGCGAACAAAGACACGCGAACAGGGTGCAGTCAGTTTGTGAAATCAGGCTCGACTATCGACCATCTCCAAGTGAGGTTCTCCCAGCTGGTGCGTTGTGACTCTTAACACATATCGGTGCATCTACACCCCAATAGGCATCATCGATCATCTCCCCGTCAGCTTCGGCTCTGTCATTGCAGATATCGTAGGCGCCCGGATACGCCAGAACAGAACGATTGTCAGCCACGATGAAGAGCTTTGAACGACCATGGAGAGCTCGGAAGATTCAATGTAGAAACGTCGGGATGCTTGTACTGGAGGGTTCGCAGAGCCATCAGGATTTCCCTCACAGCTTCGTAATTTGAGACGCTTGGTGCGAGGCATCGCGGCCCATCATGATCGTCCCTCTTCTGTGGGAATGGCGCCCATAGCAGATACGAGCCTAGCGGTCAAAGGGCAGAATCTGGGCCGGTGGGTATGGCGCTCGATTACCATCTACGACAGCAGATGCACCTGAGGCCAATAGTTAACCCGCCGTGGTGCTTCTTAGGACTGGAGAATGCAGACTAGAGCATAACACTCCGCGCCCGTGGGGCCGTGCATGAATGCCATGCACTATAATCAGGCTCAAGCGCTGAGGAAGAAAGCTTAAAGCTTAGGAAGTTGCATATGGCATGAGTCAAATTCCTAGGTTGAGCTCTGGTGTTCCTTCGGGGTTCTCATCCACGGCTCACTGAAACAACGACAATACAGCGGTTATCCAACAACCTTCCCATCTCTTATCTGCTCCATGAGTAACTTCTCGTTCCCGTTCGCGACCTCGAGCTTCACTAGCTCTACCGGCGAAGCAACAGGCGTCGATCCCAAACTCTTCGTATGGGCGCTCCTTTCCATAGGCAGTATGGTACTCTTCCTCGACGCACGTGCTAAGAGAAATGGCCCCCTTCCGCCTGGCCCAAAGGGCTTGCCATTTTTTGGGAATGTCTTTCAGCTCTCAGAGGATGCGTGGCATCGGTTCACAGAGTGGAAACATGTCTATGGTAGGCTTCACTAAAATTTTCTATTTCTGACATCACTGCCCACCCCGGTTCTCTTCTCCAGGTCCGATCGTTTATCTGGACCTGTGTGGCCAGGGCGTCATCGTCCTCAGCAGCAACAAGGTGGCTGCAGATCTGCTGGATCGGCGCGCGGCCATCTATTCTGACCGCCCCGCTTCATTGTCGCGTGCGGGATGCTCACGGAGGGCCTCTTCTTCACGTTCTCTCGATACGGTGACAAGTGAGCAGTCATTCGAACACTCGAGAAGCAAGGCACATTGACTAACATGTGCTGTCTGTCGAAAGATGGCGCCGCATGCGCCGTGCTGCTCATACAGGATTGCACAAAGTGGTCGTCAACATGTTTCAGCCGCAGCAGACGGCCGAGGCTACTTTGCTAATCAAGGACATCATCAAGGATCCAAGTGCATGGGATGCGCACGTCCGCAGGTGGCGTCTTTCACCTACAATCTCAGCACTGCTACTGACCACTGCAGCCTTCTAGGAGCATATTCTCGACGGTCCTCAATGTAACCTATGACACACCGGTGATCACGTCGATGAAGGATGACAAGATAGAGGGCATCCTCAGGTTTACCAAGCATATTTTGCGCGCCGCTTACATCGACGGGCACATGGTAGAATATTTCCCCTGGCTCCAACACCTTCCATCATGGATCGCCCAATGGAAGAAAGATGTCGAGCGCTGGTCGCGGGAGTACAGCAAGATGTTTCAGGGGTTTTATGGAAGCGTGAAACAGCGCGCTGTAATGATTGCTCTCCTCAGCTCCATTAATCCGGACCCTCATGATATGCGTTCTTACAGATCCAGGGAGATGAACGGCCGAGTTTCGCTTTCTCTTTGCACGAGAAGCGTACAAGCTATGGGCTTACCGAGAAAGAGATGGCTTGGCTTTCAGCTACTATGTCGGTGTCTACACCTTTTTTGCATCCTTCGACTTACGAGCCTTGCATCACAGTGCAGCTGGCTCGGAATCTGTGAGGACGTTCTACAATGGCTTTCACAACCTGCTCTGATGCTACAGACCGTAGGTCGTTGGAGTCACCGCTTGGTTCATGTTGGCCATCGTTCGTAACCCGGATATCCAGAGGAAAGCCCAGGCCGAGATCGACGACGTTGTGGGGCGTGATCGGCTGCCTACGTTCGCAGATTACGAACATCTTCCCTATATTCGAGCACTAGTTCGGGAAGTTTTGAGATGGAATCCGGTCGATCCCCTCGGTGCGTGTTTCTCTGTCAGTTCGTGTCCTCCGTAACTGACTGCTGTCTCGGATTTCTGCTATAGGCATGCAGCATCGGTCTACTCAAGATGACTGGTACGGGGGCTATTTCATTCCCGCTGGCACTATATGCATTGCCAACGTATGGGCGATGAACCGGGACCGAGAAATTTGGGGCACAGACGCACACGAGTTCAAGCCTGAACGTCACCTCGACGCGCAAGGAAGGCTTGCAAAGGCGCCCGCGGACACGAGGGACGAGGGGCATGTCACATTTGGATTTGGTCGAAGGCACGTAGCCGCTGCATCTACTTACCGCATCGATATCTGACCGAAATTGCCATCGGGTACTCCAGGATATGCGTTGGGAGACATCTTGCAAACAATTCTCTCTTCATCAACATAGCGTACATGCTATGGATGTTCAGCATCAATCCGGTGCTTGGGGAAGATGGGAGGCCCATCATACCCACGGATGAGAGTTTGAATCTAGGCTTGGTTGTGTGAGCGCTTTTGTCTGGAGTCTGACAGCTCGCTCACTAATGAGTCCAGCCGTCCACGTCCGTTCGATTGCGTTATTACGCCGAGGCATCCTGACGCCCTGGCGACATTCGAACATCACAAGCTAGATTACGGCCTTTGACAGGAGCATTCCTGGATGATGTTAGCTTCTTGTTGCTGTACTTGTACCATGCCTTGTTCGTCAATTTTCTCCGTAGAACTAGACTGGAGTGTGTCAAATCTCATGATGCACAAAGCCGTGCACTGACTTGCGCTGGAGACGCTGCGCGCCAAGTTGCTGGGATCTGCAGTCCGATCTGATCGTCGGGTTAGTCCGATGGGATATAACCCAAACCTCACCCAGCGGAAGTATTTGTGGAGAAAGCATCTCAATGCCAGGAGACTGCATCATTGAAGTGTCATTGAGAGGAGGCGCATGATGTCGTGCTGACATCTACGGGACATCAGACATTTTCTTTCAAATACAGTTCATCAGCCGTCACTCTTTTTATGGAATACTATACCATTTCGGGCCTGAGGTATGCGGCAAAGACAGAGGAGAAACTGTAGCGAAAGCAAAGATTTAAGAAAGAGAAAGACGATAAATATCAACAGAATATATATGACAAACATAATTCAAGGGCATCGCCCTTCGGTCGCTGTATGGTCCGGAAGGAAACCAGGTGCCAAAGGCATCTGCAACACGTGTGAGCCGCCCTCCAGCACCGTGTGGTGTCCTAGGTCAGAGGTGCCAACAGCGTCGGCAGCGATGTATATCTCGTCCTCCTGCACGTGAAGAACATCCGAGCTATTGGGGAACGTAATGACAGCACCGCCCTTGAGGATGATGAACAGCTGCGTGTGCGGGGCGTTGTGCGTCCTCGATCGTCATGATATTAAGTTGATTCGGAATTCAAAAAAAAAGAGGACGCCCTCACCCAGAGTCTATCGCAGCACCTGCAGGAAATATCGCGTATGAAGCGTTAGAAAGGTCTGCAAGCTCTGTTATTTTAACCTAGGAATGTCCTAGTCGCCGTTACCCAAACAGCGAGAAATGGCACTCACACCACCAGAGACAACAGCAGGAAGGCTCCAGCACTCCACGGAAGAGACGCCGTTCTTCCCGACGATGGTCGTGACCTTCAAAGTCGGGTCGGTATCTGCCACGGCCGATCCCGCGAACAGCGAAAGCAAGAGCGAAGCATAGGGCACGCCAAATCTCATCACGACGACGCTGACGAGCAGAATTGTGGCCGGCGTTGTGTAGCGACGAAAGTTGGACATGATGGAGTTTATATACGTTAAAAATGACTAGGATAAGCGCTGCAGGCTTTTTCACGCCTCCGTAGCGCCCAGCGACCGAACCGGGCATGCGCCAGACCAGGTACTCGACGAGGCGTCCGTGAACTGTCTTCTGTCAAAGTCAACGCTCGGACTAAGGTATCCGCAAGGGTTACTAGCTTTCATCGGGTTCTCATCAAGTCACTGATAAGTATTGATGCGTTTAGAGGCGTTCGTATCTGTACCTTGATCAATGAACATCGCAAACAAAATATCATGTCATGGCAGAACGTCAACGACTCCCGTCCGTATATACAGGATGAGCAATGCCTCAGAGCAGTCGTGCGTGCAGATGTTTAGAATGGGTAATCCGTCTGAGGTTGATCGTCTGCCTCGAGCAGGCCCTCCTCCACCTGTCTTCTGTGGCACTCATCAAAATACGGCAAGACATGATGCGCGTAACTTGATCTGCTCTTGTACCTGGCCATCAGAAAGACTCAGCATATGTCCCACAGTTTTGATTGAAGCCTTACCCAGCAACATCATCTGGCCAGCTCCTGATCGCACTAGCCATCCTCCCCGGAACGCCTACCTCCTTCACCAGTTCCTCGACAGGGACGACATAAGTCCGGATAGTGAATATGATTGCCCCCGTCTTCGGCAAACGACGCAGTGTCTGTCGTTCCATCCTGAGCCTCATCATGCTCGGCTTCACGGTCGATTCCGATTGCTCGTATGCAATGTCGGAGGAAAGCGATGGTGGGAGCTCGTTGAGCAGCCCAAGGCCCGAGCCAGGCTGGAACGCGTCCTCATCACCGACCGTCGATTCTGCCCAGCCTAATTCATGGGGGTCGAGTGGTTCGTGAGGATGAGCGGGATCTGCGACGATTTTGAAAAAGTAGTTGTTGCGCTGGATGAGTTTGTCGACGGGCAGACGTTGTAAAAATCTGTTGAGACTGGTCTTCAATTTCTGTTCATCTATCAACGATGTCAGTCCAGTGCGCACAATGACAGGAATGAAAGTGTATCTCACATTGCGGAACATTACCATGGTAATGTATGTCATCCAAAGACAGCCCTATTTTATCTTCCAATCTCCAGAACCCTGAGTAGATCAAAGCATGCTCAGCGAATTGAATCTCGATGAACAGATGGAAAAACCCCTACCGGCAGTGCAGATTGCCCCAGAACGCATATAGTACACATCGTCGTTACCTTGAAAGAGAGAGAGAGATGAATCTGATGGAGGCGGCATTGAAGTACCGAGAAAGTCACCTTTGATCATTAAAGCGAGGTCATCCTGAACCCTGGATATGAATAAGTCAGTAGACATAAAGAAATATGTGTAAGAAAAACTTACAGTAGACCTGCGACCGTCATAGGATCCTCTTCGTCAAGATTATACGTTGCGTTGATCGGTGGCAAGATCGTGATGGTCCGGATTGGGGCTTCTCCATACCATCCGCCACCGGATTCCTTCTCCGGAGAGTGGCGTTCAACGCGGAACGTTTGAGGATACCTCCTTGAAAGGTATTCTGCAAGCTCGTGAACCAGCTCCCTTGCTGCTGGGCGCGTTAGCTGCCGCGGGCCAAGGAAACATATAGTCGAATAGAGCTTGCCTGCGTCAAATCCTGAGGTCGGAACGTTGGGACTCTCTGGAAGGGTTTGCACAACTCGTTCTCCGCGCTCCCTCATGCGGTGTGCACGAAGGCGGTGATAATCCGCAAACTGTTTATCCATCTACGAGGGAGTTGTTCGTCGCTCAGCTTGTCAGAATACGTGTTGGTACTTACCTCGATCCAAGAGTCCCAAGAGATGTTTCTAATACCCATCGTAACACTATTCGCCTGCGTTCAATGTACAGCTCGCATTCAAGTCGATTTGAAATGACGTACTGGTACGCCCCAGCGGAAAGGACGGTAAGGTACTGGCTTGATGTTATCTACCGATTCCTTACAAGGGCCGAATTTTGGGAAAACAAACGAAACAGCAAGTTCGTTCTCTAGCAGACTTAGGTCAGGTTGAGATGTAACGAGAGTTGATTGCGGAACTCACCATCCTTGTTCGACTTCTCATTGGCTGGCACTGCCCTGTTCAAGAGCCAAATTTTGCGAGAATAATGAACCAGGAGTACCGTTGCCCCAGCGCAAAGGACTATTCCCGTGAGATGGTTACCCAGCCAGTGTGCGTCCATTGTGATGATTCTCTGGTGCGAGTCGAAACTAAGGAAGAGCTGGATGCCCGCAGCTACTTATTGAAGGGCATGATAACCTAGATCCTTTACATGCTCGTACAGGCCCGGAAGAGATAAGAGAAGCGAGGCCGCCTGACCTGGATCTACCGCAGGCGTGAAGCCTTTCCATAGTTGGCGTGCCGGGAGGATGCGGGCGGCTCTCGGAGGCACCCGAGGTCGCGATCGGCCAGACAGGGAAATACTGTACTAACGCTGTTTGTTTGTGCATAAGTCGAGGCTATGTTGGATCGCTGACCGTGGCGAGCGGGTGGGCAAAGTGGAGAAGGGTGGAGAGAGCGGGTGCGTCACAGATACCGGCGTGACGCTTGTGACGTATTGTGACCCGCGTATGCGGGGAAATTGACCGGGGACCCTTCGCCGCGGCTCGAGATGACTTGGCGTATCTTCGAACTTGGTAGGCCTGTGTCCTTCACCGCGTCCCAAGCGGCACATCACTGCGCATCTGACATCAAGCCACAGCCCATCCATAGACTATCCATAGCCTTACCCAGGTCATCAGTTCACAATGACGAATAAACACCCCCGTTGTGTCTTCCTATTTCAATTGCACCTAATGGAGCAGATTGGAGACATGCAGGCTGCCGAGCCCATCACAGGCTTAATGTCCTCGAACCCTCTGGCGCGTCTCGACGGGAGTTCCGTGTGGTAATTCGATTTAACCAATCTTTAACTCCCTATCTAAGCTATCTCTCCCAGGTCATCCGATTTGATACGACTATCTCTGAGACATATCCAGATCTCGAGATGCGTTTCCAACATAGATACGGTATGGCCCTTTCTCGGAAACTGCTGCCAACTGAAGCAGCTCAGGCTCTCGAACTCGTGAAACTTTGCAACATTTTCCCTCCGTGCAAACCTCCCCCCATTTTCTTTTTCTAATGCTCGCTGTTCATGCTGCAATGGATCGGGACATTACCTGACATTACGTTGTATGAGGCTCATGGCAGCTAGCGTGCCTTGCAAAAGCGCGCTGCTGTCTCTGCGTGCGCAGGCTATCAGCTGCGCCTGGCCAATCAGGACAACGTGGTTATCTCTTGGTAAGTCTCTTATATCTAATGATATATCCCTGTTGAGAGGTCCCGATTTCCATTTCGAACAGGTGATATATATCAAGGCGCTCGCAGTAAGCCGTGACCTCTAGGCTCTCGCTCACCATGTCCAAGGAAGCAACAACAGGGGCCAACGATGACCAGGAGCTCGAAAGACTGGGCTATGTCCCGTCTTTCAAGCGCGAGTTCTCCAACTTAGCCACGGTACGTGTGCTCGAGGCCAATGTGCTACTAACAATGTTAATACGCGATGCAGATCAGTTTTGCGTTCTCTATCATGGTGAGTGGTCTCGTCGAACATATCCGTTTGAACCGAACATCATTTTTTCTTCCCCTTAGGGTCTTTGTTCTAGTGTTGCGGTTACCTTTAACACCCCTTTGACGCTCGGAGGCCCCTCATCCGTCACATGGTGCTGGATCTTGGGTGCCGTAATGTGCTTCACGCTCGGTATGCTGTTTTCCATCTTCGTCAAATCAAATCTCTTCATGCCGTTTTCACAGGCTCGAGCATAGCGGAGATTGTCAGCGCATTTCCCACATGCGGCGGACTGTATGTTCCGTCCCTGAACGTCTCTCCTTGGTAGCGAATTGACGCCTCAAACGTGATCAGTTATACTGCGTCGGCGCAACTTGTGCCTGTGAGGCATCGAGCCAGAGTAGGCTGGGTGGTTGGCTGGTAATTATAAACCGACCACCATTTTGAGTGTGTCCTGACGTGGTTTCATAGGCTGAATATTCTGGGCAAATTGCCGGAGTATCCTCAACCGAATTTGGACTTTCGGGGATGATATGGGCCGCTGTAGTGGTATCAAAGGTGTGCTCACTATTTACTGCTTAGATATACCGTCTCTGATTCTTAATGCCTTTAGGATGGCGACTATGTGTATAGCCAGGTTTGTTTTGCGTTACATTAACATGGCACGGAATCTCACTTCGCCTTTCATGTAGGGCATGCAAGTTGGACTCTTCGCCGGCTTGTTGGCAATACATGGGCTCCTTGTGCGTTTTCTTTTCTTGGACCATTGTCTATGGGCCTGGTCCGAACTAACTTGCTTCAAAAAAGAACTGCTTGCCCACCCGTTACCTCGCTCGTTTCACGAAAGGTTTCGTGTTTTGCAACATAGGCGCTACAATCGGTGGGTTTTTTTTCTGTGCAAATCTCACTCCTCTATGACCTCCCTCCTATGTAGTGATCATCATTGTGCTTCTTGCCACGACACCTCGATCTGAGATGCATTCTGCGTCGTACGTCTTTGGATCAGAGGGCATCGTAAATCAAACGGGCGGTTGGAATAGTGGACTGGCGTTCTTGTTTGGCTTGTTGAGCGTGCAATGGACGGTAAGTCTATCATATATCTTATAGTTAAACTGATTTCAAGAGCAACCTCTCATGATAGATGACCGACTATGATGCCACTGCTCATATCTCGTGAGTATTCTTCCTAGCCGATGTATCCTTGATTCAATAACTCTCAAACAGGGAGGAAGTCCAACGTGCAGCTTATGCTGCCCCAGCAGCCATCTTCATTGCCGTTATCGGCACAGGACTTCTTGGATGGATCTTCAATATTGTTCTTGTGCTATGCTCCGGTCCTTTGTAACTCCACTTCATGTTTTCTCTTGAATCTATAGCTGATCATCCTTTCCTCTCCAGGGAGAATCTGCCCGGACCAAGTGGGAGTGCAGTGCTACAGGTACGGCACTTCGTACATTGATGACGAGACCCTTGTTCACCCGAGCTTAGATCATGGCGGATAGAATGGGAAAGCCAGCAGCAATTTTCCTCTGGGCCTTTGTCTGTTTGACCGCCTTCTTTGTCGTGCAAACTGGTGAGGCCTGCCCGCTGGTGCAGTAGGTTTTTGCTCACGTTCTTCTTGTACAGCTCTCCAGGCCAATTCCCGCACCGTCTATGCTTTCAGCCGAGATAATGGTGCGATATTTTGATAGATTTGATGAAGGACTTCTTGTTGACACACGATCCAGGGCTGCCGGATCGCCAGTACTTTGCGCACAACGACACTCGCACGTCTACTCCTATTCGCGCGATATGGTTGTGCACGTTCGTCGCCATCCTTCCTGGTCTGCTGGACT
The DNA here is from genome assembly GCA_039111635.1 of Heterobasidion occidentale. Taxonomy (NCBI): domain Eukaryota; kingdom Fungi; phylum Basidiomycota; class Agaricomycetes; order Russulales; family Bondarzewiaceae; genus Heterobasidion; species Heterobasidion occidentale. Next base: position 919,532 of record JBCAQO010000011.1, on the reverse strand, counting down.
TCGCAAGCCCCGTCGCCGCGAATGGTAATTGTTCCTTATATGTCTCTAGTCTGTCGGCGCTCGTCTGATGTTCGGCTCCAGCCATCTTTTCATTGACGGCCATGGCACTCGATCTGTCTTATATTATACCCATCTTCTTGCGGAGGGTATACGAGAAGCACCCTGAAGTCCAGTTCACTCCAGGCCCATTCTATATGGGAGACGGATTGTGCGTATCGTGTTTGGTATCAGGTCTTTTCTCACTGAACATATGCGGCGTGGATAGACTTGGGTGGGCGTGCAATGTAACGTGCATCACCTGGACATTGTTCGTATGCATCATTTTCTCTTTGCCGACAATCCGTCCCGTAACAGCGGAGAACATGTACGCAGCTCTGTTCACTATTCTCAGGTGCTCATATCTCATGCCCACTCAACTGTAGGAACTACGCTTCCGTCATCACCGTCGGCGTGATCGCCTTGTCCTTGTGAGTACTCTCACTCTTACAAGCCCATATATACTTACAACGTCTTTCTTCGACTTAGGGTCTGGTACATCCTTGGGTATGTTCATACCCCATTTGATCATCTAGTCAGCCGAGTTTTAATTTCTCCGTTTTAGGGGCCATGTCCACTATAAAGGCCCGATCTCCAATATTAACCATGACCCGGAGGATGATGGGGTCGAAAAGGTCATTGAGAATGTAGGCCGGAAGCAAAGCATGGAGAGTAAGGCGTAGGATCTACTCGTGCCTTTACTCCCCTCACTGGTTTCTGTACTTCATGTTTCTCTCTGTACTCTTTAGCCCTGTATATATATGCTGTCTGGAGCTTATCTATCGATCCACACACGGGGATCAACTGTGTATGTATCTCTGCCTTAGACGCACTTTATGTCTTCAAAAAAGTAAGAGGTAACTTGATAGCTCGTGACGAACTGCCCAAAACAATGTCAAATTTAGAAACATTGGACTGAGTCAACGATGCTTCACGCAGTCAATTGTACAGATTTCAAACCCAAGATGTCATGATATAGGGAGAAAAATTCGTGGCGCGTGGAATGAAATACATCGGAGTCTTGCACAAATACAGAAACGGTACAAAACGAGGTAGTGACATCTGTCAGGCTGCGGCTCTAGCCTTTGACATCTCGATTTCGGACAACGTGGGTTGGCTCAGCGTCGTCTGAGCATCTGGTATCTGGCCACCTTTTATAAGGTCCCTGAAGTCTTGAACACGGTCAAGGTCCTCTTCGCTGTGTTGAAGCGTCAAAAAGAGAACAGAGTATGAGGGCGAATCCCGACGCACGTGATCAGGCCTTGCTCCAATTGGCGTTTGGTGAGTTCCTGGAGGTAGGGCATCATCCGGTCGCGATATATACCATCGAATTTATGCTGTCGGGTAGATAAGAAAAAAAGTTTGAGGATAGCTATCGCAACAGCTTACATGCATCAACTCCTTGTCGGCTTCGAGATGGATTTTGGCGAGCAATGCAGGGACGACGGGACTCTCTGCAAGGTCCTCAAGCCGCTTCAAAACAACGTGACTAGATGCCATAGCTGGGATCAGTACGATTGAAAAATCAAGGGCATACATACACCCCAAATGCGATGCCGCCCGACCGAGGAAGCTTGCGGAAGGTTTGGTGGTCCATGCGAGCCACAGATCCTCAGGTCGTAAACCATTTGGTAGAGCCTGTGCTGCGATCATGTTGTCTGAATGATGAACTCAGCATACAGTATCTGTAACAAGATTAAGGAAAGCACAACTAACGACAGAATAGATTGCGGTCGCCTACGACGCCCCAACTCGTCCTCTCGAATGGCTCGTGAGGCCCAAAGCGCTTGAGAGTGCGTTCGACGCTCATGAGGATTTTCTCATTGAAGTAAGGGATATGGCGTGAATCTAGAGCCATGATTAGTTTTCGCGAAGATGAAGATCCCTGTGACGACAAACCTCTTCGAGCGGTTTGTCGATGTAATTCGATAGAGATAGAATCCTGTCGAGAACTGTGAGCACAAAGGTGGACGAAACTTGAACCGGAGTGTGTGCAGACCTGGAAAGGCAATAAGACCTCCAACGAAATACACGTGCCCATCCTCGCGTTCACGGCCCATCAGAAAATCGTCTTGAACCAGCCTCGAGATAACCACGAGGGCATCCACGCCGCTTTTGCCAGTCAGGTCATGAAATCGTTCACCAGTAATCTTGTTCCAGATGCCGTTTACGCCAATGTGTTCAAAGAGGGTTGGATACCTCTTGGGAAGGTAATCCACGAGAATTTCGAGTAACTCCGCACACGCGTCGTCGTTTTCCGGAAGCGAATCGACGACAGTCTTTCCTAAGCGTAGATCAATTCGACTTGACAATTTGAACATATTGTTTACAAACCTTGCTCCTTGATTACTCGCGTCTTCTCGTCGATATACCAGCCTATATCCTTGTCAATCTCAATCCAGTGGTTGATGTTCATAGGCTGGTGAGCCATAGTCTTTGATCACATTGAGCGTATTGCGAGTCAGCGAATATCACAGGATTTGATACAGAAACCTAGGACAAACCTGGAAGTAAGGATGCCTCAAGTCTTGTTGGCATAGATATGGTTGCGAATCTTTGCCGTCTTGAGGTCAAGATCATTGAGAGGGTCAGGATCCGGTAGACGACGAGACTTCTCATTTGGCCGTTTGCCAGTCGCCTCTTCGGTAGAATCACCAGCTGTCTTTCGGGAACTGACCCATCTATGAAGCGCGATGGGAATAAGTGACAGCAGGCAGATACCACGAGGACAGGGTAGGACAGAGTGCCGCCATGGCTGGGACGAAACTCGGTGGTGGTCATTTCTACCATATACATAAGTATTCGACGCATGCACGGAACACGGGAGCCTAGCAGCTAATCTTGTGACCATGCCCGTGGCGGAATCCAATATCTGCGCAGAGCTGGAGCTGGCCTAGGCAATAGAATCGCCAAAGATAAGTCGCGTAAATTACAATCAATTGATAACCGTCTCGGGAAGATACCTGAAGATACGTAGGTCTGGCGGTACTGGCGCATCGGCTGGAGTTGGGTTGACATGCATTCCCGATAAACCTTTTGAGGCAGGTAGCCGGAAACGATACGAAGTCTGATACGAGTAATTCCGAGTGTGCGGGAGTTCACATACGTCTGAATTGCACGATCGTCCTGCTCAGAGGTCAAGGGCCTTTGAGCGATGAGCGTGCTGTTGCGAACAGCGTTCACAGCGTAGACCGGCCTGTTTTTCGGCATCTCGGCGCCAGATTTAGATGTCAATTCAGAGTCAATTCCCGGATGAGTAGATTGAGCTCCGTTTGACCCCAGTCTAAGGGCAAATCCGGAGAGATCATCCGGCGTGACTTCTCGGGCGGAACCGTTCGCCCCGGATGCTCGACAACGAAGACCTGGTTATCGTCCATCTGACATACAACTTATGCCAGTCACTATGATGCAGGCGATGCATCTTCACTAGAGCAGTTCCGCTGCTCCGCTCCGCTCCAAGTACCCGAGTCCCTAAACCCGCCGCGGCACGTTCTGTATATACATTTCTTGATTCTGCGTCAACTCTAATGACCCTTGAATGTACCCCCTGACCTCCCGTCTACCTCACAGGTTCCACATCACTTCCCATGGGTTCTCTTTTCCGACTTTACATTTCCGTGCTTCAGAAGCGCCTCGGAGTGCTTCTCTTGTATGCATGGTGCGCCTTGGTGCGCCTGGGCAATACCTAGACATCCGACGTGCCTTTATCTCGTCTACATGAGCTACCCCAGATTTTTAGTGTGCCATCTTCCCATTTGTTATTCAGGAATCTGCCATGGCGGACTCCTCCGATGGTAATGCTATTGTCTCTCCGAGATAAGCATCATGAGATACAGGTCTGTGACGGACCATTCCCCTCGTTCTCATTTAAAAGTCATCTGGTCACGCTCAAAACTCAGGGCTTTACCAGTTAATCCTATCTCTTTTCGACCACTCCTCTGCCTGACTGTCATGCCTGTAGCCACCGAAAACAAAAGTGCGTCCATTCATAGCACGTCTCGCTCAAACTCACGTCGACGGTATCTACTTCCGCCAGACGAGAAGGTCAATCTTGCATCTTCGTGGTACCGCTCCGACGCCATTTATCAACTTGAGCGTCGAGCGATCTTCTCTAAGAAATGGCTCTTCCTCTGCCACACAAACGTTGGTCACTTGCATCGCGTTCTGCCTGGCAGCCTCCCTTATGAACCGATCTCGAACAGCGCTTTACCAAGACGGGAGAATATGTCAGGTTCACAGTCGCTGGCTATAATTTCTTCGTTATCAAGGATCGCGAAGGCCAGATCAACGCTTTCCACAACGTCTGCCGCCACCGCGCATTCCCCATCATTGGCAGCAAGCATGATGTAAGGAACTTGTGATCTTTCAATCTACATGGACTGACAAGTTATCGTGATAGGGCGAGGCAGACCCTCTGACAGAGGCCGGCCAGGTTTCGTGTTGGCTTGCAAGTTCCATGGCTGGAGGTATGCACTGCTCTCCGCTGCAATACCTCACCGACTGACTGATATTGAAAAGCTACACGATGAAGGGCAAGCTCGCCAAAGCTCCCGGGTTCGATGAGGTCGAGGGATTCGACGGATCCAAGAACGGTCTCTTTGATATCCGAACCCATGTGGACAAGCTTGGCTATTTGTATGTCAACCTTGACACGTACGTCTCCACATCGCTTTATCTTGAATTTCTCTCTCAACGCTGTCTCTATCGCTGCTTAAATATCAGTTCCCCCAACTACATCAAGTGGGAGGAGCAATTTGGTGATGTCGATGACCAGCCAAGAGTGAAAGGTTTCGACACGGAAAAATACAAATACGCGTTCAGCTGGTCTTTCGAGAATTGTGCGCTCTCACCTTCAAACTTCCACATATCCTCTAATCATCTGCTCTCTCAGGCCAATACAACTGGAAGACTCTTATTGATAACGCAAGTGCTTCTCAATGTGTGAACTCCTTGTTTCTCACCGTCATGTCCAGTACAACGAATGCTACCATTGCAAGGTCGCTCATCCGGGGATAGCAAGCGTTCGTGGCCCGCTGCTCATGTGTTCCCATGCAGAGTGACTTACAAGCATCACATGCTGTAGACTGTGGACCTGAAGACGTACTACGTCCAAGGTCAGCACAGCTACGTCGCCCACTTCTCGCCCCCTAAACCGGAGAATGCGGAGCGAGATGACAACGGATCTATCGTCGCGACTTTCCTCTTCCCATTTGCATCGTGCGTGACCAGCGCCCTGTTCGCCTTGGCTCCTTGAGTGGTCAACTGACTCGTTCTTGCGCCGCTTGTTGACACAGGATCACCCTCATGCCTGCGTATGCGTATACCATGCGGGTCGTCCCAATAGATGCTCACCGGACGGAGGTACTAGATTTGCTTTCCGCGCTTTGCTCGCTTTCTAAAGCGAAAATAGATGCAATATGACGTTTATCGGCACGTCGATGCAACGGATGAAGCTTTTGACGAGACTCACAAGTTCTTCGTTCAGGCAGGTCTTCGATCGTATAACCTACCTGGCCTTATCTGATATCTTTTGTCTACGCACTAGGTCGAGAACGAAGACAAATTCCTTTGCGTGAGTTGGACAAACGCTGCATGCGGTCTGCACATGCTGACAACTCTTGCAGACTAACGCCCAGAAGAACATGGAAGCCGGCATCTACCAAAGTGGTCCCTTGCATGACGTGAGTCTTATCTCCTTCTGGGTTTTGGTTTTTGGGCGTCTTCTCACTTGTTTCCTCCAGAGACAAGAGCGGGGCGTGCTGTACTTCCAGGGTCTTGTCAAGGAAGCGCTCACTTCTCACCGTGCGCTCGAAGAGGAAGCCGGTCGCGAGATCTTCCCTGCGCTACCAGACGGTGGGCTGACAAGCAAGGAAGACATCTTCTGTTCTAAACTTGAGTCCAAGTGCGGCCCTTCCAAGGCTAGACTGGTGAAACTCGTGATGTGGCACTCGGTGGGATCGGATGCGGATGTAGGAGTACGGAATGTCGATTGTTGTATTATGTATGATTCGAGCAAAAGACAGAAAGGAAACAGTCAGTCATTGTCTCGGAACTTCACGAAACTCAGCAGTCAGTAGTAAGGAAGTCAAATTATCATGGTGGTACTGTTCTACCAGTCAAGAGGACTGTGTGTTATTCAAGCTTGCCACTGCAACAGAATGCCAAACTGTTACCTTCATATGGATGTAGACGCGAACAAGGCGGGGTTTTTGACGGCGCGAAAGCGTTTCTGTCACCCTCGTGGATGGATGTACGACTGTTAACGTAAAGCTTCGTTCTGAACCACGTCTCAAGACGTGGAGAGCAGTGAAGGTAATGATGTCGGATCTATTGATTTCCCAGAAGTCAAGGTTTGGGAAGCAAACAAAAATATCATAGCGCGTACATGACCATTGAATTCCTGGTGAGGATGTCGCATATCGATTCCTGGTGGCTACATTGAGCTTTCCCTTTCTCCAGAGTCCATATAAAGCTGCTTCATGATATGCCATATACAAAGCTCTGTCTGTTGATTGTGGGCGGAATTAGGCAACAACGCGGGCTTAAGAGTCGGTGATATCCAGATATGTTCTGCGCGCGCTACGGCTTGAGCTTGCGCAAGTGTTCGGCTCGTAGACGCTGTACGAGGAGGGTTTCATGAGTGTCCTGAAGTGGGTCAGAGGGAATAAACTGGAATGAAACGCGGACGGGATGACTGAGCCTAGCACTGTTGTGTATGTAAGCGATTACGAATATGTACAACCTCTTGCCTTTTTCGCACTAACAGTCTACGCCGTCACCTTTCGGTCCACATCTGCCCCACTTGCTCCGTGTCCAGAAGCATTCCCGTTTGGAATCTGCAGACGCGTCGAGATGGTATACATTAATAAAAGGGAGCTCGGCCGCTTTTGGGGCTCATAACTCTCCCAATAATCCCACTCCCGAATCCCAACCGCCTCACAACTAGCAGATGACAAAAGTCACTCGAAAGATCGGAGATGCAGAGGTCTCTGCCCTTGGTTATGGCGCCATGGGGCTTTCTGTGTGGTATGGTGCGGTGGGAAGCGACGAGGAGCGGTTGAAGGTAAAGTCTTCGAGATACAGAGCCAGAATCATTGTCGATTGAGCTTGAGTCCAAAATAGTTCTTGGATAGCGTGTATGAGCGCGGCTGCAACTTCTGGGACACGGCGGATGCCTACGGCGACTCGGAAGAACTCATTGGAAAATGGTGAGTAGGCTTCACTCAATCGCTCTTCTCGTGTCATGACACAATTATCGCCAATGCAGGTTCAAACGCACCGGCAAGCGCCATGAAATCTTCCTCGCGACCAAGTTCGGGTTTTCCTCTCCCTCTGGCAAGTTTATCGACGGGGACCCGGACTACGCTAGGGCTGCCTTTGAGAAGTCGATCAAGCGTCTGGGCGTGGACCAGATTGATTTGTGGTACTTGCATCGGTGAGGGCATAGATCTGCAGATGGCCTCTTATATGCGTTCTCACATTCTGGTTACAGCGCAGACACCGAAGTTCCCATCGAGGTATGTGAGCAAGTAGGACGCCTACATTCGAACTTACATGTTATCCCCATTAGAAAACTATCGGCGCTATGGCTGATTTGTCAAGTATGCTATCTGCTTACAATTTCTTTCGCATATGACTAAATATATTATCACCACAGAGCTGGCAGAGTAAAGTACCTTGGCATTTCTGAATGCTCTGAGACAACGCTTCGTCGTGCGCACGCTGTGCATCCCATTACGCCCTTCAAGTCGAATACAGCATCTTCACCCTCGATATCGAGGACCCTAAGATCGGACTTCTGAAAGCAGCCCGCGAGCTCGGGATCAAGATTGTTGCATACTCGCCGCTCGGTCGCGGACTGCTTACCGGGCAATTCGTATGTCATTGTTACAGTTTCCCCCGGCTCCCTCACTACAGCGTCAATACTAACTGATTGGGGTTTCGACACGCAGAAAAGCCCTGATGATTTCCCTGCGGATGATTTTAGGCGGATGGTCCCTCGGTACAGCGCCGCCAACTTCCCAAACATCCTCAAGCTCGTCGACGGCTTGAAGCAGGTCGGTATAAAGCATAGCGCGACAGCGGGACAGTCGCGCTCGCGTGGCTGCTCGCGCAAGGCGACGACGTCATCCCTATCCCAGGAACGAAGAAAGAGAAGGTGAGCTTTCATGCCTGTTTTGACTTAGCATGCTGCATTTCCGTCTGACGGGTTCGTGACAACTTAGTATCTCGAGGAGAACCTTGGCGCGCTCAAGCTGCAACTGTCATCACAGGAAGTGCAGGCAGTGCGCGATGCGGCGCAGAAGGCGAACGCGGAGCAGGGTGATCGGTACCCCGCCATCTTTTTGAAGTCCTGTTCGCCGACACGCCGCCGTTGTGAATTGATTAGACCCCTGTATCAGTACGAGTAGGTGTGTATACGAACTAAATAACTAAGAAGAATGGTGTCGATATCATATATGTATAACATATGCTCATGCTCTAGCTGCGACTGTCGTGACTTGTTCATTCCAACAAACGACAGTGATCGTTTCAACGATTTCTCGTCTCCACACATGATGATCGCATAACTTCTTTCTCAACCATCGTTGTTTTCTCAGGTGAGTAAGATGCATGGGAGAATCCTTGTCATCATGATGCCTTATTGCGAACAAATGCTATGTAAACATGCACTTTGGTCCGCATCATCTACATAGAATAAGTGAGACCAACACTCGCCCCTGTGAAGAGATTGCAAAGCATCTTAATTTCATGCTGCTCGTGGTTAATAGATGATTTTTTGGCTGGTATACATATGCGCGCGAATCTTGATGTGGGAAGCTCAGTGCCATTAGAGTGGTGGAGTGTCGCTGAACATGACATCCATAAAATCAGGAGGGTACCTGTCTCCCGAAGCTGCATCCGAGCTCTCCGCTGCTTTCCGCACGACCAGCAGCTCCTCAGGAGTAAGCTTCACCTTGAAGGCTCCAAGGTTCTCTTCCAAATACTGTAACCAGGAACGAATGAGACATGAGCGTGATTTGTGAATTGAGAGCGCTGCACACCTTGATCCTCTGCGTGCCGGGGATTGGAATGACATCGTCGCCCTGTCCGAGCAGCCAAGCAAGCGTGACTTGTCCGGCTGTCACCTTGTGTTTGCTCCAATAGTCTTCAAGCTGTCAACCAACTTCAAGATATTGGGGAAATTCTCTTTTGAATAACGCGGAATAAGTCGTCGAAAGTCTTTTTCTTCAAAATCTTCTGGTCCTTTCTGTTCAGAAAAAGTGAGCCGCCGTTTGGTTCCATCTCTCACCGATGACCGCCAGCAGTAGATGAAACATACTTACATATTGACCCGTCAGAAGTCCGCGACCAAGAGGAGAATAGGCAACAACTGCAATGCCAAGCTCGCGCGCCGCTTTCAGGAGCCCTATCTTCTCATCTTCGATTTCAAGGGTGAAGGGCGAGTACTCGACTTGGAGGGCCGAGATAGGGTGCACAGCGTGGGCACGACGAAGCGTAGACTCGGAGACTTCGGACAGGCCGATGTACTTCACTATTCCAGATCTGGATGACATGGAGAATCAGCATATACGATGTACAAGAGAGATTATGGGCACGGACTTTACGAGGTCAGCCATGGCGCCTACAGTTTTCTGATGACAAACATGTACAGGTCAGCATGAAGCATGGCAATGTTTAATCCATGCTACCTCTATGGGAATTGTCTTGTCAGCTCTGTGAACGCCGTCTGAAATTAGCGACATTATCAAGGTCCAAGATAGACAAGACGAACTCGCCTGTGAAAATAGTACAAGTCAATATGGTCGGTCCCCAAACGTTTGAGGGACTTCTCGAAAGAGGACTTGACGTAGGCTGGGTCACCTTCCACAAACTTGCCAGATGGTGGGTAAAGCCGAACTTAGTGGCCAAAAATATTTCATCGCGTTTGCCGGTGCGCTTGAACCTGTGTCAATCAAGAATTCATCTGTGATAATGATAATAAAGGTTGAGATCGAGAGGCCTACCATTTGCCAACGAGGTCTTCGGAATCACCATAGACATCGGCAGTATCCCAGTTGGTACATCCATTTTGGTACACGGCGTCCAAAACCTGACGAAGAAGTTCGCCGTCAATGTCAGCCCCAAAATGGCCGAGACAGGAGCGTGTCATACTTTGAAACGTTCCTCGTCGGAACTAGTCTTTCCATATGCAACGGACAAGCCCATCGTGCCATATCCGATCGCAGTCACGTCGGTGGTACCGATCTTGCGTGTTGGTAGCTTTGTCGTCATTGTAAGCTGGAGCTGTGGAAGAGGAGGGAGTGACTTCTTTACCCAGGTTGTAGCCTTTATATATCCCCACGCCCGATTCAGAAGCTGGCGGAATTTAAAGGGACACAGGGGGCGTAGAATACATGACCCATCTTGACCCACTCCATCCGTGGCCGACAAATTCCAAGCTTGCGCAATGTCGCTGCCGATGAAGTATGGGATGCTGAGTCATTATGATTTGATCACAACACAAGGTCTCCTAGATTTCTCGAAAGCCAACCCCTCTGAACTGCGGAGATTCATTGTCAGAATGTTGACATCTCACTTTGAGGATTGAACGGTCAACAATGAACGGAGCAGAATATATTAAACATATATCAGTCGAATATACCTCATATCTCGCGACCCACCTTCGCCCGCAGATCATCCCGGATACCCGTTGTGCTTATGAACCCGAACAATGTACCTTCTTGTCTGCGCTACCATGTTGTATGACGTCGTCGCAGAGGCATCATACAAATGGGCTTCGGACTAGATCAAATCACAATGTGTCAAGCATACATCCCAACCTGCCTTATCACACATCGGATACACCGATGCGAAAGGACTTGTTCGCATGTGACGCGTCTCGAATTCGTATGTCATAGGATTGCATATTCAACATACCTTTCCGAAGGAGCCAAAGCGCTGCTTGCCTCGAAGCGACCATGTCAACTTATTCGTCCATTGCCAGTATACCAGCGTATTGAGAACATGATTGATGCCGCGCGCCTGCCAGTGGGATATCCCGAACCCTCCCAGGGTTGTCCTCAAGCAGAACGCAGATCACAAGTGATAACAAGTACATGGTAAACTGAGAGTATGAGTGTGTAGAATGATTTACAAAAAGGCATACACGTATCATGTATGTCGTATGACACGAGCTGTAGAATAGGAATATCTCTGCGCATCCGACCTGCCGCGTTCGATGTTGACGCTCATCAGTATTGGGACTGCAAGCCATATCATGAGAACGAGGAAGAAGAATGCAAAGCGAATGTTCCCTGTCGTGTCGGCAATTAGACCAACGACCAGAGGCCCCATGAACGAGCTAGACTGGATTGACGTCAGGGACCGCAAAGGACAAAGAGCTGATGCATAGTACCTTGTCAGTGATTGAGAACAATCCATACCTGTCAAGAACGTAGACAAGATCAGATCACGGGATGGAATAAATCGAGAGAAAGATACCATCTTGCCTCCTCTCCGGAGGGAATCAACTCTGCATATAATGCCCTTGCGTAGCTTTGGAATGCACCATAAACGGCCCCTAGGATAGACATCAACCAAACCTAAAAATTGATATGCTTAAGACAACAGACCGAAATATACCGCCAATCCGAACATTTCTCCCTGTGTCGTAAGGCCACCAAAACTTGCCTTGTTCCGAAGAACCGGCAAGAATCCGAGACAACCATATGCAGGGATCGCCGATGCCATTAGCACAAGGATGATGATGACTTTAAGGTTGCTCCAAGCGAAGCGTCGCTGCAACACAGGCCAGGCAAGAGAGCCGATAATTCCGGATGTAGGTGTTAATACTCCGATGAGGATTAGAGCTGACGGTGACATGTGCAAGGTCGTTTTCCCAAAGAGGATCGCTGTCGATGTGATGGTGGTGAAGCCTGAAAGATATCAGTACCAATATAGCATTTAAAACCTCCTCGTAGTAGCCAAGGGAGCCTTACCGTCAGACAAGAGGAACCATGCTGCGAGAAATTGGAATGTATTTCTCAGTTTTTAATCTCGACCCAACTTAACATTCCGATGAGCCTCTTCCATGCAGCAACAATTTCCTTCTTCGTATTCCATTCCGCTTCCTCGTTCTCTCGATCTTCCCCGCCCACCCATGTCCAGTCTAAGCTTAAGCTCTTCGTGGCACTCGGCAGCCACAAGCTGCGGGTATGGAAAATACGGCCCACCAGACACCGCTAAGGCCTATAGCGAGTCTCAACGAGAAAGTAGAGCCATGTAGAAGTGTGACGGGGATCAGCGTCAGTGCAAGGAGTACAATACCAGACGAGTATCCCAGAGCGATGCCGAGAGACGAGATGCGAGATGTTGCATTTGAAAGCTCCGTGTTATATTTGCGTTTCAGATCCAGAGCTTTGACGGAATCAAACCTAGGATCTTGCAACAGAGGCGCATCTGCGTGGTCCTCGTTTGATTCGGGCTCGTGCGTGACGGTCCCGGGGTCCGAAGAAAGTCCTTTCAGCTCTGTCAGAGCGCGAACAACGTTTTCCGATCCCCGAGCAAGTGTGGGCAGGTATGCATTCATAGCCACGACGGACGCGCCGAAACCAACGTTCGCGAGTATTGCAAGTACCCCAGATAACGGCCAAAAAGAGGAGGATGATGGGAGCAAGAGAAAGAGGACGGCAGATGACGCTCCCATAGATGCAAAGCCGAACAATAGCCGCTTCCGGTGGGGTGCTGCAAAGATTGGCCATTAGATGGACGCAGGTTGGTAGTAACGAAATAGATGCAGACGGTGGTCGGCTATCCCACCCATCGAGATGACAGTCAAGGCTTGCAATGCCACTGATATAGAGTATACATAGAGGCTGTACATAAATGTTAGTAAACATAAGCGGAGGGATATGAGACTATACGGAAAGATCGACTGAGGACTCACCTGAAACTAGCGCTATCTATCCAGACCCATCCCAATTTCACAGCACAACGTGCTGCAGCATCTTCTGCCTGATTTAAGAGAGACGAACATGGGATCGTCTTTTCAGGCAGCAAAAAACCATTATCTCTTGCAAACTGTTCGAGGCATATTGGCAGAAACAAAGTCAACGAGACAATCACAAATACTTCACTGAGAAAGTGAAGGTTGTCAGTCGAGCGAACATTCAACTTGAAGCGCACATACCTTGCAAAAGCATAGCTTAACCATCCCCAAAGCTCTTGTTTATGCCGTTTGGCTTCGAAGACGTGTTCTACAGCCATGCCTGCTGAGAGCACTCTCGGCGGCGTGATGACCTAAGAGGGATATTATGCGTGCGAACATGTTATGTAAAACACATTCTTCGCCGTGAGCCTCGTTTTTCGATGTTGCCTTGTGAGCTTGCACACTACTCGCACTCTGACTCTCGCTCGCACTTTTTGGGATCTTCACTCGACTGCGGGCGGCGTGCACGCTTGCGCACGCGCTGCGGTCACTTTTATCGACTTCCTTCGCTCAGATCATCTGTCTTCCGAGCAGCTCGCAGTCATGCGCCAAGTCTGCCGACGCAGACCGCTGCAGGCAGTCAATACACTCGTCGACCTTCGAGCGGCACCCTTCTAGCATCTAGCCTGACCGAGCCGCATACCATGCGTGTATCAACATCTCAAAATCACTGAATCGATGACTGCGGCGAAGCCGTCTGCATTGCGAGGTGCGTCTATTTGGAATTTTCTTTCACCACTATACCTGTCACGCCTGCAGGAGCATTGACTCATCGAGACCATTGTTATAGCTTGACTGTCTGTCTATTTCACGGCCCTTGCATCTTGCGGCGCAGTCCAGCGCAAATCTTCGAGCTATGCCGGCTTGATTTTCTTGCTCCATGCGTAGACACAGGTGTAGGCCTGGATATTTACACTAGTCGGTGCGATGCCAATTTTCTTAGTTTTGTCTTTCCTTGACAACGACAGGACTCGTTGTCCATGAAAGACAAAATGTATTTACACATGTACATAACTTACGTAAATATTTTGTTTGGCCAGCCCCTCTCGAACAAGTGCGCAGCCAGGCGCAGGTCCGTGCGTGGGTGCCGGTAGGCTTCTAAACCAGGCGCCAATTGCCGTCCTGCGGTCACAGTGCACACCCCAAGCAGTACTTAGGCACATCCAATACTGTGTCGCCACACACCTTTTCACAATCTCTCTCTCTATCTCCATACGTCAACATTATGAGCTATCAACGAGGACGAGGAACTGACAGAGGTAGGGGTAGGGGTGTGCCACCTGATGGTGGTCGAGGCCGCGGGGGCAGCAGCGCACGGGGGAGTCCAGCAACGCCAGCGAGCAGAGGCAGTTCAGGCAGCCCATACAGAGGTGGTGGGGATGGCTCCAGGGGTGGCTCCCGAGGCTTCACGCCTCGCGGTCGAGGCGGTGGGGATGATTCCAGAGGCAGTTCTCGCGGATTTTCACCGCGCGGTCGAGGTGGTCCTTCATATGATCATCTTCCTCTCATTTTCAACCCGCAGCCTAGCACTCGCCCAACGCCAGATGTTCGAATCACAGCCGCTGACAGTTTACTGCAGCGAACCGGCACTCGGCAAGTTGGTCCTGAGCATCCAGCTCGGCCGGGCTATGGGACTCAAGGACGCGCCATTGTCCTGCGCGCGAACTTTTTCCCCGTGAAGATATCGAAAACGAGCTGGTTCGAATACAGCATCAAGATTTCTCCGGATCCTAAGAGCCAGAAGGCGAGGGTCAAAAGAAGGATCTTGGACCTCTTCGAACAGAGCGCAGAGGGAGCACCCTATCGGGATTCCATGGTCCACGACGGAAGTCAAAGGCTTGTCTCCGCCCGACAGCTGCCCCAGCCCCTCCAGGGCAGCGTTCGTTTCTTTGAGCAGGGCGAAACGGGCCCCCGCGCCAACGCGGATCAGTATACAGTCGAAGTAGTCTTCGGAAAAGAGCTCCTGATAGCACCTCTCAAGCAGTACGTGGCTGCTGCGACTATGATATTGGGAGTGTTCCCTAATGGAAATATCGCAGGCAAACCGAAGGAAATAGGCAGTCTGACGAAAGCATCGATCCTTGGTGTCCGCTTTGAATCTCATCCTACAGCGCCAAGCTTCGCAGACAGGGTTTAGATTCGGTAAAAACAGGTATTTTTGGGATGACGCCGCGCGCGGACAGCTTGGACCTCGATTATGGGCGTATATGGGCTTTTTCTCGTCCGTCCGTTTGGTCCATAAGGAGATTATGGTGAATGTGAACGTTTGCATGACGGCGTTCCATGAACCTGGCAATTTAGCGGAAGCGTGGCTGAGTTTCAACCAGGGATCTATGGGCGCTAGCGCGCAGGAATTCCTCGCGAAGAACAAGATATCCACTCGCCACCTTGGCTTCAAACGGGTACAGACCGTCAAGCGCATTGCTGGCAACACCACTGCGCGGAAGCAAATGTTCGATTGCCCAGAATTCGGAGGTATGATCTCTGTCGAAACCTTCTTCAAAAAAAGTATGTCTCAAGCAGTCGATCCTCGAAATGAAACATCGTTGACCGATTTATCAGAGTACAACATCACACTTCGTCACGCCGACGATATTCCTGTCGTTGATGTGGGCGGGCCAGGCAAGAAGACATATCTGCCTGCAGAACTCTGCACTGTAGAGCCTGGAGAACCGCATCTCGGAAAACTGTCGCCAGACGAGACTTCTCAGATGCTTCGCTACGCCAGTCGCAAGCCGGGCGTTAATGCCCACCTCATCGTTAACGAAGGCCTTCCGAAACTTGGATTGTCGGCGGGGACGCCTCTGATGCGCGAATTTGGTGTTACAGTTGTCGGACAGATGTCCATCGTCCCTGCTCGGGAATTACCTCCGCCGAGCGTAACGTATCGACAGGGAACACCAAAGGTGGCTAACGGAGGATGGAACATCCTCAATGTCAAGTTCCACGCCGGAGGCAATCTCACGAATTGGAAAGTTCTTGTCGTCCGAGAACAAGGAAGAGGCTTTTCTGGTCCTAATGATCCTGCCATGATAGGTCTACTGCAAGCATTTTCGAAAAAATGCACGGATAGTGGCATGACGGTGCCAACTGGACCACCTCAGATTGTTCCCACCCCCGTGTTGCCATCGAGATTGGAAGATCCTGGGAGACAGCGTGCCTTGGGCATGATAGAGGAATCAATCGTGCAGTTTGGCACCGGGAGAATCAGTATCATCGTGGTTCTTCTTGCGGACAGAGACGATTTTATCTATCCAGGCATCAAACGCATGGCTGCCGTCCGTTTCGGGATTCAAACTCAATGCATGTTGCTCAAGAACGCGCTGAAAGATCCCAACAAACAAGACCAGTATCTGTCAAACGTGGCACTCAAGGTCAACACCAAGCTCGGAGGCATCAATCATCGTCTGGATCCGCGAGCAATGAGTTGGCTCACGCAGAAGAAGACAATGATGGTCGGCATCGACGTCACGCATCCGGGTCCTAGCAGCGCGTCAGGAACGCCGTCTATTGCCGGCGTCGTGGCTAGCATAGACAACGATTTCGTCCAGTTCCCTGCTAGTTTGAGGCTGCAGAAGTCCAAGCAGGAGGTACGTGTCTTAATCTGGTTGTATAGATTATGGTTGACACTCGAATCGTCTCTAGGGTATTGCCGAGCTGGCGACCATGATGATTGAGCGTCTGCAGCTGTTCCGCAAGCACAGCAAATCCTTGCCCGATCGTGTTCTTGTTTTCCGCGATGGCGTTTCCGAGGTGTGTGTTTTCTTATCACTCCGTCTTGTGTTTCGTTCATGACGGACGTTCAAACCAGGGCCAATTCGACAAAGTGCTTAGAGACGAGCTGCCCCAGATCATCGAGGCCTTCAAACGGATTGACCCGAACAACCCGCGTTATCGCCCCTCCTTGTCCATCACCATTTGCGGAAAACGCCATCATGCTCGCTTTCCGGCGACGGACGCGAACACGGCTGACCGTAACGGGAATACTCGTCCCGGGACGGTCGTTGACAAAGGCATCACGTCTATATTCGATTTCGACTTCTACCTCCAGGCGCACGCGGGTCTGCAAGGAACCGTGCGTCCGACGCATTACTCGGTCATATACGACGAGAACAGGTTGGGCGCGGACGAGATCCAGCAGGGCGTGCACGCTACCTCGTATCTCTACGCGCGCGCCACGAAGGCGGTGAGCCTCATTCCCGCCGCATATTATGCAGACGTGGTGTGCGAGCAGGCGAGGTACTGGATACATGGCTTCTTGAATCTAGGCGGCGATGCGTCTTCTACGGGCGGGGAGAGCTCGGCGGCAACGAGAGGACGAGGCGGTGCTGCTGGTCGAGGCGGGCGAGGCGGGAGCGAGAGGATGACGCAAGCGAGGGACGCTGCTGAGCTTCGCGTATATCAGGCTGCCGAGAGGATGTGGGGCAATGGCCTGCACAATAATCTCAAGGACACCATGTTTTATCTGTGAGTTTTTGATCGCGTGTTGAACCTTGTACGACTGGTGTAGTTTCGTTCTCGCATTGCTGTCGTCGTTGTCATGTTTTGTCCCTTTTTGGTTGCTTTCTTGTCTTTCTTGCAATGTAATATACTTACTTGTTTCCGAAATTTGTACTACTTTGATCAAACCGTAATTTGAGGCATCGTTCATATGACATCCTGGCCAACTTGCATGACCTTGGTTTGATACTGGAACTTGAGGTATCGCAGTTGCATGGGAAACGTACGTACCCCTACTGACGACCCGCAAGGAAGAATCGGGCAAATAGGCATCGTACAACCAAAAGTGAAGTATTGGACACCCAGCAATTTACGAGCATAAGTGAAGTCTATCAGACGTATGAGAGCAGGAAACTTGGTGAACAAGGACGAAAGAGCTGAAGAACGGAGTAGGAAAGTAAGCGGAACGACACATTTACGCGTACAACTCCGGAGCAGAGGGCGGGCGGAGGAGAGAATACATACGAGGTCCGTGGATGAACAGAGTAGGAAAGAAAGACAGCCTAGGAGCAGATATATGTAGCAGCTCTTGCTGCCTCGAAGTCTAACGAGCAAACGGAACAGAAACGAAACCAAGCGGATCGGGAACCAGAAACGACGACGCACTCAGCAGCCCTGCCAATCCCTCCTCAGCGCCTCCGCCCAGGCCATCACGAAATAGCACATCCCCATCGGGACGCCGCACTGCGCCCACACCTCTGCCCAGTCCCACCGGCGCCCGCCCCACCGCCCGCCGATCTTCCTCTTCCACCCCTGGCGCTCGGCCTTCCCCTCCGTCTCCCACCAGAGATTGCTCGTCACCCAAAGCTGGATCGCGCGCGACACGCTGGTCGTGGTGCCGATGACGGCCCAGCATATGACGGGGCGCTTCGCGTGCTCGAGGAACGAGAGCGTCAGGTGCGTCGCGGGCCAGCAGATCGCCTGCAGTGCGAGGAGGCGGATGAGCGTGGACAGCGGGGGGTAGTACACCCTCCAACGGTGGAGCAGGCCGGTGGTGAGACGCAGGCATTGGAAGCCTGTGAGGATTGCCTAGGGATACCGGTATTGGCAGGGTGATCAACACACGAGGATGCGAGCATGGAACGAAGAGATGGTTACCCAAAAAGCAGAGACAATGTAATCTAGACGCGTGGTGTGGCCCGCGCGGGGAAGATGCCAGGCGAGATATATGTTATACATTGTGCCGAACACGGCGGGCACGATGGACAGGAGGCGGAACGCCTCGAAGAGAAGGGGCGTGAGCGTCTCCTCGAGGGAGTTCGGGAGGATCAATGGGTCGGAGGAGTGTATGATGCGCGAAGTTGGGAGGTGTCGAGACTGTTAGCAGGACGTGTGTGAGCGCAAAAGATCGAACAAGTAGTAAACTATGGCGAATGATGAGAAGAAGAGGAAGAAGGGGAGAAGAGCGCGATTTCAGGTCAATGATTGTCCAGAGCCTGAAACGATAGCAGGATTCACGTAGGCGCCACAGCTTGGATAACAGTGTGGCGGTTTATATTCGTGTCATGGCGCGAGTCCACAAAGGAAGCGAACCGAGTGAAGGATAAAGCAGGCACGACAGTGGCTCAGCTGTGAGAATGCTGCTGCAGGCTATTCAAGAGAAGAAACGCAAAGACCTTCCTTATTACTGAAAACTCGATAAAGGGCTATGCAAGACCTTACCGCGGATAATCGAGCCTTGGCTGCAGACAACCTTAGTGGTGATAGATTTATGAGGCACTCACAGGCTCGTCTGTCTCCGTCTCCGTCTCGCCTGCACAGAGTTGACCCGGAGTTGTCGTAACGCTCTTCGGAATTTGGTGCTTCCCATGAGCGCTGGGGTTGACGCTGCTGGACGATAAGAACCGAGTGCGAAATCCCGCGCTCCCTTGGCCAAGCTTCTTCGCCGTGTATATCATTTCCTCGCTCGACGCTTCGTCTCGGTCCGATGAGGAGTCAACGCAAGCGCGAGGATGAAGATGGGCGGCAGTCGTCACACCCAAGGTACTAGCAAGGTGCGGGGAAGAGCGAGACTGCGCAAGACGGGATGTGCGTAGCGCAGGGGCAGGAGTGCAAGCACCTGAGCGCGGCCGGACGATCGGGGTTTGCGATGGGGTGAAGAGGAACTCTGAAGGCAACGATGCCGACGACGACCGCACGCGTGTGTGGGTGTGAGTGTGGGCACTGTTGTGAAGATTCCGCCGCTTCGTGTGCGAGTTTGAAAGGGCGGAAAGTTGAGGATGGACCGCTGGTGGCGGTTCTAGCGACGAGGTTGCAGACGTTCGCTCAGAAAAACCGACGGTCGTATGCAACTGGGTCAATGGCTGAGGATGGCTCGTCGACCTCGTTCTGCTGGCTGTGGGCATGGTGGGCATTCATAGTCAGTACGACGGGCGTTAGAAACCAAGTGGAACGGCCAGACCAACTAGCCTTAAAAGCCTCTAGTAGCGGAGGCGGATAGATCAAGGTGAGTCGGAAGACGTCACGCTCCCGCGTCGCGTCGCGTCTCGTCCTCCAGGGACCCCGGCCAGCTCTAAAATTACAAGGTGCCCAGAGTCTACGACAAGTATATAGCAGTCACTGTTCGAGAAGTAGATTCATAAACATCTAAATGTCTTTCTGCTTCACATGCTCGGAGGCCGGGATTGGGAAAACGGTATATATGTGTCTACTATCATCTAGCAAAGAATGTTAGCGATGAGTGATGTCCATCCAATTCTGCCCCAGACATGGTCAGTCCCAGCTGTGCCACAGTCAGTCCACCAAGCAGAGGGAGGGAAGCGTCACGATCAAGATATATCATCCGAATAAAAACTTGCACAAAGAGAGACTAGAAACAAAAGAACGATGCACTAGAAACAATCGTTTGCGCTCCAATCCCGAGATGAGACCGCCAGAAAAAAAGGGCAGATTAACACAATTAGTAGTGACTATATCTACACTGGCACCCACTATGACCCCTTCGCGCCCACATCCCTTTCAGCGCGCGTTGGCGTTGGAGGGAACACGAACGATTTGTTTCCTATCGGGCTCCACCCGTCCTCCACCCGGTCATCCGCCCGAATCAGACTCGCGATGCTTGCTGTGTGACGGTGATTCCGTCGAGGCGGTGCGCCTTTCGGCTGCTTCATGCTCCCTCGTCCTTGACTTTGATTCTTTGCGATCAAAGGCGTCGCTGAGGCAGGAGTCGTAGGAATGATCGCAGGCGAGCGATACGCGATCCCAATATCTTCTTCGTCGGAGGCTTCGCTCGAGAGCTCAAAATCCGTCGTGTCCACCCCTCCGTTCCGTCCTCCGCGAGACTCCAAATCGTAAATCTCATACTTCGACCGTCCGCCCGTTGCACTATTTGAGATACCGGTGGATGATGCGGTCGCACCTGCTCCCCGCAGCTCATCAGGGAGGAAGCAATAGAAGCATGCGATAGCGAGGCATGATCCCCCCACCACGTCTACCAGGTAATGATGCGTGAGGTACATCGTGGCCCAGTACAGAACGCCTGCGTAGGTCCAAACATATTTCGTCGTCTGCGGGAAGAAATGGGAGAGAACCAGTGCTTCGATGGTTGCACATCCGGAGTGTAGCGACGGGAATGCACCGAAAATGACTGGTGCGTTGGAGAACGTGATGGTGTAACCGTGGGAGTGAAAGATGTTGTCGATTCGCAGGAGACCGCCAGGTGAGCCGAGCATGGAGTAGTCAGCGGGTGTCAGCCCGAAGATGACTTCGTACCAAGGTGAAGCGCAAGGGAAGAGGATCTGGATGATGACTCCAATGAGGTTCATGTAGCCGAAGGCGCGGCCCCAGAAGTGTAGAGCCTCCTTCGAGCGGAACAACCATAGGAATGCACCAACGACGAAGGGGAAGGTGAAATGTATCACACCATAAGGCAGCCACGCGAGGACATCCAGAACAGGATGCGTGAAACGAGTCAGGATGTCCGAGATGTTTGCACCGTATAGCACTGACTCCAGTGTTGGAAGCACGGACACAGAGATGGCCGGACGGTGTTCGTCAGGGATGAAGCGAGAGGAGTAAAACGTGAGGAGCCAGGCTGCGATCGGGATGAACCGAAAGAAGAATTGGGAGGTCAATGGGATGAGGAGGAGAACGGCGTATAACACGGGGATGCCGAGCTTGAGGGGGAATGCTGGGAGCTGCATGATGGTGATCCAGAAGGTAGCGAGGACAATATGGAATGCGTAAATAAGGTCCGAATACGACCAGGAGTGGTTCTGGAGGCGGCGTAGGGTATCTTGAGGCGAAAGCGACTTGTCAAGACGTCCAACGGCAGCCAAAAACGCAGCCCATATTTGGTTGCATGTCCGGACTATACCTGAGGAGGAAGACATGGCAAGCGTAGTTTGATGGAATATTTACTCCTATCAATCGATGATCAATGGGTGGGGAGCCATGCAAAAAAGTTCGTGATGCACACCTCAGACCTTGTAGGAACAGCTATACCGTGATGGTCCTATGTCTCTGCTGTCAACGATGGCGCTCGGTCAGCGTATACGAGTACTGGTTATGCCTCCCGACAAATGGTGCACCCCCAAGGTGAGTGCCGCTGCCTGTGGTGGACGTTGGGCACCCGGAATGTTAGGACACTGGAGGAGTACGCCATAGGAAATTCGTCATTACGCCCACACCGAGCGTGGGAACTACATCCTATAAATGGCCAGTCAGCCTTGCTTCGCGCAAGGACGCCGATGAGTCTCTTGCCATCACATCGAATATCCTGAGAGCCGTCCGAACGCACAAATGAAGTTGTCGGCATCATTTGGTTTGGTTGTTGACTTCAGATATGCGATAAGCGTCGCATTCTTTCCTACAATTCGTGCTGTTTTCCGATCACCATCCTTACTCTTACGCCCTCAGACAATATCACAGATATTTATGTCTCACGTGTGGCGTACGTTCGGAGACTTGATCGACGAAGGAGGTCGGGATGCAAAGCAAAGCCTGGTTCCCAACAATGCGTATGGGATAGTACTAGACGTTGGTGCCGGTCGGTGTTATTTGACTCTATTCTGAGCTTCTGCTAATATCCTCTCTGCTCTCAGGACGTGGTCATCTCCTCAATTATCTTAATCGTGCTAGTGTCACTAAATATGTCGCCCTGGAACCAAATACATTGATGCATAACGCCATTCGTCAATTAGCCAATGCATCCGGCTATGACGAGGATACCGGATCACTTTTGATCTTGCCCTACGGAGCTGAAGAAGTCCCTTCCATCGTGTCTGCGCTCGGCGGTCCAAATACTGTAGACACTGTTGTGTCTATCCTCTCGTTCTGCTCCATTCCAGAGCCCCGGACCGTTCTGTCGGCCATAGTGGACAATCTGTTAAAATCTGGTGGCCAGTTACTCTACTACGAACATGTTCTCAGTCCTCGGGCGGATGTGGCCTGGTGGCAGAGGTTCTGGACCCCAATCTGGAGTAAAGCATTTGGCGGGTGTAGACTGGATCGCCCGACGCACATGTGGATCGAATCTTTGAATGCTTGGAAAACAAGGGATGTGTGGGCCAAAGAAGGCGAGAGTGAAGAGACGTTATTTTGGCATCGGGTTGGAAGATATGTAAAATACTGAAGTTGGGGTGCGTGTCTTTCTCCTTACATGACTACTGTGGATCAACGATTCGGAGATGCAGATATACGATGTAGGTGTACGTCGTGTAAGTTCTGGTTCTTGGCTTGATATATATTATTAAGTTACGTGGTTTTCTCCACGCTTACTGCTGGTTTTCGACGAGATCCATCTCCGTCACATGCTTATACAACTCGTCCACTTGACCTGTCGCCTCCGGATATACGACATCGGCCCTGCTTCCGACTATCGGTCCGGAGCGTAGTACGTATTTTTTCAGCCACTAGGAGCTCATCTGGTCATTTTTGACAGCGTATA
Source organism: Heterobasidion occidentale (assembly GCA_039111635.1). NCBI lineage: Eukaryota > Fungi > Basidiomycota > Agaricomycetes > Russulales > Bondarzewiaceae > Heterobasidion > Heterobasidion occidentale. The sequence goes on along the minus strand of JBCAQO010000011.1, from coordinate 896,139 downwards.
TGAGCGGGACCTGAAAACTAAGCGCATGGAGAAGTTATAAGGGTAGTACTTCATATGCTATCAATGTGCTCCTTCACCTCCCTCTAGCATCTTTCAGACCCAGCATTGGTCAGATAACTGAGAGCAAGATGAACAAACCTCCTCCAGATACTCTGAACAAGGCATTTCTACACAATGATACTGAGAAGCAGACACCAAGTCTTGACGAACTAGCATATGATAAGGATTATATCGTAGATCCTGAAGCAGAGAAGAAGTAGGTTCGATACTAACATACTGATTCAACGAGCGCTCACGGGCGCCACCTTTAGGCTAGTGAAACGCATTGATCTCAGGATTATTCCCGCTTGCATGTCGATCTATCTGCTTTGCTTTCTTGATAGATCCAACATCGTTCGTTCGTTCCGTTGTGCTATGTTGTGCTCGGTTGAAATCGTGAACTAATCCATTCATTGAAGGGCAATGCCAAACTACTCAATAGCAATGCCGGAGATTCGCTAGTCCAAACGCTAGGAATCTCTAACGAACAGTACCTCACGGCCCTCATCCTGTTCATCGTCTCCTACACCGTGTTCGAAACACCATCCAACTACATGCTCAAAAAATATCGCCCATCACGTTGGCTTGCATTTCTCATGTTTTCGTGGGGCTCTTTGACGATGATACTCGCATCTGTATCAAACTTTGGCGGGCTCGCAGCCGTCCGGTTTCTCCTCGGCGCCTTCGAAGCGGGCTTGTTTCCTGGGATGGTTTATTTCCTCACGATCTGGTACCGCCCAAATGAACGTGCGATACGCATCGCTCTCATCCTTGCGTGCGCGACCCTGGCAGGTGCTTTTGGCGGATCCATTGCGTACGGCGTCGGCCATGTCAACGGCGTCCGTGGTCTGGAGGCATGGCGTTGGCTTTTTCTGATTGAAGGTGCACCTTCGTGCGTATGCGCAGTAGCTGCCGTTCTGATTCTCCCCGACTACCCTGAGACGGAATCGTGGCTCTCACCAGAGGAACGCGGACTTGCAGTCAATCGACTTAAAGGAGTCGCTTCGTTGGGTCATTCAAAAATTACTTGGGAACAGTCTAAAGAGACGTTGATGGACTGGCGGCTCTATCTCCATTATTTGATCTACATCTCGATCTCAGTCCCATTTTCGAGCATATCCTTATTTGCCCCGACGATCGTGTCGGGGTTAGGTTACGAGGGTCTTGACGCCCAGCTGTTCTCCGTCCCACCGTATGCAGCTGCTTTTGTGGTGACTGTGTTTGTTGCTTCGCTGGCGGACAGGTATGAGATAAGGTCGTGGATGGCTTTCATATCGCTCGTTATCGCGGGCATATGTTTCCTTTTACAAGGTGCGTCGGCCCAATTGGTTCCACGTTCTGTACCATCTTACCTTCGGGTCGAGGTGCATTGCCGCCAACATCCTTCAAAGCTCGGTACGGTATCCTCTGCATAGCGGTATCATTCTCCTTTGCCAGCATTCCGCCGTTGCTGAGCTGGCTCACAGCCAACCTACGGAACACAGCGGCCTCAACACTGGCAGTTCCTCTCAATGTGTCGGTCGGGCAGATTGGGCAAATCATCGGTAAGGCAATCTGCACATTATTCCGGGTGTCGGCTTAACCTAGAGTGTTGAAGGTGTTTATATTTACAAGAGCAGCGAAGCGCCTGGATACCCGACTGGCCACTTTACGAATGCAGGATTTCTTTTGGAAGGCGCTCTCGTTGTGCTAGTACTGCGATACGTATATTTAAGACGAAACCGCCAGAGCGAGAAGCCGTGGGCACTCTAATTTCAAGCGATAATACTATCGGAACAAAATGGGCGTATTGGCCCTTTGACCGTTGTATCACAAACATCGACCTCCTGCGACTCTTGCAACTCGACCTCCTCTTCCATTTTCGCTGTATTCCAACCAGAAATGTTACCATTCAAGCAAGGCGCTGCTTGACATGCTTCTAACTCATAGGAGCAAACATTTGACGTCGTAGTTCCCCCAGCTTCCATATGCGCATGAATGGATTGACAAGTATCAAGGGTCTGTTTAAAGCACTGCAACCCCAAAGGTCTTCTCTCGCTCCAGAATATCGTCTATAGTGGAGCTGATGGTTTCCTTCCAATTTATGTAGTCCTTTAGTCCTATAATGCGCTCAGCGCTGCTAGTGTCGAATTTTGCCCACACCTCTGGGTCCTTTTCATCACCTGTGATCACAGGCAGTCTGTCCTTCAGATCAGGACGGGTTTCAGCAAGATACTGAGTCGCCTGCTTCCAAGTGACGCTTCCTCCATTTACGATGATTCTTTTGGGCGTCGTAGACGGAGGGACTGCGAGGGCCAGAACGTGGGCCTTCGCTGCATCGGCGACGTGTATGTAATTCGGGAAAACGACATGTTTGGGAATCGGCCGTCCCTTGGGCCCTTTGATGAGCGCATACACCATAGCGTTGGTGCCATTGGCAGGGGAATCAAGGACTTGTCCTCGCCCTGAGGGTCCGTACAAGAATGAAGGGTTGACTGAAATCACGGCTGTTAGTACGCAGGAGTTAGAGCACGCCAGAAAAATGACAACAGACCGGTGGCGAAGTCGATATCTGGGTGCTCCTTAGCGAATTTCCATACAACTTCTTCAGCCAGTTTTTTGGATGCACAATAGACCTCAAAGCCAGTAGCCTCTGGCTTTGAGGCCTCTTCATATGTCATAGGGTTCCAATCTATGAATGCATGTCATTGCTCGATGAATCCGCAAAGGAATGTCAAAGTTCAACGCACCGCTATCGTTGAAGATGCGATCAACAAACATGTCGCTGGGCTGAGTAATGGCCGCTACACTGCTAGTGACGACAACCTTCTTGACACCAGCTTTGACGGAGAAATCGAGAACGCGCTCAGTGCCAGAGATAGCGCCCTACAAGGACAGGTTCATCCTGATTATGAGGATTGATTCGTGATATAGTTTGGCACAGACCTTCAAGACCTCTTCCGCGACAGCAGAACCTGCCAGCGGCGAGCCAACATGAATCAAGGCGGTCACGCCTGTGGCAGCGTGAAACGCAGCGGTTAGCAAAGTACTGATGACGCCTGGTAGAGGAGTACTCGACCTTGGAATGCTGCAGTAAGATCAGAAGTAGTTAGATCATCAACAACTGTGATCTCAAATTTGTCTCCGAAAGAGGCGTATGCTTTCTGGACGCGGTCAGCTTTAGAAGATCGAACAGTTCTGATGGACGCTCTCGATGAATGCTAAGAGATTGGAGGAAAGAAAAAGACAACGGACCCTCGAACTTTATAGTCAGCCGCAAGCAGTTGATCTACGACGACAGATCCAAGAAAACCTGACGCTCCAGTAACCTGAGCGGAGGAAGAGCATAAGGATGTGGCCAGAATGATGAGCGAAGATTAACTTACGAGAATGAGTGACATAGTATGAGATAGTATGTCGTCGCTGCAGTAGGACAGTCGTAAAGGTTCAGAGTTTTGAGTGCTCAGCAGAGAACAGAAAGCATTTTATATTTTTCGAACATGCAGAGTAAGCTCTGATACGGCTTCGGCGTTGGGGGTTTGGTATGCCCGAACGACTCCCAACTTCTTTCAACCCCTCTTTCGCCTTTTCCAGTAAGCCATGTCAGCGGAGCACACTGTATACTCGTTCAGAGTGCGAATCGCGACAATAACACACGCCTTCAGCTGGACCTCGATGATAACGGCCCACTCAGGTAATGGTGTAAGGCATATTGAAAGCACACGATCTTCGATAACTGCTCTCAACTCGGATCTAGGTCAGACGAACAAGTGTTTTCCGAGCGCAAGATCCGTTCTGAGACCTTGAAGCAAGTTGCGGAGACCACTGAATGATTCTACAAGTTCACAATCCCCAGTTCTCAAGGCGACTGTCTGCTTCGGTACACATTCGTCAGCACTGTCAGGTCCTTGCAGGAATCACCGGCGTGAGTGATCACTTACCCGGGCCCGACGGGCGTCTAGGAAGACTTCACTGAGTGTATGTGCTCGACCTTATTCCTGATAGCACGCCATGTTACCTGTGAGAAGTGCGTGCGGCATAAGATTATAAGGACAATGTAATGGCGTAGGCGTTAAGTAGATAGGAAAGTGAGCGACGCAAATAACGCAAGAATAGGCCCTCAACTGCACCCAGTGACCGTCATCGGAAAACCACACCACCGATATGGTAGGCCTATGGATCGTGACGCACATCGGGAGGAGTCGATTTGGCATAAGTACCGCTCTATTTATGCAAAAAATCCCTGGATCGTATGCGGTCTTCAGACCATCGACCGCGCAAGCTGGCTCAGCTGGCTCGCAAGTTCCGGATAATTTTTCATAAATTCCAGCTGGGCATACGAAGCCTATTGAGAACACCGTTCAGTCAGCACTCAATCTGTCATGGCCGCGAAAATCAGATTAATGATGAGTGAGGGACTGACATATTGATATGTCAACGCGTTGGCCAGCTCAGGCTCGCTCCTCGCCAGCTTCGTTTGCCGCTCGAACATTTGTACTGCTTGGTCAACTTTTCCTTGCTGCAAGCTAAGTTGCGCGAGTGTTGCAATGGCGGCCTCACACTCAGGATCTATTCGTAAGGCTTCAAGACAGCATCGCTCGGCGGCGCCGCTATCTTGCTTCCATTGGTACAGTGCAAGACCCTTGTTCACAAGAGGAAGGACGTTCACTGGCGTCCTGATACAATGATCAGTCTCATCTCGCAAAAGAAAAGTAAAAGGCACCGTACTTCACCCGCTCGAGCTCGATAGCGCGATCGAACTTTTCCACCGCGTCTTGGAATCTCTGTTGGTCCAACAGAAGCTCACCACTGTTCCAAGACGTCAGCAGACCGACACAATACACAGCATTAGAAACAAAACTACACCCACTAGTAGTTCTGCGGCTCGCTCTTCTGAGGGAATTCCCTAAGTGTCCTCCGGAATGTCGCCATGCTTTTTGCCAGGTCCCCAGACTTGTACTGAGCGACCGCCAGTTGGATATGCGAAAATACGAAGTCGGGATCCAGCGAAGTGGACTTGGTGTAATTTTCTGCGGCCTGTTGGAACTCATTCATGATGAAGAGAACTAAGGCACAAATGGTGAGCAAAGACGGTGAGGAAAGGGAGACCACATACCTTGCCCGCGGTGGTAGTAGATATCTGGGTCATCGGGGTTGTGCTTGATAGCCTCCTCGAAGCATTTGAACGTCTTTACCGGGTCATTCTGTTCCATGTGCACGCTAGCAATCTTGACCCAGCTTTGCGTTAAGGAGGGAACCAGCTCGATTGACGCGTTCAAGTCCTCTTTCGAGCTATTGATATCGCCTGTCAAAAACCTGCATAAATTGATCAGTCAGTCCAGACATAATAAGCGTGAAGCTGATCGAGGGCGCTTACTTGAAGGTACCGCGGAGGTTGAGTGCTTCCGCTCTGCCCACATTCCATGAGATGCCTTGTTCAAGAGCCTCATTGACGAGCGTCAACGCATGAGCATAGTCTGATGCCTCAAGTGCCGATAAGGCCATGATGAGAGTGTTGTCTCCAGTGGACGGCTCTTCTGGGAGAGCGGGCAGTGGTCCTGCAGTGACATCAAGACATCAACGAAAATCGACAGAAGTCAGTCAATCATATCCCATACGTGGACGGAACGCCGCAAAATAGGCCGACACAAAAGTGAAAGAGGGGAGACGGGGTTCCCGTGACTTGAGACAAAATATTGTCAGTAGTTGTCGCTGAGATATAGCTGTCACATACAGCGAGAATCTCCGTCGCCTTTTCGCCCGACATCTTCTTGAGCACACGTTCAACAGCCTGAGAAGCCGCCTCGTTTTGGAACTTGTCGAGAATTGTAGCGGCAGTGTAGTCTACGGCAACACCGGATTCTGTCAGCTCGACAGTATATGAGAGTACAGAACAACTCACCTCGCAAGGCTTCCTCGTACCGGGAGAGATTTTCAAGAGCAGTTGCGCGCCGGTTAAGCGCCTTCAGGTACTTTGAGTCAAGCGCGAGCGCTTTGTCGCAGTCCTCGACAACAAGATCGAATTTTGGGGGGGACATATTGATGTAGCATGCCGCGCGGTTGCTATAGAAGACCGGTTCTGGTTTAGGAGATACCTCTATCGCGCGAGAGTAGAAGTCGGCGGCAACGGCAAATTTGCGACCCTGGTACGCGTTGTTTCCCTTGAGCTTGAGCGAGGCGGCGGCTGCAACCCGATCCTATCCTACGGTGAGTACAGATGGCAGAGACGTACACTCGCCATGACTCACCTCTACAGACATAGAGCCAAGCTGCGCTTCAGTGAAGGTCACATCGTCTGTGCGAGACAGGATTAGAGAACGAGAGGCGCGTCAGGGGAATTGTGCGCACCGTCGTCAGAAACTTCAGTTCCCTTAGGCTTTCTCTCCTCTAAGATGGGCCCGTCCTTATCCTTCACCGACTTCTTCTGCTTTTTGAGCTTTTTCTTGTCCTTCCTCTTGTCCGACTTGAGGCTCTCCTCATCATCCCCTCCTGCCGCCCTGTTGTAGTATGCAACACCGCCGATGGCGATGACTGCAGCAGCGGCAGCGGCGCCAATGAGCACGCCGCGCTTGTTTTCCGAGACAAATGACTGGAGACGGTCGAGGAGAGCGTCGTCTGAAGACATGGGAGATGGGAATTGAAGCTGGCACTTGCGCGGACGGCAAACCGTTCGTGCTCTAGCTGGCAGCTTAGCTAATACCCGTGACATCATCACAATTGCGACGTCCATGTTCAGCGCGCTGATCAGTGCTCAGTGCGCAATATTGAGTACCAGAGCATACAGATCCAAATGCCATGAATAATACAGGGAATGATCCCGAAATAAAAATCTATCGAGTACACTCTAAACCAGAGAAAATTGTTCAAGTGATCAATCTCCCGTGCTGTTCCCCCTGCATATGCCCGGGTATAACCTGTCAGAAGGATCCATCGGGATCCAACTCCCTTCAAGGCCTTTCTGGTAACTCCATTCGTCAGCGTTCTCTGCCTGATCAGCAGGGCAGTTCATGAGCTCGAATTGCTTGTAACAAAGCAGGCGGGGCCCACCTTCCACGTCCAATATGCCCATCCCTGTAAACTCTCTCCGATCTCTACCTGAACCTCCCAGTATCTGTACCAGTGCATTGTGTCAATGCCTCAGTCAATCGACTGTCCAGTGATGAGATACTCACTTGCGGAGGAAAGTCTTATAGGAACTAGAAAAGCTCGACGAGTCACCAGTGAACCCGTTGCACGATCCCAGTGCCGGTGTGCTGTCGTACGTCCCGTCCCAGCGGGAGCCGACCCCGCGTCCGTTGAGCCACAACGCACAATCGGTGATAGCCGTCGACCATTCGCCCGTCAAGGTCCAAAGGTTGGAATTTGCGAATGATTGAAGACCCGGAAGAAGAGTGCACGCGAACTATCATGCATCATGAACTGAACAAACATCATAGAGAAACGTAGGGGTAGATGTTTACCGCGACATGTTGATCTTGTGAGCGAGAAAGTTCTGGGACACTGAATATTTGATAGTCATGCTGATGTGGAGTCGGTTGTTCCAGTATATAAATGACGGATGACATCGAAAACATACATAATCCATGAGAACACCCTGCGCACTCGGATAAGTCAAGAAGTCCGTCCAGCTCTGCAACATCCGATCAGTCACGCTACCCATATTCGACGCAGGATGTACATACTTGGACACCCAAAAATGCATCTCCAATCATCACCTTCACATTTGTTCCCGTCGCATTTCGCACCACAGCATACCCATCCTGCCAGAAGCTTCTTATAGTCGCAGGCCAACTCCCGCCAGTAAATCCCGCAGCCTCGTTCAGCAACTCAATGATATCGACCATTCCTCCAACTTCGCTGGCGATGACGCTCAACACGTTTAGTGTACGCGTCACATTGGCAGGATTCACCCCCCAAACTGGGTTGCTAGTCCGCTGCCCAGAGTTATCGTATCCATTCTGAGAACCTGGCGCACCGTGGAGGTCGAGGATCACATAGATCGAATGTTTCTGAGCCCACTGGAGAGCGCGCAAGAGATAAGGCCATGCGCCCGGGATGTACGGCGCAACAGAGACTCCTGTGGGAACGGACCAGTATCCAACGGGTATCCTACAGGGTCGGATGTCATTGAAAAATGAGGCATTGATGCAGATATGACAATTCTCTTACCGAACATGGGTCAAGCCTGCTGCATTAATGGCAATGAAATCGGACTCGGTTATCCATGTGTTCCAATGATCTCGCAGGATCTGAAGTGCAACATTTCCTTCTAGGTACTGGCCAAATGTGTACTCATCGACAATGGCGGTATTGTTGGTATTGTTGAATATGCTAGGCGTTATCCAAGGCTTCGACGGTGTATGTAGTTAGTAAAGAGGATGCACAAGCAGAGACCGCCTACCTCCAGTACGAACCATCCCCCCCTAGGGACGGTTTTGAGCGTTTAGCTGATTTCGAAGTGATTCATTTGAAATTAAGCTCACAGGTTCACTCCCCTTACCGGCACCTTCCCGTACTGAAATGGGGGGAGAGCAGAGGGACTGCTACTTGGGGAGGTACTTGTGGTACTACTTGCCTCCGTTGCGCTTACCGACGGCGACAACGGTATGCCTGAGCTTCCGCCATTGGTGTTTGCTGATATTTGCAACCGGCATTGTTGAGCAGCTGCGACACCATGATACTCCAGCGATATCAACCCGGCTCCAAGCACCAGAGCTGCAAAGCCGCAACGCATGGGGAAGAGGGATGAAGACCAACAACGAGACGTGCTGCTTGTTCAGGTTCGGCCGATGAGCGATGAGCTGTGGTTTCTAAAATTAACCTACACCTGCCAGCTTTAACAGCGTGTTGGACAAATGGGCGTCTCGGACCGTGCTTCGCTCCACGCAACATAGGTGCATATAGAACATGAGGGATCCGAGTGCCCCGACGACACGTGTTTGTCGTGAACGGAATATGCATGCCTCGGAGCTAGACAGAGAAGGCTAACGTGTGAAAAAAGTTACATGGTAATTGTAGCGACGTTGCTTTTTGATTGGCAAAGAGGAAGGCGCGAATACAAAGGACTACGAGCGGTTAGTCACTAGGAATTAGAGGGAGAGGAAGAGTTTGCAAAGCAGGATTTGTCAGCCACTCCCCATCGTGCACCCAGAACAGCTCTGTGCCCCTCTCTTTGCTTTCTCTCGTACATTTCCACCCGTTCACTTTGTCCTCGTTTTCCAGCTACGAACATCTGACTTAGCGACAAATGACGGAAAGCCACCCCTTTTCGTCTTCAGGAGAGGAGGTCATCTCGCGCCCCGTCGTTCTGGATTCTTCGGAAGTGCAGGTTGCGGGGCACATACCCAAATCTGAGCTTGCCGAGTACTATGAAATCAATCGCACATCCGAGGAAATTATATCCGGCGATTACAAACGAGTAGGGGAACATATCATTATCCCCAAACTGATCTTACTGTTGACTCTCAGATAGCTCTCCAGTTCCCAGATGAACTACTTCAACACTCGGTGCCCATCTACCGCTTGTTAAAGCGAAAAATCGGGGAGGGTCGCGAGTTATATGTGCTGGCAGATACCTCTTACGGCAGGCATGCTTCATCTCTATTGCAAGTTTCAATCGTCTCTGACCTTTTCATTGTCGCGAACAGTTGCTGTGCTGATGAGGTTGCTGCCCAGCATGTCGATGCCGACGCAATAATACACTACGGTCACGCATGCATGAGCAAGTTCAGACTGCTTTCTTCGTGGCTTCTTGAGTGTCGGAGTTAATCTCAGCTTCAGGACGTACCGACTTCCTGTGATCTATGTTTTTGGGAAAAAGCCTATCGATGTAACAGACTGTGTTCAGAGCCTTGTACGATCACTGAGATCCTCGTCCTCGGAACCTGGCCGGACTTTCTTGTTTAAACACGACGTCGCTTATACACATCAGGCAGGTAAGTTCGCCTAGTCGAATTATCTGCATTTATGTTTGACATCCTTGTGAAGAGGCCATTGTATCGTCACTTCGCGCGGCGCTCGAGTCAGATATACTATATTCGAAAATGCCTGATCGGCTCGAGCCAAGCACAGCGACAGCGTCCGATTCCCTCGACGGCAACTCCAAACCTTGGGGCGTAGAACACAGTCTTGTGACAATTCTATACGTCGGTCCTTCCAGCCTAGGACTCACCAATTTAATCATGACGCATTCATCTACTCCTGTGCGATTCCAATGTTCTTATCTGTTTTTTTTCTCTTCTTGGAGCCCTGACTTCGAACTTCTGTTCAAACGCCTTCAGGTGCATAGCTACGATCCTGCAACACGGGAAAGCCATCTCGAATCCCTCCGCACGAACAAACTCCTCATGAGACGATATGCCGTCGTTCAAAAAGCTCGAGACGCTGACGTGTTTGGGATCCTCATTGGGACTCTTGGAATTTGTAGGTGGTATTACAATATTGATGACCTTCAAAGCTGAACGTTGCATGACGATCTATCCTGTTCACAGCTTCTTATCTGCCTCTCATATCCCATCTCCGTCGGATACTGAAGCAGGCGCACAAAAAATCGTACACAATCAGCGTAGGCAAGCTGAATCCGGCGAAGCTTGCCAATTTCATGGAGATTGAATGCTTCGTCCTGGTTGCGTGTCCTGAGAACAGTCTCATCGATTCTAAGGTAATAACATCTTGTATCTCAGTCCCGGATTTTGTTGACCAAGAACATCACAGGATTTCTTCCGGTCGATAGTTACACCATATGAGCTGCAGATCGCATTGCAGCCTGAACCGGTCTGGACAGGAGAATATGTCTTGGACTTTGACCGGCTGCTATCCAACTCAGACGACAATCCGCAAACGCACCCAGATCGTGCAGATGGAATGGCAGAAGATAATGTTTCTGACACGAACGATCCAGACCAACCTGTCTTCTCGTTGGTCACAGGGAAGTATCGCCATGCCAAGCGCTATGGTGGTATGTATCGATTGGCTCTGATGCCACATACTTTCGCTCATCGAAATACTCAGACGACCACACGCAGCCAGGTGCTATTGAGAATTCATCTGCCGTCATCCTGCGCAATCAAGACAACACCGTCGCAACCTTAAAAGACAGCGCTGCAGGTCAGTTCGATCCCCCGTTCATCATTTGGAAGCAGCTGACTGGGTTTGTGAACGATAGGCGAGTTTCTACAGTCAAGGACTTTCCGCGGACTCGAGACCCGTGTTGGCATAGACGCGCCGAGTGTACTTGAACAGGGGCGCTCAGGTATCGCGAGGGGTTATACGGACGATCACCATTCATCTGAGGATGGGCAAGGAGGATGAATTTTAACGTACTTTCCTGGAACTAAAACTGTCGTTATTTCATAAAAAAATTTGAAGCTGTACTCGAGATGCGGTCCCTCCGTTCCACAAAGCATTGTTCAATGTCCACTCGGCACTTGTCTCGTTTTCTATTGGAGGGCAGTCTTATCTTATCTTTACGTACAGATGCATCTTATCACCATCTTATCTTCATATCGTCGGCTCTGAGTCAGACAACGGTCCTTAGCTCTTACTTCCACTCATCGTTGTTGGATTCTGCTGGCTTTCTGGCCGCCACATATTTTCAGTAGGATCTCGTATTCCCTAAAAATCTGCGTGGTAGGTGCTTGCCATACTCTCAATATATTCTGAGCACTCAATCAGGAAGAAAAGCGGGTAAGTAAGTGCCCTTTTCTACCTAAGAGCAAATGCGCTGAATCCGCAACTGCTCGGATTATACTAGCCTCATCTCAAGTTCATTATCGCTCTGATTGTCAGCTTCACATCGCAGCACATCGCCCTTTCTATTCATGTCGCTCTTGGTACTTTCGGGTCCAGACGTGGACAGAGTAACATCCGCCTTGACTTCCGAAACACTGCAGAATCTAATGGCCGAAGTCTTCTTCTATATCTCTGCTAACAAGAACATCGTCACCCCCCAGCGGTCTGGGATTGAGATGTCCAAATTCCGCGCGCTCTTCATGCCCTCGCGAATCGCCGGAGTTGGCACTTCCATCAAGGTCGTATCTGTTCCTACGGGTCCCTCTCGTGGTCTACCTGGGTCGACATTGGTTATTGATGAGGATACGGGAGCCGCTAAGGCGATTGTCAACGCAAGCAACTTGACCGCACTCCGCACTGCAGCCGGTTCGTAACCTACTTCTGTTCGTCACACTGACTGCATACCGAATAAAACATGTTAGGATCTGTCCTCGCTACAGCTTTGCTTCACCCGCCTGACGATTCTCGATTCATAACGCTTGTTGCATTTGGCGCCGGCAAGCAGATTCAAGCTCACGTAGATCTCCTACTCACGACATATCATTCCTTGAAAGAAGTCACCATCGTCAATCGCTCCCTTAATGAGCGTATCACGGGTCTTGTTTCGCACCTCCGCTCCCGTCATCCAGCTGTAGTATTCAAGATTGGCGTCACCTCTATCTCGTCGGAATCGTTTGACCTGCAAGCCACTGTCACTTCTGCGGATGTAATCTGCACGGCTACCTCTTCAACTACACCACACTTCCCTTCTGAGTGGGTCAGGCCAGGCGTACACCTCATCCTCGTCGGGAGCTATACTCCATCGATGCATGAGATAGACACTGAACTTGTGCGTCGTGGCGGAGTCATAGTCGTTGACTCACGCGAAGCATGCCTTGTCGAAGCCGGAGAGCTACTCACTGCCGGGATTCAAAAGAAGGACATCGTGGAGATAGGGCAACTCGTGCAAGAAATTGGCCATGAAGACGGGCAATGGAAGTGGAAGCGGAATGACGAAATGGTCGCGCGACTTTCGAACGTAGGAGATGTCACCATCTTTAAATCCGTTGGTGTCGGCGCCCAGGATGTTGCGATTGCGGCTGCAGTTGTCGAACGTGCAAAAGAAATGGGTGTCGGAGTGACGGTCAAAGATTACAACGAATAGCCGCATCGACGATGTACCGAGGTCTACAACGTCAAAAAGCTGAAATTTCAGGATGTCGCGACATGCCGATGGTCCTTCTCAAAGTACAGATCTGTCAATGTTCGCACGCACCTTTGCGCTCTTATCAATACCCTCATGACCTCAAAGTTTCGTGCTTTGCCTCCTTTACAGTAGTAAAGAGCCTGCACTGGTTACCAGGTAACACTCATTCTTCATCATATCTGATGTTCTGTTGAACGGGTGCAATGATTTGACGGAAGCTGTCTCCAAACTTACGATTTCCATGTTGATCCCTCGGACGGCTCGGGTCTGCTTCGGGGCAAACAACGGATCCGTCAAGCCCGTACCTACATGCATCAGATCAGTGCGAGTGTCGTCCTGTGTTTCAGGACTACGAACTATCAATGCTGAAGGCGAATTTACGTGTAAAATTTATGGCTTTTCCATTCTGTTCCGCCTGCTCCTCTAGTAATCCGAGGACAGGCTTGAGGTTGACATGACACGAGGTCAGTGCATTCCTGTGCAAAACACTTGGCTTCGGGAGCAATCTGAATTCTCTTCGTGTTCGATACGCTCACTAGTAGGGTCAACCTCACGAGTATAAAGGAAGTCCAGGCGTCTCGCAAAGACGCTAAGCCAACTCGCTTTCAACCATCCCCCACATCCTTTGCCTTCTTTGACAGTTCTCGAGTGCCGGTTCGCTCTTCACCGCTCCAACCCTTTAATCTTTATACTCTTGGTAATGCTTATGCACAATCTATTCAATTGCTCTTAAGTCTGACACTTCGTTGTGTGCCAGGCTGGACCTTCCAAGTGCTACTCCGTCACTCTTCTTCTATTCGGACGTTCACTACTTTGAACTAACACCACACGATTTCCCGGAGCTTCACAAATGTTGTTCAACGCTCTCCTTGTATCTGTTGCTGTTGCGGCGTCTCTTGTCAGTCGAGCGAGCGCGCACGGCACAATCACCGCGGTCACTGGAGCTAACGGCGTGAACGCTGCTGGGTGGGCGTGATTTGCTGTGGTAGTGAATTATAGAGCTGACAGTTTGACTTGAAATTTCTAGGTTCGGGATAATCGCCACGACCCCTCGCGATGGCTCGAAAGCGAATCCGTTCGAACAAGATACTTCTGTTATCAAGAATAAAGAAATTGCTTCGGGAAAAGTCGGTGTCTGTGGCCGTACCAAAGCGGGTGGAAACAACGATGTCGCTGCGCAACTTGCTGGTACTTCTCTTCCCCTCTTTCGTCGTATACGTGCATGCTAATTTAATTGTAACACCGTCGCAGCTGCGTCTGCTGCCGGTCTCCCGACCGCATCTGCCGACGGGACTGTCTCGATGACACTCCACCAAGTGAACGGAGATGGCGCAGGGTGTGTCTGTTCACGACTGTTTTTCTTCACAGCTCACTTGCATGAAAACTACAGACCCTACACATGCGATGTATCTGCCGACGGTGGCAACACATTCGTGGCTGCAACTGTGACCACCCAAGTCCCAGGCAGGAACGGGCGCAGCCAGGCCAAGGCTCAAGATTTCCCGCTCGAGGTCCAGATGCCAGCGTAAGCATCCCGCTGATCTCTCCGTGACCCTTCAGATACTCAATGGGCATCATCTACAGTGGCGTGGCGTGCGCAGGTGGCCCCAACGGCGATGCGTGCATCGTCCGCTGCCGCAATCCTGTGGGTCCCTTCGGTTCATGCGTCGCCGTAGCTAGTGCAGATTCCGCGCCCGCTGCGGTTGCTGGTACCACAGCTGGTGCCGCATCCACTTCGAATTCCACCGCCGCTGCGCCTGCTGGTTCTGCCGCCGGCGTGGTTGCCTCCAGCGCAGCTGGTAGCGACGCGCTGGCCACTGCTTCTGCTGTTGTGGAACCCGCCGCAGTCCAGTCAGGCGCCGTGGCTGCCCCATCTGCCGACAGCAATGTCTCTGCCAGCGGGCTAACGGCGGCCGCGACGAAGCAGGAGAAGGCGGCGAAGAACGCGAAGCGTGTCATCATCTCGCGGGTCGCTGGCAAGAGAGCGGGATATTGGATTGATGCTTAGAGAGATCCTTACAGGCCATAGCAGATAGGTGGATGGACTTGAATTCGACGGACTTACACACCCTATATTTGGGTCTACATTCTGTGAGGAGTTTGTAGCGGATATCAGATTGACGAGCGCGAGACAATCAGAGGAATATGTGATGAGAAAATGTTAGTATGCTAGCCTCCTGGTCGAGTCCCCGAGCTACACAAGAGTGTGAATAGATAGTGGGCAATGGTGAGGATGTCCCGAATGAACAAGAAATATTACACGTCAGTAGTATGATACAGCTGAGGTCGCCTCCTTTATGAGCAACCAACATGAACACGCGCAAGCTACAATTATCGTATATCGATGCAAGATTAGCGGCGCTAGGTCTATAACGCTCGCTAATGAATCCTAGACAAGAAACGGCATCAGCGATAGTCATGCTAGAAGCGATGAAGCTTGGACTCACAAGCTATCATCGAGCAGAGGCGTCGAGATCGATAGGCAATATTCATTTAGCATTTCTGTCGATGGTACACAGTGAAAAAAAAACGCGATCGCTCACCCAATGACGGCCATCGCCATCACACCCGCGAGCAAACTGATCAGCGCAACAGCCTGTCTCCCGATCCCGCTTCTCCACAAGGTCGGGTCGAGCACAAAGTCGCCCGCGAGCATCTCAACGCACGCCGCGTATATCAGCATCCCCGCGGATATGGCGGACATCAGGCCTTCGATCAACTTCAGCCGGACTGTTTATCGCCACGGAAAAAATATGACAGGCAAGGTCAGTCAAGGGTACAATCGCGAGGGTTGAGTCGAGCAAGCAAAACGCACCCTCTTCGCTACTGGACCCGACGCCGAACGAGGCGAGTCCGATCAGGATACCCACGGGCGTTGTCACTGCGAACAAGGATGCGAGGATCGGTTTGAGAAGGGACATCTGATGCGGTGCAGCGGGATCTGGTGCCGGGAGTCCTGCGATGCGGATTCCGAGCGAAAGGCCTTCGAATAGTTGATGAAAGACGATCGCGGTCACAAGGGATGCTAACGGAAGACGAATCAGATTATGGTTGCCCCCTTGAGAGATTAATCGAGCGCACTGAAGTCAGCCCCAGACGCGATCGCGAGGGTGAGCCCGATGACAAGCGAGTGAATCATGATACCAAGCTGAAGGACCTGTGTAAAGCCGAAACGTTAGCTGGATCACGCTCGACAATGATGAGGGAAGTATAATACCAAGATGCCGACGATCTGTCGTTTTCTCCCGACCGCCATCTCCTCGTCTTCGCCTTCATCCTCCTCCGCTTCCGAGATCCTCCGGATCCACATGCGCGTGCGCATGCCCATTACTGAAGCTATGCGAACGGGTGCGAGTAAGTCCGTCATCAAGAACATTCATCGTGTCCCGTGGTGTGCGCTCGTGATGTTCACCATGAGCACACCGTTGTTCATGGCGATGGTGACCTTCCAGAATCGTGTGGTCATGAACATGTCCATGCCCATGAACACCTGAGGTTGGTTGAGAATATGTGCGGCTCGATGCAGTCGGCCTGGACGATGAGGGCCCTAGGAGTGGGGTGTTTTCTAGGGGAGGTTGGAAAGCTTTGATGGTAACTTCTGAATTGTAAGAGGTCGTGCGCTCAGGAAGAGCGATTTCGGGGGTGAGAGTCAAAGATGCGGCTACAAATGCAGATTATTTAGTGACAAATGCAACGATGAAGTATACAAACTAACGTTCTAGCTTTGGGCTTGGCGGCGCAGAAGGGTAGGAGTGATATCGATCGACAAAGGAGGTTGAGATGTCTAAAACAAGGTCAGTGTCATATTTCGATAGACAATATAAGCAGATCTATACATTCGATCATAAATATTATAAGCAAAGATCCTAGTCTGTATCGCACATCAACTCCTGAGGGAAGCAACTTGGGGTGAAGGCACTCACACGATAAACCCTGTCCAACTGCCTATGTTAGTGCTTTTCTTGACGTCAGGATCTTGAAGACATTCAAAGGCGTCTTGCAGTAGATGTACAAACGCCGTGGACAGGATGACGCCTAGAAAAAATACAGATGGTTAGTCACCAAGTCACAAGGAAATTCCAAATAAGATTCATGGAGAAAATAGCATATATCTGCCAATATAATCTCAGCGAGGTCTGTATATGCGCTGTTGCATCATATACCAGCACAGCCACACAGATACAGAGATGCACGGAGGATAGATTTGGAAAAATGGGAATTGAACTTCAACCTGCCAGTCGAGACGATGCTTGACGTGAGCAGGGCCAGTTCGAAAGGCAGCCCACTCCGTATATAACTGACAAAATGAAAACGGTAGACCCCTAAGGCGCTCACGTACCCGTTCCGAAGTGTTTGCCTATGAAGAACACCGCTCGGGGGATCTGGAGGTATTTGACCCGCTTGGACAATGTCGGAAAGGAGACAGCTAGGGGATATTTTTATGATCAACGAGCTGGACAAGACACGTATGGAAGCACGACGCACCAAGGAGAGAGACAGAGAATATGACAGACATCATGCCCAACCGCACAGGCGCCCCTGTGTTGATGTCAAGTGTACGAAGACCGTTCTGGTGTCGGTTCAAAAGACTGTGCGGCCCCATGTTCCCACCAAAGATTCGATGGCTACCCTCTTCCATGGCCAGCTCGTCATGCGAGGTCCAAACCTGACTGAAAGCTGCGCGAAAATCCACGAAAGCCTGAGTGTATTCGATTGGCGAGTGCATATCTTGTATCTGATTCGAGTTAATTTTTGGGAGCGATGGGAAAGCAGAAAGACAGGAAGGGCGTGTTGCAGGGGGGATGCGGTTGAATTTGAGCAGGCTTGAGCAGTGCGCTTGAGATCCGTCATCTTTCCGGAAGGATGAGTACCTTACAGGTCTTCGGTCTTTCCCCTTTGGGACACAGACCGGCCGTAGTACCTCCAACCAATCAGCGGGCTTTCATTCTTCGCATGGCCTCATGACGGTCTGGCTGCCAAAATCTAGTCAGATGCAAAAACCGAGCAAACCGAGGATCACATTTTCTGATAGCGTTTACCATACTGTCCGAACGTAGTGCTTTGTGCGTGTGTGGGTATATAATTTGTATGCTACAAAACAGCGCCCATTAAACGTTGCCTAAGATTTTCCCTCAATCGCCGTCATACCAAGTGTTCCTAACCAAACTTATCTCACAGACACCAACCCACCGCCTGACCAATGTCCCGCAACGGACGCCCCTCAGACAAACTCAACGCGAACGCCAAGCACTCCCTTTCCATATCGCGCATCCCCCTCGCTCCATGGGCCCGGGCGAGGAAATACCAAGCCTCCGCAACGTCCCACCCGGCACCACGTGTCAAGTCTGTGAGCATGCCTGCGGCGAGGTCCACGTTGTCTGCAGCCGTCCCAGCCTGGGACTGGGAGAGGTATAGCTGACAAAGGTGGATTGTGGCGGCGATATTGTCGGGAGAGATGAAAAGAGCTTTATTGAAAGCCTGAATCGCATGGTGTGGTTGGTTGAGCGCGGTGTAATATAAACCCAGCTGGAAAAGTATCGCTTTAGACGCGAATCTCCAATTTGAACGAAGCGCTTACTTGGACCCACACCCCAGGGTTATCCTCATCCCGGACCTCCGCCTCCTGAACAGCACCTCTCGCCTGTTCAATCTTACCAGACCGACGGAACGTTGCAGCACTCATCAGCCACAAGTCGCTGAGCATTCTGCGTTCCTTCTTCGACCGCTCTCCATGCTCGTGGGGTGGCACAGAGGGCGGTGGAGGAGGCGGCGGCGACGCTGGGCGCGGCAAGTCCTGTGTAGACGCGAAGGGACTGAACTGACGACGAGAGTGTATTGACGACGCCTGATATTGTTGGACCATCAGGTTGCTCTGAGAATACAGATCTCCTAGATTTTCAACTCGGTCAGTGCAAGCCGCTAACGACGGCGGGCGAACACTAACCAGGGGTCGATGTTGTCCTTCTCAGACTGAGACTGCCGCTTCGCCCGACACCGTGGCCAATTCTCTTTCCTATGGTCGTTATACGCTGCTGGCCCTTATGCACTCGGTTCTTGAGCATTTTCTGAACCTTCTTTCCGGCAGTGTCTTTTTCTTTGCCGCCTGAATCCAGGGACAGGCGTACGTCTTCATCTGCCTTCCAGGAAGGTTCGCCATCTGCAGGCCTTGGCGTTGGAGGCGTAAGCATGATAGGCATCGGCATCGGTGGATAGTCTGTATTCTCCGCATGCTGAGGGTGGTCCTCTGGTTGCGAAGGATAATCGTGGAAAGAGCTAGATTCGGGCTTCAAGTCCCCTGAACGCCTACTTGTCTCCATTGACGTTCGTTCTACAGGATTTAGGATGTGTTTTCAGAAGGGTGACGGAAACCCTGGGGGAGATGACTCACGACTTTGATCCTTACCGAAGCTCTTCTTTTCAGCGAACCACTGGAATACTTCGACCCACTTGTCACCAGCACCCTCCGGACCCTCCAAAAGTTCCGTCAAGGCCAGTTGTGTCATCCGGAGCTGCAGAGCCTGTTCGAATTTTTGGATCTTCGAGGGTGCGGGGTGGTCTGGAAGTCTCTGCAGCAGTTCTGTCGCGCTTGGTACTTCTACAGCATTCTCTTCCAAAAGGAACGTCGGTGCATGGGGGCGCTCGGTCAGACTAGTCGTCTCGGCAGAGCCATTCTCAGCGTGACCTGGGGTCACGGTATCACCGTTCGTCTGCGAGGTCTCCCCACTGATAGTACTTGTATCAGGAATATCGCCATTCATGAGCGCAGCTGTACCATTGGTCGGCGCTCCGTGCGAGGCGGACCACTCATCCTCGTCATTCGCAGCGCCGACTTCGAGAATACCCTTCGCCCCAGTCCAATCTTCCGTCGTGACGAGCAAGAGACCTAGCAGATGCCAATATCGAGTCTCACTAGGGTCAGCTTCTACAGCAGCTCGTGCGCTATCGATCGCACGGTCGAGGTCCCGACCGGGAACTGCACGGTATAGAGCGAGAGCGTGGTGATAGTAAGCTGAGGCTGTTGGGAATGTGTTGATGGAGTTTTCGATGAGCGAAAGTGCTGCAGAAAGTCGAGAAGACCGTGTCAAGTGGTCCTGTTCTAACGGAGCAAACGTTTCAGCCAATAGCAAAAGATAGGATTTGAAAGCAGAGATGGTACCCTTGATCGCCATAGTGGCATTCCATATCCCTTCTGTTAATTCAACTTTCGCCCTCAACTCTAGATTGTCTTTATCCAGCCTTGCCTTTGCCTTTTCAACCATCACCCCTGCCTCTCTGACATCATCAATGCCCTCGCCGCCCTTGCCTGATTCTTCTTGGAGGGCGGCCCTGCAAAGCATACGTGCACCCCACATCAAGGTCTCGACCCAGTTCTCATCGGTGTCGGCATCAGCATCTTCCCCTGCCTCGCGCGCCTTGCCGACGACCTGGGTGTATAAACGCAGAGTGCGTTTCGCGAGCGAAACATCCCCAGCAACACCACACACGCGCGCCATGTGGCGAAAGATGCGGTACGAATTGAAGGTGAGACGCGTTGCCCACCACAGAATCTGTAAAATTGTGAGCATGTAGATGAGGAGGATTTCCACGAGATATCATACGTCGACAAGCCAACCTGCATGCTCTCCGGCCGCACCGCTGGATTCCCATACAGCAACGCAGAGATCTACAAACTCTTCCACCTTGACGTTTCGCTCGCCCGCCTTCGGAAATCGTGTGCTGACCGCTAAAATATCCCTGTAATCGCGTACGACTCGCCGCGCGCTGGGTAGCCGTGGCCCCGTTTGCATAGTGTCCCCTGACTTTGTCGAGGCGGAGGACGGGAGCGGCGGAGAACCCGGTAGACGACTACGGAGTATCAAAGCACGCAGATGCAGCTGGGATATTGTGGATCGATGTTCCGTTCGGAATTTAGGTGACCAATGCGCGCTGCACGTCTGATAGTGTGTGAACAAAGACCAGAGAATACCCTCGTCTGGACCACCTAAGATATACGTCCGAGAAGCAAGTATAATGGCCCGCCATAGCAGCCGCTCTACCCATCTCCATAACTCACGATAGCGTGTGAAGGAGACGAACAAGAGATGGCCCTGGCCTGCGCCGGATGTGGGAACAGGATTGACGAGAGATGTTCGAGAGATGTCAGCCTCCAGATTTGGGAGCAGCAATGTCGCGCTGATATAGATCGAGAGTGCCTTCATTGAATTGGAGGGGGCCAGCCTTTCGTGAGCCATGCCTGTTTGAGGGAGCGTGAGTTCTGGTGGTCAGCATTTGAGGCGGGTGTAGAAACCTTGAAGGCAAATGCTGCGGATCACTTCAATCGCTGACCATGCTTTGCCATCTTGGATGTCTGATATTGTTGATGCAGAATCCGAAGAAACGAAACTGCCTGTGAACGAAGACGAAGAACCGTCCCCGGCAATGGAAGGAACTTGCAGAGTAGACGCAGTCGTGCGGACGGAGGAAGATGGGTCCAAGCGATTCCATGCATCAGAGAGGTCACCGACTTGCTCCAGATACGAAAGACATTCTTCATGTCGACCGAGAGCATATGCATAATGAGCTAACAATAGTCTCAAGGACTAGGTACGTTGAGAGTTCGTCGGTGTAATAGAACGAGAGCTGGCACGTACATCCGAGTTGGGGGAGTCAGACTCGAGACTCTTCAACTTGTCATAGCCTGCTTGTACCTCCTCTGTCCTTCCAGGCGCGACTGTGCATTCTTCGTCCATAGCGAACGGTCCAGCAGCACCTTGTGCATCACCATCCAAGTCGCTGTCGCTTGTTCCTCCAGCAGTGAGAAGTGCAAGGGCCTGGGTCTGCGACGCTATTTCCGCAACATCCTTGAAACCATGACAATGTTTGTTAAACTTGCGGAGTAGGTCAAACCAGGAAATGGGGGAACCGTTATGAGCCTTGGCTGGCGTGGAGGAGCCCCAGAAGCCACCAGTGAGGGCGGTCCTGAGCTGGAGCCAGTAGTGTTTTTCCTTGGTCTGTGCCATTCTACGCCTTCATGCTACTCTGGTTTTGAGGATGGGAAGTGGTCGATGACGGAAGGAGCACAAGTGAGAACGGCCACTTTCTGTAAAAGTCTCGCTTACATCACGAGCACTACTGGGGTTTGAAGCCATTTGAACGACCCACTACAAGGGCTTGTAGTCCCCGACTCCCACACTTGAAGGGATCACTAGCCGGCCGCTTGTAGAGTCATGCCTTCACTACGAATCAGTGCCTAACTTAGACCTTATATTCTCGCAAATCTTTTTCTTTCTTTATACCATGTCCGATCCGTCCTCCTCGACACCCAGCCTCACGCCTCAGTCCACTGGAACCCAGGATTCCTCCCCCAGCGTTTCAGCGAAGAAATCACGTCGTCAGGTTGCGTTCTATCCAAACCACAATGCGATCAATAAACCGCAGAAACCGTTCAGTAGAAGCGCAGCGAAAAGGGAGAGCGTGATGGCCCTGGGCAGCATTGAGCACCTGCAACATTATTTCACGAAGACTGGGATCGCTGCGAAGAAGGAGTGAGTGCTGTCATATCTTGTTCATCTCGGGAACTAACGTCTTCGCGCGGACCTGGTCAGATCTAAGCAGCAGAGGAAGGGCCTCGTGCCAGCATTGGGCGGCGCAAACCATATGAAGGGACCTTCATCTCTGGGGAGCATCCTTGAATTCGAACTGCCGCCTTCTCCCGTCATACCCATGGTGCAACGACCTGCATATCCTCCGTACGTCAAGACCTACGAGACAGATCCGGAAAACCTCCGACCAGCCGTCATCGAGGATCTGATCGCTGTCGAGCGTGCGTGGCGACTTACAGATCTCGAGCAGGACACGGAGCCAGACCCTAGACTGCTTGGGGTGGACAAAACGCGTTCGTCTACTAATCTCGATGTGCTAACCCTACTAAAGACGACCACCTACACCATCCGGTCCGTGCGAAACTATCTCGTCTCTCTCCCTGACGAAACTGTCGACTCTCACCGACAGCACTTCCGCCCAGCGTCTCTGGCCTCGAGCGCGCCCACGCCCAAGCGTCTCGTATCACAACCAAATGATCCATCGGACCCGTTGACATTGATCCGACGCTCCGCGCTTGACGTGCTGACGGTACTCCGTGCGCTGGAAGAATCCTCCCGATTACCCCTTTCGGACGACGCGTATGACGCGCAAAGCGACCACGGATCACACCAGGGCTCACAGTCACGCGTCGCATCCCCATCTCACTTCTTAGAGGACAACGAGCATGAAGAAGTGGATGCCGAAACCTCTTTCGCGTTCTCTGTTGTTCAAGTACAGGGACGGAACGACTCAGTCTTAGTTTGGGAAGAAGAGGACGCGGACATGAATCCCGTGAGCGAGGAAGGGAAAGAGACAAAAGAAGGATGGGATGATCGTGTCCTCGCTGGTGGTTGGTTGTATAAGCAGGACGTGGATTTGGACGCAGTGAAGAAGGAACAGGAGGTAGTGGGGCATTATTTGGATGTGGTGGACGAGGTGTTATTCGGCGGGCGGAAGGGCGGTACAAGGGGGTGGGATAGGGAGCGAGACAAGCTCGCACGGAAGGAGGTAGAACGAGACGAGCGATCCAAAAGCCGACGCGTGAGTGCACCCACCGAACTGTTGAGCGGTGAAGGGGGAATAGGGCGCAAAGCAAGACGGGTCGTCTCGATGGACATGATGGACACGATGCGAGTCACGGAAGAGCCTGAAGAAATGGATGCTGTGGAGGAAGAAGAAGAGGGTTATGGCCCGAGTGTGCAAGATGAGGACTTACCAGAGTGGGCGAAACGGACCTCGTTTGCGGAGAGCTCGTTGGCGCGCGCACATGCCCTGCTTATTGCCCTCTTGCCTACCAACTTGCTAGCACTCCTGCCGCGTGAGCTCGATCGTACGGAGCTGTTGCTGGCGCTATCATCGGGGCAAGCGCTATGTGTAGCCTACAATGTCGGTGTCCGTCGCTCGCGCAAACCTTGGGGATATATCAGTAAAGAGGCGATCCACGATATTTTGGCTCTAGAACAGGCGCAGTCTGCTTCCGGCGAGAAGGATGATAAGGGGCGAAAAGGATGGACTTTCCGACGTTCGGACAATCTGCGTCTATGGGCTGCGTAAGTTCCATGCCTTACTATTCGTCTGACCCTAGAAACTAAATCAAGCTCATGAAATATAGCGCTCTCAAGCTTCGCTATCTCATACCCATAGCCGCCCCCTCTCCGCCGCTTGGGTCAACCATTAAACCATCCTCATCGGATTCAACCCCGATGACTTCTCCCTTACCGTCCACTATCAAATTTCCTAACACGGAACCCCAAGTGTACTTCGACGCACGAACCGTCGCACGGAGAGACGAAGGTTGGGAAGAAATGTTGGAACAGATTCTGGAAAGATGGGTACAGGCTGTTGTTGATGAACGAAGGGCGCAGCACTGACCGTGCTACGTCTGTTTAGACGTGTGGTGATACCCACTCGGTTGCTATATACCGGTCGAATGGAACGACGAAAGGTCAACGTATGTGTCTTGTGATACGAAATTCAATGAATGTACGAACATGTCTTGCTTTGCATGTAATGTACGCTGCTGAAATCATGATCATTATTTGCGAGGGGCATGGACGGTGAGCATCAGAACTCACTTGTGATACACACGAAATCCGGTAAAGAATCCTCCGGGAGTAAGGTACGTCATAAAGACGAGAATGATGTTGTACGTCCAAGAAGTGAGCTCATAAACTGCTAATTTCGATGTCAAAGGATCTGTGGTATTCTTGTGACGCGTAAAATTAGCGGTGTGGGGTACAAGCCTAAGACATCTTGAAATACCAAAGCCCTACGGTTGAGGCCCTAGAAGACCTCATTTTATTTCCACGACAGGCTAATGGGTTGTCGAAGGTGTGTTCTGAGGCCGAGTTAGCTATGAAATTTATCCTGGACTTAACAGGTGAGTGCAAGACACTCTGACATGATTTCCAGGAGAACAAATGAGAACAGGAAGAAGTTGCACTCCTGAGGATGGACCTGGATGGACCCATTGTAACAAACAGGGACAAATCTCGGTAAATATTGCGTAGTCGCCGACATTGTGGCTCTCCTCTCCAATCATCCCGCTTTCGGTCGACTCGACCAACTCTCGACCATCGCTCCTTTTGAAGTTCTTCTATTTATGAACGGGTTCAAGCATCGCATTCGAACCCGACCATGATCGACGGACCATGCAGCCATAGCCTCTCCTCGGAGAACAGTCGCACGTTCGAGGATCTGGAGGTGACACGAAGCATGATTCATGGCCATATGTATATACCCCAAGATCTCAGTGAGTAATACCAGTGTAATACCGTGCCTCTTGTTTGGGGATAAGACTGGGATAAGGTGTTCGAGTGGCGTTCGTGGCAGTAAGATTTCAAAAATACACTCAAGACGTATCAGCAGACATCTGTCGCTTCTCTTCTCGGTCACAGGCGGACTCACGCCCTCGGCCCGATGCGCGGCAAAAACTAGTCCTATGCAAAAGCGGGTGCTTAATCGTGCACGGACGCTGTAGCAGGACCATATGCGGAGTGCGTTACACACCGGGAACTGAATGAGGTATATAATTCAGGCAACATGCTTCGCCTCGCTCGTCTGCACCTCCTGACCTTCGTCCACGTCGCGAGACTCTGGGAAGACTATGATATCAAAGACGGACTGCGCGACTCCAGACTCTACGGAGCTCGAGCAGAAGTCGAGGGCTTACTCGCCCACACAGGCTTCCCTCAAAGAAACCGACGATGTTGAGAAGACAATCGTCATCCAGGAGAACGTACTGGATGATGTATACATTGTGGATCCTGTCGTCGAAAAAAGGTGTGTTCCCTGTGAGACTCGTTGATCGGGACTCATGTATGGATGGGGCATAGATTACTGAGAAAGATAGACCTCCGTATCATCCCTGCTTCAATGGCTATTTATACCCTTAACTTCCTGGCGCGAGCAAATATTGTATGTCATTTTCCAAATCAGCTAACATGATTTTTAATTTTTAATTTTTGTGACTCCTTGACCTACAGGGAAATGCGAAGGTTCTAAACGCAGACAAAGGTCACTCTCTGGACCAGACGCTCCACGTGACCGACAAACAATACCTCGACGCGCTCATGATTTTCTTCATCTCGTACTCAGTCTTCGAAACGCCTTCCAATTATATGCTCAAAAAGTTCTTCCCCTCTCGCTGGTTCGCGTTCCTCATGCTCGGCTGGGGCGCCATGGTTATGATACTTGGTGGAGTGCAGAACTTCGGCGGACTTACTGCCGTGCGCTTTCTCCTCGGTGCCTTCGAGGCGGGGCTCTTTCCAGGGATCATCTACTTCTTGACATTCTGGTACCCTCCCCACGAGCGAGCATTCCGTACTGCTTTAATTGTGGCATGTGCCTCCATGGGTGGTGCGTTCGGAGGGTCGATAGCATTTGGAATAGGGAAACTGGACGGCGTGAGGGGTCTCGAAGGATGGAGATGGCTGTTTCTCATCGAGGGTATACCGTCCGTCTCGTGTGCAGCGTTGGTCTACTTCTTCTTCCCTGACTATCCGGAATCCGCCAAATGGATATCGCGAGAGGAGCGTCAGATATTGATTCATAGACTCAAGGGCAATGCGTCGTTGGGACATGCCAAGATTTCATGGGCAGAGACCAAAGCGACGCTGACGGACTGGAGGCTTTATCTCCATTATTTGGCGTTCATTTCCATCTCTGTCCCATTTTCAAGCATATCGCTCTTCGCGCCGACGATCGTGGCTGGCTTAGGATACCAAGGCTTAAGCGCACAACTGTTCACAGTCCCCCCATTCGCCATTGCATTCGTCGTGACTGTACTGGTATCTCGCCTGGCGGATAAGTACAAATCATGGTCACTGGGATCCGCAGCCTCGCTCATGACTGCGGGGTTATCTTTTCTCGTGCAAGGTAAGCACCAGTTGATTATCTGGCGCGTTCACGCTTTGATACTGGTTTATCGGGATGTGCTCTATCGCAGGCGCGTTACCACCAACTTCATTCAAAGCGCGATATGCGATGCTCTGCATCGCGACTAGCTTCTCGTACTCCGCAAACCCTTCCCTTCTCAGCTGGCTCACGGCAAACTTGCGGAACACAAGTGCGACGACGCTTGCAGTCCCCTTGAACGTTACCCTCGGGACCATCGGACAAATAATTGGTAGAGTAATTTCTAGTAGCTCGGTGACAATCATCCTGACTGTACTCTGTTTCAAAAAGGTATTTACATCTACAAGCCACAGGAGGCGCCGGGATATCCTACGGGGCATTTCACGAACGCGGCATTCCTCCTAGAGGCATCTGCGGTCGTGCTTGTCTTGCGTGTTATTTATGCGAGACGGAACCGTTCTCTAGCGGCTAGTGAGAAACCATGGAGTTTGTAGTTCTTAAACGGTGCGTTCTGAGACCCGTGAACACTGTATTCCACGATATTTGCAAAAATATTACTCGGAGATAGATCTTCAACGCGAACACAACGTGTAAATGAAGGATGCAAGCGATCTAATGATACCCCTTCGGAATAAGTATACGGCTTCAAGGATGCTCAGCGAAAATAGGACCCATGAACGATAGCTTACAATTGCAAGGACCCACAATGACAAAATTGGTCGCCAAATGTCCTGCTTTTGCTCTGGCACGTCATGGTCCCGACATAAACCCTCCCTGTCAGGATTCTTATCACTCTCGCTCGCATACTCTCTTGTGTCCTACAAGCGAGTACAAAGAACAATTGCGGCGATGGTTAGCAACATATGAAAACAACACGAGTTCGCCATTCAGGACATTTCTAGGCACCCTATCGTGGTCTCCAGAGCTAGGTACCTATCGGTGACCTAACTCGTTCTATTTCGATCTCTGTTACGAGTACAAGAATGTTCAAATACAGACTGACCGGGTTTAGTCTAGTATAGACGTTTACGACAGGACCTCCGAATATCAGCAGCCTTCGTCACTGGCATTCTCGTTCTATGGGCCTCCTTGTCCGCGATCCCATCCTGAGCAAAAATAGGCACGGGCGAAAGCGGATGCACGGTCGCTGCGGCAAGGCTATAAACAGAGTGCGGCATAGTGGATCTTATGGACCATTTAAGAACGACGATCACTATACATTGCTGCAGACGCAGGGCATGCTGCGGTCTTCCCCTGTTGACTCTACTCATGCCGCTAGACTCTAAGAATAATATCCTACCAATGGCCCGTGCGACTCCAGGAACTCCAGAGGTAGAAGACAAGGAGAGGGAGTTTTCGCCGACACCGAATTCTCTGAAGGCGGTCGACGTCGAGAGGACAATATGTGTTCAGGAGGCAGATGTTTCAGATGATGCCTACGTCACGGATCCTATTGCAGAGAAAAAGTGAGTTCTATATCAGACCATGACGTTTTAAGCTCAATAGACGCTTTGGTGTAGACTGGTGAGGAAAATAGATATACGGATTATACCGGCGATGATGGCAATACATACCCTCAACTTTTTGGCTCGGGCGAATATCGTAGGTCGCCCTATCAACCCAACTTGAGATAAGATTTACAATTTGTTGGACCACAGGGCAATGCTAAAGTGCTCAATGCGGACAAAGGTCACTCTCTCGACGAGACCATCCATGTCACCGACAAACAATATCTTGACGCACTCATGATATTCTTCGTCGCATACTCCATCTTCGAAACGCCTTCCAATTACATGCTGAAAAGGTTTTTTCCTTCTCGCTGGTTCGCGTTCCTCATGCTCGGCTGGGGCGCCATGGTCATGATCCTCGGTGGAGTGCAAAACTTCGGTGGGCTCGTCGCCGTGCGCTTCCTCCTTGGTGCCTTCGAGGCGGGGCTCTTTCCGGGGATCATCTACTTCTTGACATTCTGGTACCCTCCTCACGAGCGAGCGTCCCGTACCGCTTTGATCGTCACGGGCGCGTCGATGGGTGGCGCGTTCGGAGGGTCGATCGCATTTGGAATAGGGAAATTGGACGGCTTGAAGGGCCTTGAAGGATGGAGATGGCTATTCATAATCGAGGGCATACCGTCCGTCGCGTGTGCAATCCTGGTCTTTTTCTTCTTTCCCGACTATCCGGAATCCGCCAAATGGCTGTCGGAGGAGGAGCGTAAGTTATCTCTTCACAGACTCAAGGGCAACTCGTCATCCGGGCACGCCAAGATTTCGTGGGTGGAGACCAAGGCGACGCTGGCGGATGGGAGGCTTTATCTCCACTATTTGGCATACGTCTCCCAATGCGTCCCATTTTCGAGCATATCGCTCTTCGCGCCGACCATCGTGGCCGGCTTAGGTTATCAAGGCTTGGACGCACAGCTGTTCACAGTTCCTCCGTTTGCGATCGCATTTGTCGTCACTGTGTCTGTATCACGCCTGGCGGACAAGTATCAGTCATGGTCCTTGGGGTCGACGATTGCGCTCACTATGGCGGGAGTATCTTTCCTGATTCAAGGTATGGGTCAGCTAGCTGTCCTTTTTTTGTTTGACGGCGTTTCGATGAGTTCCAACTCATGGCTATATGTGATCACAGGTGCATTACCGCCCACGGCATTCAAGGCGCGATACGCGATGCTCTGCCTCGCATCTAGCTTCACGTACTCTGTCAACCCGTGTCTTCTCAGCTGGCTGACCGCGAACCTGCGGAACACGAGCGCGACGACGCTCGCAGTCGCCTTGAACTTCACTCTCGGGAACATTGGACAAATCATCGGTAAGCAGGACTCACAAGTCTCGATGGGTTGATAGTTGCAAGGAGACTGACCTTGGTTTGCATCGAAAGGCATCTACATCTATAAGCCCAGCGAGGCGCCGGGGTACCCTACGGGACATTTTACGAACGCGACCTTTCTCCTGGAGTCGGCCGCGGTAGTGCTTGTCTTGCGAGTCATATATGCGAGGCGGAACCGTTCGCTTGCACCGGGCGAGAAACCGTGGCGCATGTAATTGTAAGACGGTGAGGAGGGAAGATCTCTTCTTCTTCTTCTATATACCTGAGGCTTACCGCATGGAAGCGCTAGTCAGACACATGTATCAGATTGTGATCTCGCCGCATTCTGTTTCCCCCAGAGACTCGCTTCATTATCGCAGAACCTGCATATACCTGCTTGGACTCGAGCTCCTACTTCCTATGGACAAGACATTCTCTGTATAACCTGACTTTCATCGGTGCTGTTACATATCGATCTGAGAACTCATAAGAAAAAGCGATGTGGGTAAGGTGTGAGGCGGCCAGCCAACGACGATACGCAGAATCGCAGATGCTTGTTGAAGGTCGCCTCAAGAGGAACTGGAAGTCGCAGACGCACCGGTGACGGACGGATCCTGGAAGATTGCGATCGGGCCGAGATGAGATTGTGCAGGTGCAAGGGCCTATCAAGGCCCATCAAGGCCCATCAAACAGACGGCAGGTGCGTGTAGGTGTAGGTGCGTGTAAGAGAATTTGGGGCTTCCAATGACCACAAGCGTGAACATACAACGTGAGCTCAAAGAGGAAAGCGATGCACGAACTCTGAACTTAGTTTCCGTCGGAATCGGTCGGAAGGAGAATTTGCGATCTATTACGACGCAAATTAGGGTGCGAAGCCTTCGTATACCCTCGTATACCTCGAGCTTTGCACTGTGGTGGAGTCAGAGCTTGTTCGCTCTGTGCTCAGGTGCTCAGAGGGGAAGCCCCTAACTGCAGACAAATGGCCGACCTTATCAGAGCCGCATTTCGTTAAGACATGTTGTGACTATTGCGGCGAGACCCATTCCAAGGTAGTCCGGACGACTCGCTAGGCGGAGACGGCCGTGAAACCGAAAAAGGGAGTGTGGGGGAGGCGTCGCGTGGCCGAGGGCTCGCAGTGGCGACGCGTGGCGCGAGCGGGGGCAGATAAGAGTCAGTGCGACAGCGCTACTACCCCTCTCATCCAAACCCCCATCAACCCCTTGACTGGTCGGTTGCAGGGTACTACTCTCCTCTCTCTCCACCGCCTTCCTTTCTCCTTATACAATGCGCCTCTTCACCACCTCCTTGGCCCTAGCTGGCCTCGCGGGGTATGCTCTCGCTCACTCGGGCGGCGTCTCACGACGCAAGTCTCTTGGTTTCGGTCCTGTGCACCCCCAGGCCAAGTTTCACTCTGCACAGCCATATGTTACTAGTAACTTCTTGACCACCGAAGACCCGCTCGAGATTGCGAAGAGCTTTATGACGGCCTTGCTCGGTGACCAGCTTTCCGCGACCAACACATACACTATACGGAAAGACTCGTATACCGACAAGGCGACGGGCGTCACACATGTGTACGTCCGCCAGCTCGTCGAC